>OX451219.1:70598226-70733137 GCA_949628195.1 Phasia obesa
GCCATTGGCTACATCTATGTGTTTTCCTCTCTCTAATACAAAACAAAGCAGAAAAACCCTACCAACCTAAAAACAAACAAAAATCGACCCTCGCAGGGGATTATTGATCCCCCGAGATCTGTATGCACTCCTTGCGATCTAACTATTGCGGTCTAATAGTTATTTGCAATAAAAGCAAAAGAGAATCATTAAAGCCGAAGAAAATTTAAAAAAGACGTGCAAAAATATAGGTGGGCGTGATTTTGGCCCGCATCCTCTAAAGAAAAGATCCGATATTGCTAAATTGCAATACGAAAATTTTTGAAGCTATGCCTGTCAGATTGGTGTGCTTAAATTTTTTGTATCTCTTCTGGTGCCTCGGCTAATGACATTACTACCCGAATACGGACAGACGGACATCGCTTAATCAACTTATCTATGTATACGGATAAAGAACATATATATTTTACGTGGTCGGAAATGAATATTGTAGAAATTACACACGGAATGACACCTGTGGTTAAGGGTATAAAAATGTTTTTCATATCTAAAGATGATTTTATTCTGAAAACTGGAACCTTTATTTAAAGTTTAAAGACTTTCGATTTTAAAATATTGTAATTCCTTTTCTCAACAAAATTTCTTAATATTTATAAATACTAATATACTTTTGGATACTTATCAACGATAATAGAAAATATTAACTTTCATTTTAGAAAGATTATAAAAAACATCATATTCTATCTAATTATGTACAGCTCAAATAAAATTTTTATACTTATTTTTTACATACAAAAGAAGTTTTGAAGTAAGAGTTAAGCTTGTTTTATTCTCTCTAAGTTTAAAGAATTTTTTTTTTAAATTGGTGATTAATTTTATAAAAAATTTAATTTTTTAAAATTTATTATCTTCTAATAAATTCTAATCTGGATATAAAGATCGATTTCAATAATGAATTCCACCAAAACTCGACTGCGAAACATATGGAATAAATTTTATGAATTGAAATAGGGCATGTGGCACATATCTGTTGATTTTTAGTAATGTTGAATAAATTTAACTCATAAAACATATTCTAAATAATAACGCGGTGACAAACTCCTTAAGGATGGGTATGTTCAGGTCTCCATTTATTATAAAAACTATCATTGTTTTAAGTAAAAATTTTACCTTTCTCGTGTTAACTAATCTTATTTGAATAATTTGTATATTTTGGCGAATTTTTTTCTATTTTTGGCGAATTTTAGTTAATTCGATTAAATTTATTTTTTGTGATTTGTTAAAAATATTTTAAAAATTAAAAAAAAAAAATGTATATATTAGAGGCAAATTTTAACAAAAAACTGTTTTAGCAATTTCGGCGATTTTTCACATCGATTTTGGCGAAATATATGTATGTATATATATATATATATATATATATAAAATAAATCTGATAACCCTGGTTAAAAGCAGTGCAAATAAATTGACTCATTGGCACAAACTCAAACCCAAGCCTTGATTGCAAACTTCTACTTTATAATTCAACCATTAAACACTATGGTGCTAAGAGTATAACTGCGATCGATATTCTTAATAGTTTATTTATTTATTTTTGCAAACGCATTTATGCGTTGTTGTCTTACTTTAAATATTTGATTATTAAACAAATTGAAGAGAATTAGACTCTATAAATAAAACTCTTTAAAAATGAGTGAGCTTAATGCTCTAAACTCAAAATCAAAAAAACTCAATAATTTTAATAAAGAATATGATAACAAAAGAAAGAGTGATATCGAAATGTGCTCATTACCGAAGCACTTAAAAAACAATTATTGGTCAATTCTTGAAAATGACAAAAATTGCGATAATGATTTAATACAGAAATTTGAAAAATATGTACAAAATAAGGAATGTTCGGAGAACGAGAATGAGATGCCTTCGTCAACAAAAAACGTAGTAGCAACCAACACACCAATTGGTGATAATCGTGAAAAAAAAGAGAATACAAAAAGTCATAAAAACAATAACAAAAATCCACCTATAAATATTTATGATGTAGAACCTAAGAAACTGATAGAATTCATCAAAGATGGACTGAAAATTACAGAATTTAAAATAAAAGAATTTAACAACAACAAATTATCCCTATATACGTCATCATTAGTTCATTACTTTAGAATAAAAGTGTATTTGGAGAAAACAAAAACAAAGTTTTTTCATATACTCCCAAAGACATAAAAACAAAATCTTACTTATTAAAAGGCCTAAGTGCCAATATTGAACCAAATGAATTAAACAAAATCCAAAACGATAATTTAAAATTTTTTAAATGTTAGTCCATTCGCAACAAAAAAAAAAAAAAAAAATCATCGAATATCGGTCAAGCCTTACCAATCTACCAATGAACTAAAATCAATTAAAGGTAGCCTCTACCGTTTTGTACGCTGGGAAGCCCTACGAAAGACTGAAATACCACAATGTAAAAATTGTCAACGCTTCTTTCACAGCGCCGCCAATTGCTTTTTACCACGAAGATGTGTTATATGCAACCAAAACCATGAAACTGGAAAGTACTCAATCCAAGAAGTTCCTAGTAACGAAAAGGAAAAACTTTTTTGTGTTGTATGCAACAAATACGGACACCCAACATCCTACAAAGGATGGGAAAAATATAAAGAGTTACAGCAAAAACTACGTGCTAAAAAGCAAACTTTAACCCAAAAACGATCAATTAATCCAACAGTTTTCGTCAATGATAGAACAAGCTTTGCCAATATGGTAAAAAACAACAACCAACAAATTGAGAATATGAATAACCCAATCAACAATTTACTGGAGCAACTAAATAATTCGATGCAAAATCTGGCAAACCAATTAATAAACTTAAATAAACAATTGCAATTACAAACGTCTAGAATATACACCCTATTTTCTATGCTAGAAGCTTAATTTATTACAATGGATGCGACAATTACTTAATATAATCCATTTAAATATTAATTCCTTAATTAAATTAAGTAGAAGATACGATCTTTGTAATTTTATTAGTAATAACAACCCCGATGTAGTTACTTAATGAAACTAAACTTAATGCTAGGCATAAAATACATTTTAAAAACTATAATCTAATACGTAACGATAGAAAGGATGCAAAAAGAGGCGGTGGGACTGCTATTTTGATTAAAAGTGGTATAAAATATATTAATTACACTAATAATATAATTAGCAAATTTGAATATTTAGAAGCAAGTATCATAAAAATACCCTTACAACCCAATAAGACTTTATATATTATAGCAGCATATTTTCCTGCAGGAAAAAACTGTATGACTGTATGAATCTAAAACCCCCTCATATCCTCGTTGTAGGTCCTACATAGATTTATGTTTAGCAGACGCAAGATTGATTATCCAAAAGGTGAACAACTCTTTGAATTGTCTTGAAACACTAGATTACGATAGTGATCACCATGCGATTTAAATTCAAATTATTAAAGTAGAAAGCGATACCCCTCTTACCTTTTTTAAAGAACAAACCGATGCGAAATTCAATTATAGTAGAGCTAATTGGAAAAAATTTAAAAATAATATGTTAGCTGAACTGAATAATATTGAACTGATTCCAAATGAGAGAAACCTAACAAATTCAGAAATAGATTTTTACCTTCTGAGGCTTAATAAATTTTTTCAAAACTCAATCGAAAAATCAATACCCAAATATAAAGATTACAATCCAGTTGAAAAGTTTATTAACTCAACTATAAAAAAACTCCAATCTCAAAAGATTAAAATAGTTACTATTATCAAAAGTAAAATAGACTAGAGTTAAATTTGTCACAAATAGAATTAAACTTCTTAAAAACTAAGTTAAAACTCATAAAAAAGCTCATATCTGATAATTTTAACCTGGCGGTCAATAAACATTTCCAGGATAAATTTACAAAAATTACACTAAACAACTCATCGCAAATGTTTAGTGAGATTAAAAAAGAATTTAAAAAATCGCAACCCCTTAAGGTAGAAATTATTAAAATACTACATGAAAATGAAAATTTAATAAAAAATGCAGGAATAGTGAAAGATGATAACCAGAAACTGAACATTATTGGAACTTTCCTTGAATCAGTTCACTCTCATAAAGAGATCGATCCTGATAATAGCTTGCACGTACAAGTTGAAAATTGTTTCTCTAGATTTTCAGAAGATAAAAATCGGTACGAATACAATAAATCAACTATTACCACATTTACAGCACGTAAAAAGGCCAATGATTTTAGTGAATCCTCCACTGAGAATTACTTCGTGTCTAAAAACACAATCTTATATATTTCCTAAAATTTAAGAAAAAAAATCTGCTGGTCTGGATAATATTCCCAACATTGCATTGAGAAATACCCCAGAGGTGTTTATTCTCGAATATTCTATTTAACAATATGCTAAATAATTCATACTTTCCGTATGCATGGAAAGTAGCTAAAGTGGTTGTTATATCTAAAAAAGATAAAGTCACCAGTAATCTCAAAAATTTGAGAGCAATTAGTTTACTCCCAAACATAAGCAGTTTTTGAAATTTGCATTAATAACAACATAATCAATATATGTAAAGAAAAAAAAATTAAGAAATGATAAAAAATTTGGTTTTAAACATAAACATTCTACAATCCATGCAGTACATTTGCTAGTTTCAAATGTACATTGGAATTTGATCAAATCTTTGGGTACAGGGGCTTGTTTAATTGATTTCGAGAAAGCTTTTGATAATGTCTGGATACCTGGATTAATTTATAAACTAGTGAATTATGGATTTCCTTTTCATTTAATTTGCCTAATATTTAATATGCTAAATAATAAGTCGTTTCAAGTATGTGACGGAAAAGCAATTAGTGCAAAGAAATTTATCATCGTCAATGGTGTTCAAGAGGGAACGGTAAATGCGCCAATACTTTTTAACTTATTTGTTCACGAGCTCTTAAACGAAGTAGAGAATATCATTGGATTTGCTGATGATATTATAATTTATCACTCTGATGATAAAATTGAAAAAATTTATGATAAGTTGCAAGAGTATTTTTATATTATTGAAAAATATACACTAGATTGGCAAATGAAAATTAACCTCAATAAATGCGAAACAATACTTTTCCGTCCACCGGTGGGAAAATGCAACAGCAACATTAGACGTAACTGGAAATCCTTTAATATTAAATCTATAAATAATATTCCTATACCCAATAAACAAATCGTAAAGTATCTTGGTATACATCTGGATAAGTTCCTATATTTTAACGATCATATTAATCTTTAAAAAAGCCAGGAACGCCTTTTTTATGTATAAGAATTTATTCTTTTCAAAATATATGAATTCAAAGGTTAAAATAATTATGTATCAGTCTTTAATTAGGCCCATACGGTTGCCAAGTTTGGTACAACATATCCCCATCTTATATGGAAAAAATGAGACTATTCGAAAGAAAATGTCTTAGAAGCTGTACTTCATTTCACAGATCCGCAAGTAGCAATTATAAAAATACATATCTAACCAAAGATTGTATAACGAAGCAAAAGTTAGTAGAATTGACATTTTTATTATCCACTTAATAAGAAATCACATTTTAAAAA
Organism: Phasia obesa; assembly: GCA_949628195.1. Lineage (NCBI taxonomy): Eukaryota > Metazoa > Arthropoda > Insecta > Diptera > Tachinidae > Phasia > Phasia obesa. Next base: position 70,603,806 of record OX451219.1, read on the forward strand.
GCACTGAATGTGACGAAAACAATTTAATTTTGGCACCCTATTACGCTAGTGATGATTACATATCAAAAACACTTCAAGAGGGATACGTCCCACCAGAAGCCTTCATTTTTCTAGATAGACATGGATATATTCAAAACGAAACTGGCATACCTAAGGTTTATCACATCTATAGACGAGCTAATAATTATAAAAACAATTACAAGTAAGCAATTAACAACAGAAAATAGTAGATTTGATATATTAGTGTAAACCTATTAGATTAAAACATCAAACCTAGCCTATATAATAAAAAATATTGGTGGCTCACCGAATAATTTCGTTATTTTTAATCCTGGACCATTTCCTTTATTTTCTAAATAATATAGTGGGATTTTTTTCAATTTTTTTCTCGCAGTTAATACTAATAATTTAATACATACATAAATCGTATAACTAATAATTAATATTATCGAACATTATAATTGTACAATAATACTTATGAACTTGAGTGCCCTTTTTAAGGGACAGTGTATTATATTATTACATTTATACATACTATTGTTTATTTATAGTTAAATTATACACATTTTGATTAAATAAACAAATTATAAAAAAAAACAATATGGTGCTATGGCTCTCAGTTGTGGGGTACTGCCTCAGATTCAAATTTAGAAAAAATTTAATGGCGCAAAAATAAGATTTTACGAATAATTACCCTACCCTGGTATATTAAAACTCGAACATCCACAAAGATCTAAACGTGCCACTACTTAATGCAGTAATACCAAGAAAAACTAAGTATATACCAGATTAATATTCACCACAGCAAAGCAGCTTCAGCAATGTTGATGCGTTGTTTTCATGAGGTTAAGCTGGATATTGCGTTGCTAGAGGAACCTTGGATTGTTCATAATAATGTCAACTCACAAACAGATGGTAAACTAAGGTCATGTATGTAGGTCATGAGGAGAGGCATAGCGTTAGGCATGGGCTGTGAAGCTAACTCGCACAATACGGTGTGGGGCAGCACAGCCGAGGAAAAATTTTGTTGGAATTTGTAGAACGATGCAATTTGCTCGTACTAAACAGGAGAGTAGAACCCACCTTTGTTGATTCACGGAAGAGAAGTGATTGATATCACTCTGTGCTTGTGCTTTGTAAACCTAACCATGTCTGACCACAGAGCTATGCTGTTCGACATTCTGTATGGTAGAAGACCGAGAAAGGTCCGCAGACGCATAAGAATTCCGAAGAATACTGATCATATTAGTTATGAGAAGCATCTTTCGAAACGTACTGAAAGTGCTCCATTACGAGCACCTCGTAACACGGGCGAAATCAAGCGTACTGTTTATATTGCAAACTACTCCGTTAAGCTAGCTTTCGAATATGAGAAATTAAATCCATGGAAAAGGACACAAGGAAGGGTTTAATCGGTACAAGAGGGAGAGAGATTCAAACTCATGGAACGATTATAAGGATAAGAAAAAAGAGTTGAAGAAAACGATATGTCTTCGGAAACGGAGTACGTGGAGGGAATTCTGGTCTAATATGAGGGATACATTTGAAGTATGTAGAATACAGAAGATAGTATCTAACTACCCTATCTTCAAGATTGGACTCATTCGCGAAAGCGATAGTCAAATGATTGAAGCAGTTGATGAGACATGGCAGACGCTTATGGAGGTTCATTTTCCTGGAAGCTTGAGTTCTAATGACTCATGGACTCCTGCTAGTAGGGGGCTAGTGTGGGAAGACGGGCTGGGCGTGAAAGGATAGTGATTTTAAATGCTGTTAGAAGTCCAATACTATATTTTTCACCTTTGAAATCTGCCCTATTACAGTGGGGTATAAACACCTTGCTAGAACAAATTAACGAAAACTAATGTAGTTTTTCTTCCCAAACCGGGTAAAAGGTGCTATACGAAAGCCAAGTCCTTCAGACCAGTAAGCCAGACATCTTTTCTATTGAAGACAATGGAGAGGGTGTTAACTGACTTACTGGAGAACCACACGCTGACGGTTATTCCCTTGAGTAGATACCAACATGCTTAGAGCAGGAAGATCAACTGATAACACTCTGCATAAGTCGAGGAAAGAGAAATTATCAATGGTGACGCTGCATTGTCCGTGTTTATAGATATTGAGGGTGCCTTTAATAAAATTTCTTTCCCGAAGTTGACAAATTACAATATGGATCAATGCTATGCTTAAGTCGAGAGCTATAAATCTTAAAAATGGGTTTCCACAAACCGGGGTAAGGTAGTTATATATATATATATATAATTTTTTCTATATGTTTCTAAGATTTCAGCAGTTATTGTTAGTGCAAGTAATTTGAAGATACAATAAATAATATGAAATGAAATGAAAAAGGAGTAAAACTTAACGATATAGCAAAACATGACAGACATTCGTTTTAAATATTGTTCAAATCAAAACCAAACAAATGCGAGAACGTAATTACATATATAAATATTCACTCGTGCAAAAAAAAAATATACACATGCAAAATGTTGCTCCTGTTAAATGTTAAGAAATCAGCAGTGGAATAGATACCAAAAAATTATGTGACAATCGTGCCAACATTTGCACCAGAAAATAATTGTATTTTCCGTCAAGACCACCAGCTTTACCACAAAGTTAAATGAAATATGAAATCCTTTTATTTTGTTAGTTTTTTTGTTTTTGTTTTTCTATTTTTTTTTTTGATTTTTTTTTGTTCAGTTTTTAGTTGAATATATTTTATACATGTGCAGTAAACACGTCGGTCAAATAATTTTTTTTCTATTTTACATTCTTTACACACTCCCAAGCACATGATCTAGTGTGTTTTGATTTATATTTCCTTTAAATTGGGAAAGTTTCCCAAAAATCAATAAAAATGTTTTTAAATTAAATAAACAACTTTTTAAAAACTAGAGTTTTGTGGTTTAAACAAATATATTTATATTTTTTTAATATTCACAAATTCAAGGTTTATAAGATTAGTTTTAATATATCTATACATATAATAAAACAGTAACTCATTTCCTGTATGTCTGTCTGTCTCTATGTGTTTGAATCACGTAAAAACTACTGGATTGATTTTAATGAAATTTTGTGCGGAGTTACCTTAGCATCCATATTCTAATATAGGATACTTTTTTCCGCAAAAATATTTTATTTTTGAGAGAAAGTGGAGAAAAAGCAGTGAAAGTACACAGTTATTTTAGTAGGGATAAAACCCTTTATATAAAGTAAATACATAAACCGTAAAATTTAATAAACGGTGCTAAGAAAGGTGGTGGGTATTACAAAGTCTGACAAACCCAATGGGGCTGCAAGTGATACAGATAAGCCTGTTGTTAAGTACGCTCAACGGAAATAATAATGCAAATAAAAGGTTTAACTTAGACATTCGTATTATCTAAGACCCCTGGAAAAATAAAAGCAGGGTGGACGTATTAAGAAATATAGGCTTCCTACTGTTTGTCCCAGACACCAAGGAATTGGCCAACGGTAAATATAAAAAAAATAGATTAGAATTCACAAAAATATTTTAATATTAACGTATTAGCTATCCCCGTGCTACTCTCATGACAAAACTGTTTCAGTTTATATGCAAGGTACGACGCACACTGTGGCCGTGTAGTGTATTTAATGGTCTTAAATCAAGGAGGTTGCAGAGCTTCATGAAATTTTGCACACATTTATTTTAAATTTTTTAAGAATTTCAATTTCTTTTTTTACAAAAATACGCCCACTTTTACGCCCACCTCCCATACAACTTAAATAGAAAATGTGGCATAACTTCCATGATTTTAAATATATTAACTCAATTTTCATAAAATGTTAATATTATAATTGTAGAATGACCTCCTAAAAATATGAACTTAATCCGCCCACTTTTACGCCCACCTCCCATACAAACTATATTTAAAAAATGCAATATCTTTATATGCAATATGTTTATTTTTCGCAAAAATGCATATAACATCCGCCCACTGTAACACCCACCCCTCATACAACTCCAATATACAAATTTTCCATATAAATCAATGTACAATTTTGCCGTGTCTATACAATATATTTGGAATTTCTCAGCGTCTATTGGCTGACTGCAACTAATTGTGGATAATATAATTTTGAACCGAAGATTTCGTTCTGGCATTGCTCTCCCCAAAGCTTTTCGTTGGACGTCCACGTTTACCATCCACTGTATCATCCACTACTTCATCGTATAATAATGTGTTAGCCATTCTTCATTGTCATTAAAAAATCTTGATGAAGTACGCTGACTCTTGTTCCACTACTTAAAAAATTGAGGCATAAATGTTTGTTTCAAAAACCGTCTGAACTTTTCTTGAGTTTTCTCAGACACTATTTTATAATTCCGAAAACTACACGAACTATAAAATCAATATCTTTTTTACATTGAAAAACAATTTCCGAAAGCGTGCTGAAAGATATTTTTAGCTTTTCCACTGTATATTATATAAATTTGCTTCAATTGCTTAATAAACACTTACTTATCACTATACCACTCTCAAATATAATATAAAAGAATGTTTATAACGGATAAGGGAGTTAATTTTCAAGAGAAAAAATGTGAACAATGTTAAGTTATTGATTAAGTTATATATAAAGCTCTTAATTTAATGTGTAGTAAGTTTACATTTAGATTTTTTGTTGTTTAGTCAACGTAAACAATATACCGATATTACTTTGATAAATACTTTTGTGTACATTTGTTTTTGTAATCGGGCCTCAAATTTAAGTTTTTTCTATATAGTACACATGCAATGAAAATTTTTTTTTTTTGGTTTTTAATTGTTTTTTCGGCGGCGGGCAAATTGGGGCAGGTTTTTGTTTTTTAGTCTATTAGCTGAGACTCTCAGCTTTAATTTGGTATAGGACTCCATGTGTCGCACTGCTTCGCACACAACTAAAAGTCTAACGGAAAATCATAAATGTTTTTATTTTTGGTTTAAAATATATTGTCAAAAGAATTTTTTTTTTCAATTTTTAAAATTTTTTTTTTAATATACATATAATGCTTAATGTCCATTTTAATTGAAAAATTACTTATAAGGTACATTCGGTGTATAGTTTATAAGTAACAGGGTTTTGAATATGACATAGAAAACTATCACATTTGAGACTTGTTCACATACTTCAACTTTGAGCTGCTCGGGACAGAAAACCAATGGAGATATTTGCATGAAATTTTTTACACATGACCTTTAGATAGTTTTTAACCATCTGTGCAAAAATCATCAAAATCGAATAGCAGATCCAAATTGATTTATTGCCGCAGTGGCCACAGTGTGCGACGCCCTCTGTTTTCAGCCAATCCCTTTTTTACTAGACTGTGCATAATAACACGATAATAATTTTTTATTTTTTATGGGAGGTACCACTCCCACTATCCTAATCCAGTCTGTATTTTGGTAGATTATACACATTAGTATGAGGGTTATTGGTTCAAGTATCAAGAACTTACCTATTGTAATTCTCTAGGTACACGATAATAATTGTTCACTTGATATAAGAGGTACCAGGCCCACTGTCATAATGTACTGTAAATTTTTAAGCTTATGCACATTAGTTTGAGGGTTATTTGTGCAAAGTTTTTAGACTCTACATATTGTAGTTATTGAGGTACATGATAATAATTTTTAATTTTATATGGGTGCTTCCACGCCCACCGTCCGAATCCATTCTGTGTTTTGTTAGACTATGCACATTAGTATGATAGTCACTTGTCATGGTTTCAAGACTCTACCTAGTGCAGATCTCCAGGTCGACGATGGAAGGTACGACGCACACTATTCCAATCGAGTCTGTGTTTTAGCTAAACTATATATATTAGTAAGAGTGTAACTGCTGACTGCTGCAAAATTTCCGAGATCTACCTATTATAGTGTCCTAGCTACATAAAAAGTGGGCGTGATAAATTTTTTTTCTGTAAAAACTTAAGTTTGGTTATGATGAGGAATTAAAAAATTGTCAAATCGATACAGTCGTTCTCAACGAACTAGATTTGATTTATATAGATTTAATATCTATATAACTCAATCGCCAAACCAATCCTATGCAAAAACAAACAAAAAAGTAAAAACTTTTTGTAACTTGTTATTTTATCATTAATAAATTAATTATTTAGGCTTAAGTTCTTAATTATAAAGAGATAAAGAAAAATTAGATACCAGCAAAGCAGAATGCATATTCTAGACAGCTACGTCCGCCATCAGTACTCTCGTATCGCTCTACCCGGTAGATCCAATTGTTATTAATTTTCTATTTAAACAAACTTATCAAAGAAATAGCATCTGAGAAATTTTAATTTTACATTATATTTCATAGTAGATAGAGCTTTTTGAAATTGTTTTGCACTTGTAAACTCTATTTCTTTTTTATATTATACTACCAAGCAAACATTTTTCTTTATTTTTATTCCCTTTAAATATTTTCTTTTATTTGAAAATGGTATATATCTGTCTTGCTATTAGCTAACCTTTGATTAGCAATTAACAAAAATTAGATATTTTTTTTTTTTTATTTTACAAATGCATATTTTTTGACATTGTTAAGTTCAACACCATTGTGTTAATAATAAAAAAAATTTACATTTGTACAATAAAAAAAAAATTTGTAATTGTTGTTAATTGTTAACCAAAGGTTAGCTAATAGCAAGACAGATATATACCATTTTCAAATAAAAGAAAATATATAGAGAATAAAAATAAAGAAAAATGTTTACTTGGTAGTATAATATAACAAGGAAATAGAGTTTACAAGTGTAAAACAATTTCAAAAAAGCTCTATCTCCTATGAAATATAATGTAAAATTAAAAATTTCTCATATTCTATTTCTTTGATAAGTTTGTTTAAATAGAAAATTAATAACAATTGAAATACTAAACTTAGCCGAAACATTAGCTATCTAAATATCATTTAAATGGCCACGTATTATTTTTGGTAAATTTAAGATAAAGGATACATGTATACATGAATTTACACTAACTGCAAACATTATGCGTATGCAATATTAATATTTTTATGATCGTGAGTGCATTTAATTTAAATCAACTTTTTTTATTTTATGAGATGCTGGCTTGTCCTTTCCATGATTTTTTAACCAATCGCACTTTGCGCCATCCCCCTAAACACTACCAAATCAAAAATCTAAGCTCGGATAAACCTTTACTATAGCTATGTAAGATTTTACTGCAATCGGGATAACCGTTCAGACAATACAGATTTATATTAAGTTGTTTGGAAAAATTCCAAATTGTGCATCGTGAGAACATGATTAGTGTAATTATTACATTGTCATTGAATTAAAAAAGAAAAACGCTTTAATTAAAAAATTTCGCTTTTTAAAAACTGAAGGCTAGTAAATGTGTTAACACGGAGTCAAGCCTAGAGTCCCATTCAGTTATCAAACTTTAACCGAAGTTCCAGAAGATGTGCTTTAAGTTATAGTCACCATAAGTCGGAAAGCGAGCTCTTAGTTTTTTCAAAGACGTGGAAAATAATTAATATCAACCATGAAACTTTTCATTAAATGAAAGCGACTTGAATTTTTTCCAAAGGCATACTACGACTCTATTATGAATTCTCTATGTCGACAACTCAAGAGTAAATGCTGAACCATATACACAAATTTGTCTTTTTAAAAATCCCATTTACTATCAAATTTTATAATTCAATTCAAAACTTGTTGTCTTTATGGGAAATTAAAGAAATTTTTTACAAATTAATAAAGATTGTGCATTTTGCGTTAAGCAAAAAATTAGAATGAGTGAAACCTCCCAACAGATTTAGCTGAGTTAGCATGAGTGCGCTTGTCAGTATATTTAGGAGACTATGAAACATAATGATAAATTATTGCGCCCGAGAGCAACCCAGAGCTTATGTATGCTTCGTTGACAAGCCGCAAACAAAATGCAACACCAGAAAAAATTCATTCTATTAAATTCGTGTACATGTTACATCAAATACAATCACAAACTCATAAACAAAAACTATTACGCTTAAACTCAAAAGGGTACAGTGATATCTCTCAGTTTCGAACTTAAAAAATATTTTTTTTTACATTATTTTTTATTTGAAATTCACTTTTCAGAAAGGACAATAAATAAGCAGGAAGTAATATTTTCGGTTATAGTGTGATTTCACAGTATACAATTTATAACTTCAATAGCTCATACATATATGTAATTGTAAACATTCAACTACATATAAGTGTATAGCAGGGTGGTGTTGTTGTTAAGCTATTAAACGGACTGACTGACTCAGTATCTAAAGGTGATGTCATGCTGTTTTATGGTCCTGTTAGTTTTAACTTTACAATGTTGGTTGCTGAAGAAAATTTGCTGATAAAACTAAAATGTGTCAGAACACGGAAAGTTATCATATTTTACAACATTTAAAAATATTTAAATAACAAACATTCTGACAACGGAAAAATATATGTAAATTTCATAAATTCAACATGTGACAATTTTATAAAATGAGTTAAAAAAAAAATATTTAATAAAAAGATACGTTAAAGTAAATAATATGGAAAATTTATAATTTTCCACTATTTTCAGATTGCCGTAAACTTTTTTAATAACTTGAAACATAGATTATCCATATTGCTGCAGTGTAGTAGGTTACTCGGCCCTTTTTTGTTGGCGTTTTAATTTTAATAGTATTTTCTATGTCGTTGTCGTTTTTATCGACGTTCCGCTCCTAAATTCGTATTCTTAAAATATATTCAAACAAAGAGGAAACGTTATTGAAAACAAAAAAAGAAAAATTCATTAAGTGTGATAGCACTTTATACGTTATTATTTGTGTAATTTTTGTAAATTACTAAAAAGTTTTTATTTTTTTTTTTGTAAGTTTTAACAAAATATGGTGAGAACTTAATTTGAATTTTTACTTTCAAGTGATAGTGATGAAATAATGGATATAAATATACATCGGAAGATGCTACGGCAGAATGTTAACATCTTTACCATCCCAGATTCTGTGTAAGAAACTCGATCTAACTTCTTCATGTTCAGCGACCATTCGAATTAATTTGGGTAAGTTCAGGTCTTCATTTATTATAATAACCACTATTTTTCATTGCTTTAGATAAAAATTTTACCTTTCTCGTGACCACTAATCATTAAAACAATTATTTATATATTTTGGCGACTTTTTTCTATTTTTGGCGAACTTTAGCTATTTCGATTAAATTTATTTTTTGTGATTTGTTAAAAATATGTTTACATTAAAAAATATTGCATATATTAGAGGCAAATTTTCACATTCCTGTTTTGGCGATTTTTCACATCGGTTTTGATGAAATAGATGAAAATAAATCTGACAACCTTGGTACCGAATAACATTTTTATTTCTCACTTTTTTAAGTTTCTCGTTTAATAGTTAAATTAAACGGTGACATTTTTCATGAAATTATTTGCATGAAACCGGTTTCGTGACGGCAAAAGCGAGGAAAATCAAGAAAGATCAAAAGAGAATTCAAGAAATTTCATGAAACGATTTCATGGTGTATGTTACGTAAAACTTGCAGATCTATTTATCTCATCACCTGCTAACCTGTTTTATCTTTTATGTTTTGTGTGATTTGCGATATTGACATCAACCCAAAATTTGTAACAAAGTAGACTTGAAGAGAATTTATTTCTTTCCGATAAGGGCAAAAGTTTTTAAATATTAAATGATTTTAACTTTTGTTTTTTTTTTTTAAGTTAAGTTTGGTTCTAATAATAAAATATCGTGAAATTAATAAAAAAAAATATTGTCATTCTCTTTATTAACTGTTGAAAATATAAAGGCTCATATACATATATACATATTTCATATGTCAACCATATTAAAATTAAGTACATATGTATTAAAGAAGAAACAAAAGATCTGCTTTAACATACATAGAAATACACATATCGTCGCGTTTATTCTTAAACCACGTAAGCGCCAAGAAATCGTTTTTCAGAAAACAAAAAAAAACTTAATAACTTATTTAATACTGATTTTAAAACAATTTTTTTTTGCAAAACATGACAAGTCTCTGAAGGGTATAGAAACTTTAAAAAAAAATGTTACTTACTATTAACTGTAGCCAAATCTTTCGCTTACGTGCGTGCGAATGTCATTTGTATGGCGCTTACGAGGTTTTGAAAATGGATTTATTTATTTTTCATACAAACTTGTTAAGATGAGAATGTAGTCTGGTGGCAACTGTTATTTTCTACAATAAAAACCTAAAAAGTCAATTTCGTAAAAATGACGCTTACGTGGTTTAAGAAGAAACAATATCAAACTTGATTCCCTTGTAACTGAGCTAGAATTACATACTGTGGTATACTCTAACATAATAATAACAGGTGATTTCAATAGTAATATACTAACTCATACTGGATTGAATCTTTGTTCACACCGTTGGTGTTAAGCTGCTGTAAACTGCTTAAGACCAACACACTATACAGCGACCAATTCTACATTGCTTGACATTTTCTTCGTTGATAAAGTAGTAAAGTTCTGCACTACGACCAGTTAGCTGCACCAGTTTACTCCTTCTTTATGTCTTACAATTTTAACGTTGTGCGGTACAATGAAAAGTTTTCCTTTCGAGATTACAATAAAATAGATATGGCATCTCTTGAAGCAGATCTTAGTAATGCTCCGTGGAATGATATTTACTATATCCAATCTGCCAATGATCAAGTAAAGTTACTCAATAGCATCATTTTATCGATATTCAATAAACACGTTCCATTAAAAACAAAATATACAAAACAAAAAATTACACCATGGTTCACAGCGGAGATAAAGCTACTTATAGAAAATCGCGATAATTTATATTACAGATGGCAACGCTACCGCAAAAATGAATTGTTTAGCAATTTTCGAGCTGGTAAAAAGGCAGCTGCCTCCAAAATAAAGCAGAAAAAGTCTTCATATTATAGGAGTAAAATCAACAATGCGATCGACACTAAACAAACTTGAGAGCTAATCCGTGATATTGGCATTATTGGAAAGAAAGTTCATACTAATGAAATAGACGTCAGTTCCCTAAATGAGAAATTTGTGAATATACCTCAACCTCCAGTACAACATAGCTTTTATAATACATATAATCCTGCTGTTACGTCGCCTGAAAATCCGTTTCACGTTATGTGCTTTCACATAAATGAAGTATTTGAAGGTTTCTGGTCAATTAAGTCCAATGCCATTGGGCCAGATGATATTCATCCTAGATTCATAAAACTTATACTCCCATGGATCATAAGTTATGTATATCATATTTTTAATACTATAGTCACCACCAGCACATATCCAACAGAATAGAAGTATGCCAAAGTAATACCAGTGCTAAAATCAGATAAAGAATATAGACCTATATCTATTCTTCCCTATCTCTCTAAAGATTTCGAGCGGATTTTACATAAACAAATTTCCAAATATATTTACTCAAACGAGCTTTTGACTGATCGGCAATCTGGCTTTAGGCCACATCATAGTTGTATCACAGCCTTACCGGAAGTGGTTGAAAATATCCGTGTAAATCTAGATGACAACAAAATTACCTTCTTAGTTTTGTTAGATCAGCATTCGACACTGTGGATCACAATACGTTGATTATGAAACTCAAAAAAATATTTAACTTTTCGTTCACAGCGACAAAGTTAATTAAATCATACCTGACGGATAGATTTCAATCAGTTACAAATAAGGACAGAACATCAAGGCCTTTGCACTTGCCTAGAGGTGTTCCTCACGGGTCTATACTTGGTCCCTTATTGTATTCATTATATGCAAATGATTTACCTGAGCAAATCCAACACTGTCGAATTCGTATGTATGCAGACGATGTTCAAATTTACCTCAGTAGTCCCAAGGATCTTATTCATGAAAAAGTTAACGATATCAATGATCTTAATAGAGTTATTACCTGGGCGTCTGCCAATGGTTTACGATTAAATCCAAAGAAATCAAAATGTATTATCATTTGCAAAAAATCCGTATCATTCAGTGATGACATTAATATCTACCTGGGAGAGACCAAAATTGACATTGTAACCACTATAAAAAACCTTGGAGTTACATTCAATCGGTCGCTTAACTGGTCCGATCATATTACACAAGCCTGTGGAAGAACATATGGTATGCTCAGAAGTCTATAGCCAAGTCATAACTACACAACACACAAAATAAGGATGATGTTAGCAAAGACGTTCCTTATACCTACATTGCTGTATTCATCAGAAATTTTTGCAAGTTGTAATCTCAAGGAAAAAAGAAAGATTAACACTACTTTTAACAATATTACACGTTATGTTTATGGCCTAACACGATTTGAAAGTGTTTCTTCATTCTCAAAACGTATATTTGGAATTACACTCGATAACTACCTGGAACTAAAAAATCTAACTTTTCTACATAAAATTATTACTACGAAGGAACCTTACCATCTTTATAACAAATTGACCTTTACCACATCACTTAGGAATAATTCAATTATGACCTTCCAATATCGTGATACAGCATCCTACCATCAATTCTTCATCTTCACCATATATCTCTGGAACCGTCTTCCCTCATACCTACAATTCACCAGCAACGCATATAAATTTAAAAAACTTTTGTTCCAATATTACAATGGTAACAATTAAAATGAACACTATAATTTTCTTTTCTTTAATATTGTCAAAATTGTTCGTATATATATTTATATCTATTTTGTACACAAGCATATATATGTATGTTTATTTGTCTTAATTAATTTGATTATAACTTAACTGATTCTAATACTGTAAATTAAAAGATGTTGCATCTTGTTGTATTAGAAAATCACTCAATAAAAAAATACAAATACAACATTGAACGCAAACTTATTTTTAGTTAACTTAAATATTAGCATCCGGATATCTATACAACAATAAAAGATTTCCCATAACGTATAGATCCAAGTTCTACAATTTTCTTTTAACAATATTCCAAATTGTTGTGGGATTGTGGGAGTCACCACAATGAATTTTTTGTGCTAAATTCATGAACAAATAAAGGAAAGTCATGTTGATGTGTTTTTAAATGTACAAATGTTTGCTTTAGAGTGTTCTAATTCTCAGTTTTTTGAACTGGAAAACGCTTATAGCCTTTATAACAAACTTACAATAAATTTCTAGATAGATTTGGAATTAACTTTTAATATAATTTGCCCATTTTCGCATTTTGTGTTAACAATGATGGTTTTGCTCGTTCAAATTGCTCAAAACGAAAATTAATTGTTTTAAAAAAGTAATTTTAAGATGCCGATACAAGTTTAACTGAACTTTTACATGTTTATTTTGAGAAAGCGACGAAACATAATTTTTTTATGGTAACCGATTTCAAAACGATTTCATTTGAAAGTAAATACCAGAGTACCTCGGGAGCCAAAATAAAAATATAATAAGCTATTAGTTATTAAAAAATTAAGTCTGTGTCTTTCAGAAATTATAAAACTTTTTTTTAAAAAAAAGCTTTATTGACCAAAAATCTCCGACCTAATAAAGCATAACTCTTTTGCGTCAAGCCAAGGCGAAAAAATCTTTTACCGGTTTGTAGTCCGAAATCTCCCCTACTCCTATACCTTATTATATATTCGTTGGTTTGATATTTTTAAAAACAATTTTCATTCTGCACAGCTTTGCAACATTGTTTTTTTAAGTATTTCGGCCTTTTTAATAAAAAGACAAAAGCCTTTTATCAAATCGTCTTCTGGAAAGTTGGGTCCTATTAATTTTGACGGACCATAACAACAATGTTAGAGAAATTAACATAAAATATAAAAAATATTTATTTTCTAAATAAGATTCCTTAATAGGAAATTATCGATTCCTTCCCGATTTGTCCATAGATACTACCAGAACGTTTTTAGGAATTTTATTAGCTTGATTATAAACAAAGGCCCCCAACCAAAAAAAGGGGTTAAAATTGAAATGCATTGGTTTGCTAAATATTTAGCAAAGTGACACAAAGTTGGCATGCTACTGATTTAAAATTTTTACAAGTTTTGTTCACTTTGTGAGATTCTCGTTGAGAATGTGTGTGCTCACAGACCCTTAGGGGTTTGCGTGGGGGCTCTTGATTGTAAACAAAATTGGTCATTCGTGTGTATTTTCTTGGATTATTTTATCTGTTTTTTTATGGTGGTAAAAAACGGTACAATTAACGCAAGTTGTTATATATGAAAAAGAATTGGACATGCATAATGCACTAATTGTTATATTTGATTTTCTTTTCTTTTAGGTAGATGTACCCACAGAAAAAACAGTGTCTAAATACCTAATAAAATATCATAAAACATTATGAAAAAACCAACAAATTAGAGCGTGAGAGGAGAAGTGGATGTCCAAAAAAATTTACATCTCGTCAGGAGCGTATCATTGTTGCTGCAGTGGATCAAAATCCAATGATTTCAGCTGTAGAATTGTGTCGGGAAATGAAGAAAAGTTTTGGTGAAGACCTTAATCCACAAACAATAAGAAATACGCTGCACAGAGCTGGATATCATGGAAGAGTTCCCCGTCGCAAACCTTGTCTTTCAGACATAAACAAGAAAAAGCGGTTAGAGTTTGCAAAACTCCACATTAATCAGCCTGAAGCCTTCTGAAACAGTGTGATATTTAGTGATGAATCGAAGTTTAACATTTTTGGTTCAGATAGTCCACAAAAAATTTGGCGAAAAGCAAACAAAGAGCTTCAAGAAAATAATATTATTAAGACTGTGAAGCACGGTGGTGGCAATGTTATGGTTTGGGGATGTATGGCGGCATCTGGATTGGGAAATCCTGTCTTTATAGACGACAAAATGGACAAGCACTCTTATTTAAATATTTTAAAAGAAAACTTATCCCCAAGTGTTGCGAAGCTGGGCTTAAATAGGAAATTCTTGTTCCAACAAGATAATGACCCAAAACATTCTTCATATCTTGTGCAGGAATGGCTTATATACCACTGCAAACAGTTAAAAACCCCTCCACAATCGCCAGACACCAATCCTATAGAGCATATATGGCACTTACTAGAGAAAAAAATACGGAAACATCACATTACATCCAAAGAATCACTTAAAGCGGCACTTCGCTTAGAATGGGAAAAAATTACTCCTGATGAAACATCTAACCTAGTAAGAGGTATGAGTAGTCGTTTAGAAGCAATTATCCAAGCTAAAGGAGGTTCAACCAAATACTAGACATGCAAAAACCCCGAATA
Organism: Phasia obesa; assembly: GCA_949628195.1. Lineage (NCBI taxonomy): Eukaryota > Metazoa > Arthropoda > Insecta > Diptera > Tachinidae > Phasia > Phasia obesa. The sequence goes on from OX451219.1 coordinate 70,619,028, forward strand.
TACCGAAAATTTTCACATGTGTGCCTAAACTTTTTTTACATAGACTCACCTTATTTTTTAGTTTAAAAGCCATTGTATATTAGAAATAATAAGATATGAATTATTTTTCGTGGTCAATGGTCAATAAACCTATGAATCTTGAAAATAGGATGAAAATAATTTTATCAAGTTATGCAGATGCAAAGTTACTGGCGAAACACTTTTAAAAATCATGTTGTGCCTAAACTTTATTGATGCACTATATGTATGTTCACTTGTTAAATAATGAAAATATTAAAAAAACTGTATAATTAAAATTGTTATTCGATTAACCGTGAAAATCGATTATCCGCAATGCTTCTGGTCCCGACCATCACGCATAATCGAGGCCCGACTGTATTTATAATTTTTTTAAAAAGTTATTTAATTTTATAAAAACAAAATAACTGCCTATTTCACAACGTCACACGAAGTCGTTCTTTCGCATAATTACATATAAAACAATAACAAATTTACAAATGTTGTTTTTGTTTTAAATGTAATTGTGTAAAAGAACGAATTCATATGACGTTGTGAAATAGGCAGTAAGTGTTTCTACAACAAACAACAATGTCAGCATTTACGATGTTGCTGTTGTCTTCAATATCATTAAGTAGCTGATAACACGGCGCGCAGTAGCTGAAAATCGTTTTTCGTTGGCCAAAATTCTGTAACTTTTGAACCGATCAAAATATTGAAATAATTTCTTTTTTAATGAATAGATATTTAGCTCAGCTTGATTCAGTTTTAATTACATTAAAATTGATTGAGGACTTTTTAAGGAATATATTTTTCTGTTTTGAATAATTAAATTCATATTAAAATATTTTATTGAAAAATATTTTTATTAACTCAATTGGAAGTCGCTTAATCCGTTTAGATCTCGAAAATTTCTGATTTCGAAAAAACAAATTTTCTTGAGATCCTTCCATATATTTCTGAAATTTATTTGAAATATCTTACGTAAAAGCTTATTCATTAAAATGCAAGCTAGTAAGAGAAATGTCAAGCCATCTACAATGGAGGCTTTAGTACAACAGAAAAATACCGTTTTAAATAATATTGAGCGTGTACAGCGATCTTTAAGAGAAAAAACAATATCATTTAATCCGATTTAATTGGAATGTCGCCTAGATATATTTAATTCTTATATCGAACAGGCTATGATTTTCCAGTCAGAAATTGAGATATTGGATCCTAATAATGATGAAAGATCTGCTATAGAAGATTTATGCGTATCGACAAAATGCCTACTTTTAGCACATTTAACTCCAGGTAGAAGATAAGGCTCACATAAAACCGCTACAGATTTCACTCCTCATCATAGCAGCCTTCCGAAAATGAAATTACCGAAATTTAGCGGCAAGTACTCAGAGTACAAAAATTGTATAAGTTTGTTTGAGAGCCTTGTGGATCATGATATATCTCTTACAGAGATAGAAAAATTCAACCATTTAATTTCACGTTTATCTGATGAAGCTCTAGGTACTGTGAAGGCTTTTCAAGTTACTGAACAGAACTATTCCAAAGCGTTGGCAGGTCTGAAGCGAGTTTATGATAACCCATGTCTTATATTTTTTGACAACATTAGACAATTATTTAATTTGCCAGAGATAACGAAACCTTCGTCCTCCGCTTTGAGGAGCATGATTGACACAGTCTCAGCTATTTACGATTCACTTCTGTCTATTGGTGACGACAAGGCTATCACAAGCGCGGTAATTATTCATTTAGTCATAATGAAGGTCTATTCAGCCACTCGATCAAAATGAGAAGAGCAACTCAATTATGATAAGTTGTCTCTATGGAGTGACTGTGAAGAGGCTTTAAATAGAAGATATCAGCATATTTCAGCTGAAGAAGCCTCCAATACAGTACAGAAGACTGATAGACTTACGCGAAGAAAGAATGACAATAATTCTGGAAAAAAGAACAAATCGTTTTCGTGTCAGGTTAAAACACAGCTGGACAGCATTAAATGCATTTTTGTAGGTCGTTTGAGCATTATGTTTCAAATTGCCCATCTTTTTCAGCCATTCCTGTTAAACAAAGATTTGATTTTGTAAAGGGTGTACCTGCCTGTATAAATTGCCTAAGAAAAGGCCACACAGTAACGAAGTGCAAGGCATCGAAATGTCGAGTATGCAATCGCTCACATCACACACTTTTGCATCAGTATAGTATAACTAATGATAATTTAGATGCGGCCAGTTCTAGTTCAAGCCAGCATGCATCTGTTAATATTTCATCTTCTAGTAAAGATAATGTTATCTTGGCTACGGCTTTGGTAAAAATAAGAGATAATTCGGGACAATATGTATATTCTAGAGCGTTATTGGACTCCGGTTCACAAATAAATTTTGTAACTGAGGAACTGTCACAAAGATTAAAATTAGAAAAAGAAGAAAATAATCTCAGTCTTGTCGGTGTAGGAAAAACTAATTCCGCAGCTAAATTTAAAATTCAAGCCACTGTGAAGTCTCGAGTGAACTCTCATGAATTTTCTTCAGATTTTTGGGTTCTTCGATCGATTTCCGGTTATTAACCAGACAAGGTTATTTCTACGGATAGCTGGAATATTCCTAACAATATTGAACTTGCTGATCCATACTTTTTCAAACCTCAGAAAATTGATATGTTGATCGTCGCTGAGATATTCTTCGAATTGTTATACGTTCGCCAAATAAGAAGGAGTCCCGACATCCCAAGAGTTCAGAAAACACTTCCGGGTTGGGTTGTGTCCGGTAAATATAAATATTATAAGACTCCTCGTAACGAATCGTGTCATATTAGTACATGTAATAATGTCGAAACTGAGGAAACTCTTAATAAAATTGTTCAGAGATTTTGGGAACTAGAAGAGGTTCCTAAAGAAGTTAATGTTTTATCGTCAGAACAACAATTATGCGAAGAGATTTTTATAAAACCTATTAAACAGTCGCCGTCTGGTAGACTTCAAGTGTCACTATCTTTCAAAGGCGACCCGAATAAATTGGATTCTTTTTTTGATACAGCTAGGCGACGTTTTCTTTCGCTTGAACGAATGCTTTCAAACGATTTAAAAATGAAAGAGATGTATAATAATTTTATAAAAGAATACATTGAACTAGGACACATGACTATAAGAGATGGTAAAATTCCTAATTTTCCGCACTACTTCGTACCACATCAGTGTGTACTACGCCCACAAAGTACGTCAACAAAACTTCGAGTTGTATTTGATGCTTCTTGTCGCACTACCACACAACTCTCTCTGAATGATCTTTTAATGATTGGGCCTACAGTGCAAGAAGAGTTATATTCTACACTTCTTCGGTTTTGATTGCATAAATACGCTGTCACTGCCGACATTAAAAAAGTGTACCGCCAAGTTTTAATTAAAGAGTCCGATAGAAAATTTCAGCTAATTCTTTGGCATAAAAGAGACTCAGACATCCTTGAAATATATTCATTAAACACAGCAACTTATGGCACATCATCCGGGCTGTTTTTGGCAATACGCTGCTTAATGCATTTGAGTGATCAATTAAAAAATTCATTACCAATTGGATCTAAAATTGTCCGTAGAGATTTTTACGTCGATGACTTGCTAACTGGAGCAGATTCAATTGAAGATCTTAATGTCATACGTAAAGAAGTCACTAAAATACTGCAGTCATTTGGGTTAAATTTAACAAAACAGGTTTCTAACTACGAAGCGAACACTGAATCTACCGTAGTTAAGAAGACTATCCACAATACAGAAGATTTTACGAAAGCGTTAGGCACATATTGGCTACCAAAAAGAGATGTTTTCAAATATCACTCAGATGATTCATTTCAAACACTTAAGGCGACAAAGCGAAATATTTTATCTGTGTCTGCCAGATTATTTGATCCTCTTGGGCTTTTATGTCCGCTTGTAGTCAATGCAAAAGTTCTACTTCAAGAACTTTGGTTACAAAAATTGGATTGGGATGAATCGATTCCTATGAATCTTCATACGTCCTGGGAGAATTTCAAAAGTAATTTGTCAAAAATTGATAGTTTTGAAGTTCCCCGCTATGTTTTGACTACTACAAAATCTTATCACCAAATTCATGGATATTCAGACGCATCAATTAGAGCGTACGGCTGATGCATTTATATTCAAAGTAGAGTGAAGAACAATATTTCTTGTCAATTGCTAACGGCAAAATCAAAAGTCGCTCCTTTGAAAACTAAGTCGCTACCGCGGCTTGAGCTATGCGCAGCACATTTATTAGCAAAGTTATGGACTAAAGTTAAGACAATTTTAACATGCGGCATTGAAAGACTTACATTTTGGACCGATTCCGAAATAACACTACACTGGATAAAGACTCATCCATCAACCCTATCTACTTTTGTTTAAAATCGTGTAGCAGAAGTTCTGGAACTGTCTGATCAAGTTACGTGGCGTCATGTTCCGTCAAAGTACAATCCTGCTGACATCGTTTCAAGGAGTTGTAATGTTGATGAGCTCAATGACTCAATTTGGTTCACGGGTCCGGCGTTTTTGCTCAATGAGAATAATGACTGGCCAGTGAATCAACATTTTAAGTTGAATGACGGACAATTGTCATTGGAGAAGAAAAAAGTAAACGTTTTTCTTGCTGTTGAAGAACTAAATTCTATTATAGAGTTAGTTAATAAGCATTCATCCTATTTAAAGTTGATTAGAGTGTTTTCGTATGTTTTAAGATTTTTTCATGTATGTAGAAACAAACATTTTAAAATTACGAATGTTAACCCAACAGCAAAGGAAATGAATTTTTCATTTCTAAAATTAGTTAAAAATTATTCAGTCGCAAGAATTTTCCAGTGAAATTAAAAATTTACGAAAATCACAGGTCCTGCAGCCAAACTTGCAAAAATTAAATCAGTCTATTCATGAATTTGAGGAAGAAAATAGAAAATGCTAACTTATTAGAGTAGGCGGGCGATTCCTAAATGCAGCAATCTCGTACGATGCGAAGTTTCCCTTATTAATGCCTAAAAATGCCATTTTGTGGCCATTTGCTTGCGATATTTACACTTTGAAAACTGCCATGCAGGAGCAAAAGCATTAGTGGCTCTTCTTCGAGATAAAATTTGGCTTATAAATGCCAAGGAAGAATGCAGTCGAGTTGTGCGCAAATGTATTCACTGTTTCATGTATAAACCGAAACTGATGAATCAAATAATGGGAAACTTGCCTTCTGACAGGTGAGAGCTCTACGACCATTCAAAATATGTGGCTTAGATTTTTGCGGTCCGGTTAATGTAACTTTAAAAATTAGCGGCCGTCTACCCGTCAAAATGTATTGTTACGTTTTTACTTTACGTTGGGTTCTTTTAATTGCAAAATAAATACACACTGTTATTACTTTTACTGTAAGTCGCTTTATTTATTAATACCACTGTTCAAAAATACAGCAAACTGTTAAACACTCTTAAAATTCGACAACTTAACTCTTTGACTTTTAAATTAATACTGCCATACTACTCGCCAGCACGATTCACTTATATAGGTGCTTTAAAAGCACCAGAATGTTCTATTCCAGACATATCTGGCAGGTTCGATTGTTATTGCTCTTGTTTTCTTGTTTGTGTGGTTGTTTATTTCTTTATACCAGTATCACACATACAGGTTTATTTGTTTATGCTTGTATTTATGTATGTCGCTGTGTATTTAACTGATGAGTGTTTATTTAATGTGTGTGTGTATTTGTTTAAGGCGGTACTCTTTATTGTTTGTTTCTCTCTTTCATCATTGTAAGAAAACAAACCCTTAATGTTGTTGTTGTTCGAGAGTATTGTGGTTCAGAGCCTATAATGAATAAATTCTTTCGTAACACTACCCCCTTCTCAAACCTGTTCGTCCCGAACAGGCACAGATGTACCTTTTCCATAGTTGGCTAGCCGTTCCAAGTGCACAACTTTCATTTTTGATCTTGGGCTCTGAAACTTGTGTATTCTGTAAACTACGTCATTTAGCCGTTTTATTACTTTATAAGGTCCATCCCAATGAGTTTGTAGTTTGGGCGATAATCCCTTCTTCCGTTGTGGATTAAAAAGTAGAACCAGTTGTCCCTCGTTATATCCCTCAGAGTTGGCAGCTCGATCATATCTGGCTTTCATTTTATCACTGGTTAATTTTATCCGACTCCGCACGAATTCGTGAATCTCCTGAAGGTCCCTTTGTGCCTGACTAGAGTTTTCGCCATCTCCTTCTGTCGATGTTGGCTTAACACCAAACTCTAAATCTGCAGGCAACTTTAGCTCAGATCCAAAGACTATTTTCGCTGGTATTCGTGAGGTTGAATCGTGAACAGCTGATCTATATGCCAACAAAAATTTGTCTCATCCCAGTCCCTCTGATGTGCGCTGACCACTTTTCTCAGGTATTCTTCCAGGGTTCGATTGAATCGTTCGACCATACCATCAGATTGCGGATGTAACGGTTTCGTTCTGGTCTTTCTTATTCCGTATACCTCGCACATCTCTTTGAATATAACGGATTCAAAATTTCGGCCTTGGTCGGAGTGTAGTTCTAAGGGAACACCATAGCGACACACCCAGTTGCTTATAAAAGCGTCTACAATCGTTCTGGCTTCTTGATTGGGAATGGCATGACCACTTAAACGTATCGGTTTCCAGCATTGCTAGCAGGGAAGGGATCTGCTACGTCCATCGCTATACGTTCAAAGGGAGCGCCTGAATTGTACTGCTGAAGCTGCCCCCGACTCCTTCGTACTGGACCCTTTGCTGCAATGCACTCCTGGCAATTGGCTATCCACTCTGCTACGGCTTGTTGACAGCCGACCCAATAGAACCGTTGTTTTATCTTTTCCAGCGTCTTCGTTACCCCGAGGTGACCTCCGCTAGGACCATTGTGGAATTGTTTCATGACCTCTTTGATCTTGGAGGATGGCACGACGATTAAGTCTATCACAGTTTTACCGTCTGTGCTTTTCCAGGTGCGACATAAGCAGCCATCCTTCAACCTGATACTGTTCCACTGGGCCCAATATGCCTTCGCCAGTGGACTTTCTGGTGAGATCTCACTTCGCGTCGGTCTTCTGTCTTCCTCTTTAGCCGCTATAATTTTTCCAATATGGGATCGTTTCTTTGTGCCGTCGGTCAGTCTTCACTAGATTCTATATGTGTAAGCCGAACATCAATAACAAATTCTTTTCTCTTCGCCTTTGTGCAATGCTTACACCCCAGATCACATGGCCGCCTAGAAAGGGCGTCTGCGTTGTTATGCTTGCCTCCTTTTCTGTGCTCAATACTAAAGTCATAGCTCTGAAGACGTTTTATCCAGCGTGCAAGCTGTCCTTCAGGGCTCTTGAATTGCAGCAACCACCTGAGTGCGGCATGATCTGTCCTCAACGTAAAATGTTGGCCATACAAATACTTGTGGTAGTGTTTTATGCACTCCAATGCTGCTAGAAGCTCTCGTCGCGTTACGCAATAGTTTCTTTCAGGCTTCGAAAGTACTGTGCTGTAGTAGCCTATAACCTTTTCTGTCCCATCTACCACTTGCGACAGCACGCTTCCTATTCCATATCCGCTTGCATCAGTGTCTAGCACGAATTTTTGCCCAGCTACTGGATATGCCAGTATAGGTGCCACGCACAATAATTCCTTGAGCTTCTGGAATGCTTCCTCGGCTGCTTCACTCCACTGGTAAGGTCGCGACTTTTTGGTTAGCTCATGTAGACTCGCAGCGACACTAGCAAAATTTGGCACAAATCGTCTGTAGTATGTGCAGAGTCCCAAGAAACTTCGTAACTCGTGAAGATTTTGAGGACGAGGCCAGTCCTTTACTGCCCGTATTTTATCTTCATCGGTTGATATGTGCTGTTACACGATGCCCCAAATATTTGACTTCCTTCTGAAACAATGCACATTTCTTAACACTGAGCTTCAGTCCAGCCGCTGATATACGCCTGAAGACTTCTTCCGTATTCCTTAGGTGTTCATCGAAGGTCTTTCCCATGACAATTATGTCATCCAGATACACCAGGCATGACTTCCAATTGAGTCCCTTTAACACTCGTTCCATTAAACGCTCGAAGGTGGCTGTCGCGTTGCAGAGACCAAATGGCATAACATTAAACTGCCATAAACCATCGAGAGCACTAAAAGCAGTTTTTTCTTTATCTTTGTCAGCTATCTCGACTTGCCAGTAACCGCTCTGTAGATCTAGCGTAGAAAACCACTTAGTACCTGCTAGCGTGTCCAAGGTGTCATCGATTCTTGGTAGCGGATAACTGTCCTTTTTGGTAACATCGTTGAGCTTTCTGTAGTCAACGCAGAATTTAGTGCTGCCATCTTTCTTCTTTACTAAAACTACCGGCGTGCTCCAAGGACTCGAAGACGGTTCGATAATTCCGTCTCGCTCCATTTCGTTGACTAGCTGCTTTACTTCGCTCCGCTTGGCTAGGGGAATGCTCCTGGCGGCTTGTTTTATGGGCCTCGCTTCGCCAGTATTTATTTCATGCTTCACTATTGCCGTTCTACCTTGGCTTTTATCTTTTAGGGCGAAGACAGAGGCGTACTTTCGTAGCAGCTGCTTGGCTTTGTTTCTGTCAGGTGGCTTCAGCTCTTCTACCCATTTCCCCACGTGTTCTGCTAGTATTTCGCGCTCTTTAGTTGACAGTTTTTTAGGCTCCGAGTCTTTCTCGCAATTAATTATGGTCTCTGCTGGTGTACATTGAGCTATCTGAGAGTTTTTACCAATTACTTTTTCACTGTTGGATAGATTTAACACTCTCACAGGAATTTTTCCATTCTTAGAGGTTTTCGCGAGGTCTTTTGCTGTTATTGTCTCACTCCTAATTCCTGATGGTTTTACCACCCACAACCGGTTGTCCTCACAATCTTCCTCCATAATTGCCCATATCACAGTTTCTGCCTGAGGTGGTAATTTCTGGGATGCTACAGCAACCAACTTCCTTACTGCAAATTTACTCACATATCCAATATCAAGGGGTGTTTCGTCGTTTCGCCAGATCATTATTTGTTGCCCCATGCGCAGATCGACTCCATGCATGATCATAAAATCTGCGCCAATAATAACTTTGTCCACGATATCGGCAACAATGAACCCATGGTCCACACTCATGTTGGCTATAGCTAATCTGACTTTGGCCTTACCATAGACAGTAGCAAATTCTCCGGTCGCGGTGCGCAGGCTTACATTATTCAATTGTTCCACTTTTCCCTTTACTAAATCGGGCCTTATTATAGACTGCGACGCTCCTGTGTCTATTGTCAGAATACGCTTTCCTCCGTTGATATACCCGCTTGCAGTAAGATTGCTGTTTTGCTGCTGCATCACAGATATGGAGATTGTGGGGCCCTCGGTTGTGGGAGCTAGCTCATGCCCCGTAGTGCTAGCTCTCTTTAGTTTAACGACTCTCGAGATGTTCCATGAGTCGCACGTTTATTGTTTCTTGGCGGCGAAACAGATCTGGCTCGTTTTCTTGCTGCCTTACAGTTTCGTTGAAAATGGCCGACTTTGCCGCAATTAAAGCACTTAGCGTTTGTTTTACCTTCTCTTTCATCTAAGACTTTCTTTACCGACTCAAGTACTTGCTTTATGTCGTCCATTGTTGTTTTCTCATCTTCAGCAGCAACTTCAACTTTTCGCACTTTGTATGACTGCGGCCTCGAAATGACTTTTGCTGTTTCTTGAGCCAGAGCGTAAGTAATGGTTTCAGCAAAGGATGTGTTTTGCTTTGCCACTCATAATTATTTCTGCAGCTAGTTGGTAGGCTTTCGAGGACTTCTGCTGCAGATCCTTTAAGTGCCAGAATCAGCTCAATCGCTTTTTCCTCATTGTTCCATAGATTTTTACTGGCCACTGTCTCGAATTGAAATTTGAAGACGTTGAAGGGTATGTTGCCGTCGAAACTGGGAGCTTTTATCCTATTTGTGTTTTCAGTCACTACTCGTACTGGACCTTCTCTTATTTCCAGGCTCATAATTTTGTTTTCAAGCTCCTGCAGCTTTACATCGACATCCTTTACCTGTACTTCGACGCCACTAGTCTCTAGAAGATTCACTTTTCTGTTTAAACCGGACAGTTGCACTTCTACGGCAGAGATTTGTTCATCGAACTTGCAGACTTTTGTTTCTAAGATGTCAACACGTTTATTGACAGTTCTAGAAATTTCCTATAGCTTCTCGTTAACTTTTTCTAGTTTCTCACTGTTAGCCCTAGAAGCTTCCTGTACTTCACCTCTTACTTCTTGTACTTCAGCTAACAGTTTTTCGCTGTTTGCTCTAGAAGCTTCCTGAACTTCATCTCTTACTTCAGCTAACAGTTTTTCGCTGTTTGCTCTAGAAGCTTCCTGAACTTCAGCTAACAGTTTTTCGCTGTTTGCTCTAGAAGCTTCTTGTACTTCACCTCTTACTTCAGCTAACAGCTTCTCGCTGTTTGCTCTAGAAGCTTCTTGTACATTTTCTAGGAGCATTCTAGAGTTTTCTCCCATTTTCTCCATCACAGCGGCAAACATCGTATTGAAGTCCATGCTACTTGCTGTTGTTGTTTCACGGCTACATACCTCTGTCACCTCTTTTTCTTCGAACTCATATGCGCCAATGTCCATGCCACGACGCTTGAATTCATCTATAAGCCTCTTCTGCAGTTCTGTTTTGTTACCTGCTGTTGGCAAATCCAGCTTACTCAACTCCTTTTTCAGCTGTTCCACTTTAAGTTCTTCAAATTTCATTTTTTAAGTTATTTTATTTTACAATTTCACTTCTGTCACCAATTGTTACGTTTTTACTTTACGTTGGGTTCTTTTAATTGCAAAATAAATACACACTGTTATTACTTTTAGTGTAAGTCGCTTTATTTGTTAATACCACTGTTCAAAAATACAGCAAACTGTTAAACACTCTTAAAATTCGACAACTGAACTCCTTGACTTTTAAATTAATACTGCCATACTACTCGCCAGAACGATTCACTTATATAGGTGCTTTAAAAGTACCAGAATGTTCTATTCCAGACATATCTGGCAGGTTCGATTGTTATTGCTCTTGTTTTCTGTTTGTGTGGTTGTTTATTTCTTTATACCTGTATGTGTGGCTGTTTATTTGTTTATGCTTGTATTTATGTATGTCGCTGTGTATTTAACTGATGAGTGTTTATTTAATGTGTGTGTGTATTTGTTTAAGGCGTTACTCTTTATTGTTTGTTTCTTTCTTTCATCATTGTAAGAAAACAAACCATTAATGTTGTTGTTGTTCGAGAGTATTGTGGTTCAGAGCCTATAATGAATAAATTCTTTCGTAACAGTATATAGTTGTGCTCATATGTTTCGCATCAAAAGCTGTTCATTTAGAGCTGGTTACTGATTTATCTTCCGATTCCTTTCATTTATGTCTCAAAAGTTTCATCGCCAGGAGAGGGATGCCAACCAAAATCTATTGCGACAACGCCACCAATTTCCTCCGGCCAGTCGGGAGATACGAGAGGCGAGAGAAGAAATGTTGCAGCAGGCCGAATTGTTCGCCGCCAACAGAGGGATGGAATTCATCTTTATACCACCCAGGGCACCTCACTTCGGAGGGCTGTGGAAGGCAGCGGTCAAGTCGGCCAAGAGCTTGATGATGAAAACCGTTGGCAGCGCGCTCTTGATAGCGGAAGAACTCGCCACGTTGCTGGCAGAAATCGAAGACGTACTGAACTCACGCCTAATATGCCCCAACACCAGCGATTCTAACGACGGAGAAGCCCTCACTCCAGCCCACCTTTTAGTAGGAGAGAGCCTTCGAGCGCAGCCCAGCGATTTTCTGGTAAAAGAATCGACCAAGCTACCGTACTTGAGGAGATGGCAGCGTATTTCCGCACTCAGGCGGACGTTCCGGCGGTATTGGGTAAGAGACTACGTCCTGAGTCTGCACGTGTGAACCAAGTGGTCCCAGTGGCCCGACGTCGCCGTAGACAAAATCGTCGTCGTACACGACGACGACCTTCCGCCAATGCAGTGGCTGACGGGCCGAGTAGTAGCCGTTTTTCCAGGCCGAGACAAGATTTGGGTAGCGGAAGTGAAGACGAATAGCGGAATCTTCAAGCGGCCAATCCATAAGCTAGCTCTTCTACCTATTGATTGAAGACCCAAGGTCCTTAAATGGGCCCTGCATGTTTGGCCAAATCAATTTAATAATTAATATAAATTAATTAATTAAATAAAAAATGTATTTTTAAAAAATAATAGAAAAAATATAAAAAATGAACTTCCCTAATATTGTATAATCAAACTCCTTTTTTTAACTTAAATTTATTACTTTTTACACCCTTGACCTCATCTAGGCTTGGGAAATTTACATATAAGTGTTATACTGTTCACTTTTACTAAGCGATGACAATAAAATAACTACAAACAAATCGCCTTCTGAACACAGTATTGCCAAAGATAATATGGATAGTGTAGAAAAACCCAAGACGCAAGTGGGAATGGACAGATACATAACTGTATTGAAAAGAGGTCGAAGCCCTAAATCTTCGCAGATTGCACCAATGGCTAAAGTACAAAAAGACAAGGACTCTACCGGAATAAATTCCCATAATCGTTTTGCTATCTTAGATAGTGAAACGAGTGTACATAAAACGGCAATTAAGTCGTTCAACCCACCTCCAGTTTATTTAAGGGAGAAAAATTCAAACGATTTAATAAAAAATTTAATTACAATTATTGGCGAGAATTCATTTTATGTAATTCCCATTAAGCGCGGTAACATTGATGAGACAAAAATACAATTTATTGATGAAAGTAGTTATCGTAAAGCGGTAAGCGAGTTTGAAAACTGCAAAAAGAACTTTTATACTTATCAGCTGAAGAGTAGCAAAGGTCTACAGGTAGTCATTAAAGGTGTAGATTCATACGTTGATCCAGCTGAAATAAGAGCCGGACTCCAAAAAGCGGGTTTTAAAATAAAAAGTGTAGATAATCTCCGTAATCGGGAACGTGTCCCCCAACCACTATTTCGCGTTGAACTGGAACCTGGATATATCAGATTGAAGAAGAACGAAATGCACCCCATTTACAATCTGAAATACCTGTTACACCGTAAAATAACTGTAGAGGAGCCGCATAAGCGCCCAGGACCTGTCCAGTGTCTAAATTGTCAAGAATATGGGCATACTAGGGCTTACTGTAAGTTGCCTTCGGTTTGCGTTGTATGTGGCGAGCTACATTGTTCCGCCCAATGCGACAAAGCAAGGGATGATTCGAAAGTAAAAAAATGTAGCAATTGCGGTGGAAACCACACTGCTAACTACAGAGGCTGTCCAGTTTTTTCCATGGTAAGGAGAACCACTCAAAAACTAAATACTCCTGCTAAGCACCAACAATATCGAGCAAATGCTCATTATCCTCAGTTAGCCCAACCAACAACACAACATGTTTCATACGCTGATATGGTAAAAACCAATCATACTGCAGTACATAAAGCGATACCGACAACTAATTCTACTCCTAATTTGCAATCGCATCCTAAAGAACAAACACCATCTGGTAATTTTAATCGTCTCGAAGCAAGCATAGAGACGTTAGTGCATTCGATAAACAGTTTTATGAGCTCTATGAGCAGCATGATGCAAGAAATGGTACGCATGCAATCTACTATGTTGCAGGCGTTACTTAACAAACTATGAACTGTTTAAAAATATGTTTCTGGAACGCAAACGGCTTGCGCCAACACAAAAAAGAACTCGAGTACTTCCTGGTTGCAGAGACTCACTTAACAACAAATAGCTTTTTTAAAATAAATGGCTATATCTTATATGACACCAAAGACCCCCGTGGCAGAGCATGTGGTGGTTCAGGAATACTAATAAAGGATCGAATCAAACATTATTTACTGTGTGATTTTTGTGAAGATTACCTACAAGCAACAAACATCTGTATTGAAGAATTTCATCAAAACTTAGTTATTTCTTCGATTTATTCACCTCCTAGGTTTTAAATATCAGAGAGTCAATACAGCGATTTCTTCAAATCACTAGGTCCCTGTTTCATAGCATCAGGCGACTACAACGCTAAACATACGTTTTGGGGATCACGCCTAATAACTCCAAAAGGTCGTGTTTTGTTTGACACAATTTCAAAAATGCGTCTGAATGTGATATCGAGTGGACAACCCACCTATTGGCCTACTGATCGACAAAAAATACCGGATGTTATTGATTTTGGCGTGATTAAGGGTATTCCAAGAGAAACGATTAAAACTGAAGCGTCACTTGAATTATCCTCAGGTCATTCACCCACTATCGTCCATATATGGGACAAACAAAACATCATATCACCAATGACTACCACAAGCATTACTTGGTTGAAATATAGAAAGTATCTTAGTACTCATTGTTCGGAAAACATCCCGCTAAGAGCACCTGAAGAGTTAGAGCGGAGTCTTCTTGATTTTGAACAAAACCTCAAATCAGCTGCCCAACATTCAACAATAACCCGACAATTAGCTAGATACAATCAAATTTATTCTGCAGATATCGAACGGCTCTTGGCTGAAAAAAGAAAAATTCGTAGAGAATGGCAATCACAGAGATCTCCTCAACTCAAAAGCAGACTTAAAGAATGCACGAACCGGCTAAGAGACATGCTGGAATCTCGAAGAGTAGCATCCCTGAAAAACTATTTGGGAGACCTAGACGCAACTCCTCAATCAGATTATTCGTTATGGCGTGCTTGTAGAAACCTTAAAAGGCCAGTCTTACGTAAGCCTCCCTTGCGAACTTCAGCTGGAGGCTGGGCAAGGAGTGATACCGAAAAAGGAAATTTATTTGCTGAACATTTGAAAAAGGTTTTTACCCCAAATATATCGACTGATATAGTTGAGTTGCCAGTTCTCGAGGCTAGTGCTGCAGTACCGATAAGATTTGACCACATATCCAATTTAGAAAAATGGTTGAAGAAATGGAGAATAAAAGTGAATGAACAAAAATGTACTCACATAACTTTCACACTGCGCAGAAAATCTTGCCCCCCTATTCGGATAAATAACCAAACGATACCTCAGCTTTCAGATGTCAAATATCTCGGCATACATCTTGACCGGCGCCTTACATGGAAACGGCACATAGAAACAAAGTTAACGCAAATGAAGTTGAAAACAGTCCAACTAAACTGGCTAATTGGCAGAAATTCTACTCTAGCTTTAGACTGCAAACTTTTATTATACAAGTCAATTCTAAAACCAATATGGTGTTATGGCATTCAATTATGGGGCACTGCCTCAGCTACCAATGTAGAAAAAATTCAAAGGCGCCAAAATAAGATTCTACGTATTATTACATCTGCTCCCTGGTATATAAGAAATTCGAACATCCATAAAGATCTAAACGTGCCATCAGTTAAAGCAGAAATAGCGAAACTTGCCATAAGGTATTTAAAGAAGCTTGAAACTCATCCGAATCCACTGGCCCGTAACATACTAACTGAACCTGGTTACATTCGATTAAGAAGGAGGGACACTGCTTCTCTCATCCGTACATCAGAGGGATAACCCACAAATTACAGTTACCGTGAAACATACATTTTTTTGTCCGGCACTGGTTGGACTTAACAAGTATATTTTGAGACTTAAGATATGAGTAATTATTGATAGTTCAATTATATTGAAGATACAATAAATAAAAATTGCGAAAAAAAAAATTTTTTCATAATAATAAAAATCACTGTTTTTATGAATCTGAAACGAACAACTATAAATTACTATTAACTATAACCCAATAATTTTAGGTGCCTTCGTTTTTGGAGAATAATTTATTTTCACATTTTATAATTTTTCATTATAAAAAATCACCTAAATATTTTATTAAAAAAAAAAACTCAATAAAAGTGTAAAAGTGCTATATTCTTCCGTGCCGAATCTTCTATACCACGGTGATTTTATTTATACAGCCACGTACAGCATTATCCATATTGTTGACTCTACATAAATTAAAATAAGTCGTATGAGAAAAAACTCATTATTCATGCTTTAAAGAAATGACAGTGGCGACGCAGCTAAATGAAAACAAATACCGTTGGCTACAATTGTTGCCGAGTTGTCAGCTACTTAATGATATTGAAGACTACAGCTACATCGTAAACTCTGACATTGTTGTAGAAATACTTATTTTGCTTTTATAAAATTAATTAACTTTTTAAAAATTATAAATATTTCCTCCAAAACTTTTTGTTTGTATATGAATTTATAATTTACAATTTTGGGACATTTTCTTTTGTTGAATAAAATAGAAATGGTGGTCTTGTATACAGTTAGCTATACTGTCTTCAAAATAATCGTTTACCTATAAACTTATGTATTTTATTTTTGACAGTTTGTAGCAGGTATCCTGTTGTTGTCTCATCTCATCTATTTAAAAATCAAACGCATTTAAAAAGACTAGAGTTCGCCCCGTGGTCGAAATTCGACCAAATTTATTTCTGACACATTTTATATAATGAAACAAACGTTAATAGCAATTCATATTATTCATATATTTATTAAATTAAACAAAATAGGAAACAAAATTGTAACAAAAATCTTATAGATACTCGTAGTAGTGAGACGTATTTTATTTCGGTTTAAAAAAAGTAAATAAATTGTGCGTAATTCATATCAAATTGTACTTAAAACTTCTCTATAAACAATGTTCTTTGTAAAAATTCGATTATTTTTCAATAAATTTCCTTGACCATTACCATCAGTTACATATAATTTTAACCCATCAAATGAACGGACTCTGCTTGCAGCGACATACAATTGTCCATGTGAAAACACGGGACGTCGCAATAATAAACGAATTTTTTGAAAAGTTTATCCTTGGGATTTGTTTATAGTCATAGCAAATGCCGGTATTACGGGAAACTGCGTTCGTTGAAACTGAAATGGGAGTATTGTACCAGCAAACGTTAAATTGATTCGTGGAATTAAAATTCTTTTATTAATAGCTGATCCAGTTAATACTTCACAATCAATCGTATTGCGATGCAAGCATTTAACTCTCATTCGTGTTCCATTTACTAAAGCTTGTGCTGTATTTAAGTTACGAATGAGCATTACTAATGAATTAACTTTCAACCGTAGTTTATGAGGTGGCATACCGCTAACATTTAATGAATTTAGAAATTCAATGGGGTAATCATTGAGGCATGAATTACTTTCATCAGATCTAATTTTATCGAAACTGAAGTAAACTTGTTCTTCTCCTGGTAAACGGTTAAGTATATCATCATTAATTAAACCGCAATCATCATTTGTTGGTGCTAAGATTATTGTTTCTAGGATTTGGTCAGATAACACAGTTTCACGAATATTACCATAAGTGTCATCAATTATGTTATTAATATTTCCAACTACTTGCGGTGGCAATTCAATGACATCTTCTCCAAGTTCAGGATAATTTTTAAGTTGGCCATTTCCGGGTTTATTTAAAAAATTTACAAATTCTATTTCATTTGGTAAAGCTCTCATATTTTGCTTCAAGGTAACGTGATGAAATGAATTAAAATGATTCCAGCTAACGATACAATTTTCAATTAAAGAACAGCGAGTTCCGTGCGAAACAACTGGTAAAATTTGTCTAAAATCTCCACTCAATAAAATTGTTTTACCACCAAATAGTCTTGTCTTTTGTATTGGGTCGGTTGCCAAATCCCTTAAAAATAAATCTATAATTTTTAAAACATTTTTTGGACAAATAGATACTTCATCTATCAAAACAAAATTTGCTGAATTAATATATCGGCCTTTTGAACTATTCGGTGTTATATTTGGAATTGAATTGTCTAAAACTGGAACCGGCAAGTTAAATGCATTATGTATTGTTCGTCCACAAATTAAAAGTGTAGCAGCTATATCACTGAGAGCAGTAACAATACAACGAAGGTTCAGTGAATTTAGTTTATGTATTATTGCAGTTTGAACAAATGTTTTACCGCAGCCTGCATGAGCAGTTAAACAGAAAACATTGGTACCTGTTTCATGATGTAGGACTTCCCGTATAACGCGATCAATCAGATTTTTTTGTTCATTATTTGCACTCGTATAAAACTGTTGAAACAATCTTTCTTCTTTTACCATGACAATACCAATGCCTGTGTGAGAAACTTGAAATGCTGTAGGAACTGGAAGACCAAGTGATCCACAATTTAAATTGTGATCTGTTAAAAGGTTTTCTATTTCCAAAAGTGCTTGATTTTGGGCGATAGGACTTTCGTAATTTTGTGCAAAATCTTCACTCAAATGTGTTTTGAATTCACTCCATAGTGACGATGCGTTAGTTGGCATATTGAATGCGCATATTGTTGCAAATAATTCTCTCAGTTGTTTAGGTGATTGGAAATTTTTAGCTTCCTCCAAACATTGCTTCCATTGACTGTCATCATCAGCTATACCTCTTGCATGACATGCTTCTAAAAACGTCTTAAAAGCATTTTGGACCGTAAACATGTAATAACAAAATTCTTAAATGAAACAATTCTAAATCTTTAGGGGATACCACATACATTCTCGAAATTATTTTTTCTCCACCACGCGATCTTCTTTTCCATTTTTTTTTGTCTATCATTCCATACATAATGAATAGGAATTTCACTATAAAGATATTGATGAGCATTTGTATCCGTTCTGTTTAGTTCGAAAAATGCTAATAACTTAGTGTTTCTTATATTGTTAACTGCGTTATGTTCGTGGCCTGTTCTAAATATAATATTTTGTCTATTTGGTAAATGTATATCTAACCTGTAAATTGTGTGAGATTGATAGTGCATTTCAAATTCAAATATACGCCAAGCAGCTTCGGTAGATCCTACATAGCGACCAGTTAGAAAATTTGTGACTTCGTCGATTGAAGTATTATTATTTGTTTCATTTGTTTCACACAATTCAATGTTTGCACTATCGTATCCTTTATAGATATACTTATATATATATTTTACGCTTCTTACAGTAGTACAAACTTCAACATTAATGTGGCAGTTGAATTTGGAAAGAAGGTACGGATTATAAGGAACAACATATTGATTATTTAGTGTTTCGCATCTCACATCAACGGTCCTTCCCTTATTACGTCTCATGTAAACCGGATAACCGTTTACTGCTTCACGTGTTACTTCACAAAATTCTTTGGGAAAATTCTTCGAACATTTACCATCCCTCATACAAACTGCATTGGTGTTTAATAAACCACATTGGCCATGCATCATATGCTTCCTAACGTATTCATATAGCTTTGGATGAGTTTCTCTGTTAGGAATTTCGCAACAAACAGTTTTGTCAATATCTTCAATTGTAACAATTTTGTCATTTTGGGACAATATAATCAATATATGTGCGTGCGGCAAGCCCCGCTTTTGAAATTCTATGGTATAAATTAATGCATCAACTTTACCATAAATCTCTCCTGTAGTTATGCATCGCATTAATTCTTTCAATTTAGATTAATTTAGATATTTAGATATCAGGCCTAAAGTTTATAGAATCACTATCATGAATATTGTTAACAATTTCAGGCCAATTGGGGTTGCATGTCATCGTTATAAATAGGCTTGGTTTGCCAAAATGCTGGACTATACACATATCATCTAAGTAATTTTGATACATGTTACGTGGTGAGCCAATAAATGATGATTGGAGAACAATTCGACGTTCAACATTTGAAATATCATTTAAAATTGGATTTAAATTTAAGTAATCGGTTAGATTATTATACAATTCAGATCTTAAATTTGCTTGATTTTGTTTAATAAAATGCAAACGCGACCCTTCAATACGAACATAAACATCAACGATCCATTGCAAGAACACTTTTCGGCAATGATGCAAATAACTAAAATTATCTCTAACAGCAAGTCGATAACCAATATATTGTAGCATTGTTACTCGATTTCTTGGCACAATAGCATTAGATGTACTTGCTATATTATGATTTATATTATTATGCCAACCAGTATCACCATTTGGGAATAACATAGGGTACGCTAAAGGATCTAATGAACTATCTAAAATAGAAACATTACGTACGTTTGAATTAATTTTGTTGAACGCAACAATATTTCTTTCAAACGGAGGTTCTTCATCAGTGGTACTAAAAATAACTGCAACGTCAGTTTGAACAGCATTATTAAATCTTCTTATATCTAAGTCCTGATTGACTTTAATGACCATAGATACTTCCTTACATATGTTTTGAGATCTATTGCAAAATTCATTCATCGACTTAAACGATTGAACATATGGATTAACTCTATCCAATTCTATTGCGATTTCACGCATTAATTGTCTACAACAACGCATATTCGCGTTTTCGCACATTCTTATATTAACAGCGGTATCAACATCATAGAAGTACAACTGCGCATAGCATGGTTTTCTGCCACATTCAGTCACCAATGCACCGACGCGATGATAAAACACATCATGAATTTTAAAATGATAGATTCCTTGCATACAATTTCTATCAATTTTTGCCTCTGTACTAACCATTGCAAATGCTGAGTTAAAAGCACTAATATTTTCCAAAAAGTTTTTTGTTTTACGCTTTTCCACACCGTTTTGTGAATTCAAATTATTAAATAAAGAATTAAAAAAGCTATTTTGAGACAATGGCATTAAAGAAACTTTTCCCTTGTGGCAACATGCTGTAAAAGAAGTTAAATCATTTTGAGTTACTTCAGACTCAAAATGCTTAGCACAACAAAAACGGCATATTAAGTGCATTGGACTACAGTTATGACTTACAAAATTACTTGGAACAATATTGAAAGCACATTTAAAACTACATATTTAGTAATTCATTGTCATTACGCAGATTGTCGGTGTTAATATTTCCAGATCTGTTCTGAGTAAGATATTGAATTGCTCGTCGCCGTCTCTCCATTCTACCAGTTATTGATCGTCTTCGTGGCATCTCAAAAAAATATAAAAATTAGTTTCTTTAACAAAAAAGAAAATATATTTTCAGAATAAATGCAAAATTAGGTTAACACTCACTTTGAATTCAAAGGCAAAAATATTTAAAAATCTTAAACCGATTTAAAACGTTTTATAAATTATGTATGTACATACACTTTGGAAAATTTTAAAAAGAGAATAATTAAAAAAAAAAAATACCACCACACTTTTAATTAACACTTCCTAACAAAGGCTTTAATAATTTGAAGGTAAGAATAAAATAAAGCTGAAAAATAATGCATTTACAAAACACCTATGTATAAACAAAAGCAAATTGAAAAAATAACTGTTTCCAAATTTCTTGCATTGATTAAGAAGCAAATTATGAAATTATATGTATGTACATCTATCTATATATATAAAAATAAGTCCGTATATGTACGTCGCCGAACTAATCATAAACGCGTCGTGCGATTTCAACCAAACTTATACACTACGTAGGCAGTGGCCCATATATGGTTTATATAAAGTTTGGTTGAAATCCGATAACACATGTGTCCTAATAACCTGTATGCACTCCTTGCGATCTACCTGTCGCGGTCTAATATTTATTTGACAAACAAAAAAAAAAACAAAAGAGAATCATTAAAGCTGAAAAAAATTAAAAAAAAGTGAAAAAATATAGGTGGGCCTGTTTTTGGCCCGCAGCTTCAAAAGGAATGATCCGATGTTGCTGAATTCATTTCTAAAAAAAACTGAATAAAAACACTGATTTTACATTGCAGTTAATTTTTTCAGTTAATTTCTTTACTTCAAAAAATTTTAAATTACAAATTTCGTTTATGGCAATTCTAAAATTCTACAGAACAATTATAACAAAACAGAGGATGTTAAAATATGATTTGACATTTTTAGAAAAATAAAACTAAAATTATAATAAATTGTTTCAAATATTTTCATTGAAAAATTATATAAATTTAATATGAAAGTATACAAAAATATGTGGAAGATTACTAAAGCAGTCGCGATTTATGTGGTGAGTTAATTAACTAAGATTATGTATGCACATATTATGTACATACATATGTATGTATGTATGTATGTATGTATGTATGTATGTATGTATGTATGTATGTATGTATGTATGTATGTATGTATGTATGTATGTATGTATGTATGTATGTATGTATGTATGTATGTATGTATATGGACATAACAAATTTAAATAATGAAACATTTTTTATATTGTTAGAACCTGTTTCTTAATTATTCATCTGATGCTCTCTTAAAGCAGAAGTAAATCGGCAGTTAAAGGCATTGCTATACTTTTTACTGATTAAGGAACCGAAAAAAGGTAAGATGTTTAAAATTTTTCAGAATTCAAGGTATTTCTTAATTTTATTTTGTATATTTTATTTTCTACATGTGAAACGAAAATTTCCGAATCTCGTTAAATACTCGTAACCTAGTCGACTCGATTTTAAAGCTATTTGGCCTTTTATTAAGAATACATAAAATGCTTGACTAAGAAATACATGGGTCCTCTAGCTGTTCCAACAAATACAAGCAAATAAGTGTTAAGTAACTATATAGGTACATACATGTATGTTCATTCATACATATCTATATTTTATCAATATTCATTTTCTATATTTTTTTTAATAAACTACGTACAATTTTATAAATACATATATATTAACACGATTGTGTTATAATTAATGTATGTACATATGTATTATATCTAAGTTATAGTTTATATAAATCTAAAAACCAGAATTGTTATAGCTTTAAGGTAAAGAGATCAGTATCTTTTTTTTTAAGAAATGCAACTTACTGAAAATAAAATAAATAAACGTTATATTTACGTAATTTGTAGTTTTATTTTTTAAAGTAAAAAAACAGAAACAACGGATAATTTGTTTATTTCAACGGAATTTGTAGTTAGTTTTTTGCAGTTAAAATAAACTAAACAACGGTATAATCATTAGTGTTTACGGATTAAGTAGTTTATTTTGTTGTAAGTTAAAATAAAAGAAAAAACTTTTATTTTTACGGAATTTATTCAGTTAATTTTTTAACATTTAAAAATAAAAGACATATTCTTATGAATTAAATGAATAATGAGTAGACCGGTTTTTAACTGAATTTTCAATTATTTTAAATTACATTTTCCGTTGATTTAACGTACATAATATTTTGAGTGTATGTATAAGGATCCAGAATATACATATATACTTTATGGGGTCGAAAATTAATATTGTAGAAATCACACCAAATTCTGTTTTTACACGGTAGATTGGTTCCAGAAAAATCCGTGTAAAAAACGACATTGATCATATACAAAAATAGGTGATTGGTTCCTTATCTCTAAAACCTATTAAAATTAGTGAAAAACGAGAATTTTTTTAAGAACAAGAAATCATGTTTATTTTACTAAATCATATAGGTAATGTGTATTTGTAACGTTTATTTGCATCTTTATTGTATGATGAAGACTTAATAGATAGTTTCATTCCAGAAATCAACGATTGCCTAAGTGAATTTAAATTTTTTACGGTTCTTACTGTGACTTCGTTTTAACCGAACATTTTGCCCAGAAATGTTGAGCCTTCTCCATTTCGAAGGCGATCTAAAATTTAAATTTTGATTTCTACAGAAATGACTTTACGTTGTAGTTTTTTATTTGTAATTTTCGACGTTTTCTTTTATTGATGAATTGATAGTTCACAAAATATTAACACATTTCATTTGCTCTAACAATTAAAAATATATGTATGCACAAAAAGGGAATTCCTCTAAATTGATGATATAAAAATATTTTGAAAAACTTAAATATTACAAATTAAATCTAAGCCTAAATGATTTTGAATCGTTCTAAATGGAATAAATTCGTGTAAAAAAATTATTTTTTTTTATTTTCAAACCGTGTTAAATAAAAACCGTGTAAAAACAGAATTGGGTGTATACCCTTTTCACCTGTGGTGAAGAGTATAACAATGGTTTATATTTTGAAAACTATATCGTAGGTATCCAAAAGGCCCTAACTCAAATAAACCGTAACTTTGCAGGAAAAGCTAAAAACATTATAGAAACTATAATAGTACGATGTAATTTGTAATGTTTTTAATTTATTTTTCATGGCAAGTTCGGTTAGGTTGCATAGGTAATTCATAAAAGACTAACTTGGGTTCTTATGGTCTCTTTGCGATGCAAAAAAGCGGAATAAGGACGAAGATCCTCAGGAATACCGGATAAATGAGTTTATCCTAGTAATATCGCAGCCCGATAGGTCTGTAAGGTCTTGTAGCGCCGCCCTTTCAGTAGTTAGGACTGGGCAATGACAGGTGAGGTGCTTCAACGTCTCTTTCTCCTACTGTTGTCATATCTGCCGGTGAAGACCGTCTTCACTGGCTGTTAGTTTGGTACGTTTGGCGAGCGCTTTTGATGTAAAGACATCATTATCAAGCCTCGTTCTTGTTTTGACAACTTCTGCAAAATGCATTATGAGGGAGATTTAATCTTCTAGAGCAACACCCATGACACAGATTTTCTGTCAGCACAGCCACTAGTCTGCTCATCACTCCTCGAGGAGTTGTCAGCAGACTTGCAGTCTTCTTGTAGTCGTACTTAGGAACATGAAATTGCCTAAGGATTTATACTCAACGATATTCCCTCTACATTATACTCAAGGAACGCACAATTAGCCAAGTTTACAACTGAGAGCATCTTGTTGTGAAATTTCGGTAGAATATTGTTGAGAAACACATCACTTGAAAATAGGCAAAATTTTATCAAAATTTTAAAGAATTGTTATCTTTTATTTAAATTTATTTTATTTTTAATGTAAAGGAAAATAAATACATACGTACATGATTGAGTGCAGCCAATACTACTCTAAAATGTATTTCTCATGACTTCATGACTTCATGATTCTAAAAAAAATTTTAGTACCTATAAAAATGAAAAAAGGAATCAGCGGAGGGATGTGTGGATGAAGTAAATTAATTGTTCGATTCTACAAGAAATTGCGGTCAATTCTGGTTGCTAGTACATATTTGAATAATTAAAAATAATATCAAATATTACTGAATTATGAAATTCTTTGATAATGCGATTTACTCAATTGAGTACAAAAAAGGTAACAATTTCCAAGCCATCTTTCAATACTTCAGCTAAAAGTTAAGTGAATGCCTTAGGGATGAAACAAATTGCATTTCTTTTGTAAATTACAGAGCTCCTAGAATTCCTAGTGTATTGATATAGGACAAGAAAATTCATTAAGCACTCTGCCTTTCTTATTGAAAATGGTGTGGCACCGTATTTATTATGTTTTAATAGAAAACCACAAAATTAATTATGCTTATTTGACTTTATATTGTTTTACAACTATTTTCTACGGCACATATGTAGTTAAACAATCGCCAACAACTTCAAAATAACAACGAAGCATTGTATGTATATATTTACATGTGTATGTGCAGAGTGTGCGTTATAAAAAAACCTCATTTGGTATCGCATTGCATTTTATTTAACTATCTTGTCGTAAAATAATTTAATTCTTTAATATTCTAATTAAAAGAAATAAATACTTAAATGGTTGCACTTCACCAGCAAAAATAAAGTGAACAAAACACAGGTAAAAGTAAAAAATTTTAGAGAGAAATATTTTTTCATGATAAGAGTAATTTTTTGTTTACGTGAAAAATTCTTGTGGGAATTATTCACGATTGGATTGGATCAGTGAAAAGGGAAATACTTCGTGGGAAAAAAATTCATGAAAGGGGTAATTAACTCGAACACCCATTTTAAAATTTATCGATTCAACAATAATGTATGCTTTTTTATTAATTTTTTTTTAACTTTTTACTTCGGTAATTTTTTTAACAAAAATGTAAATACTATTTTAGAAATTGTAATCTTTTCCGATATTTTTGGACTAAAGCGAAATCTGGACACAAGTATATTTTTTAGAAAAAAGTTTTTGGTAATCTCATGTCAAGTTCAAATATCAGTTGCACAGTTAAAATATAAAAAATTCCCCAGTAATATGTTTGGCTTATAAATTATTTTTTGTTGTAAATTTTCGATGAAAATGTGGATGTTAATAACTACGCTGAACCAACATAATAAAATCCAACAAACACACAGATTAGTTAATGTAATTAAAAAGACCTTTGAAGAAAGAAAATACGGTTCTGCGCTTTTTATCCACGTTTCACAAGCATTTGCTTAGGTATGGCACGAAAACCTAATATATAATTTAAAGCTGAATTTGCCCGACTACTTACATATATAAGCTGTTAGAAAATTATTTAACTGATGGAAAGTTTATCTTAAAAGAAGGTGATTTTTTATGGATTTGGTGATTTTTATGGAAATGGAAAGAATCTAAAATTACTAATCAGCTATAGGCAAATAAGTATTTTAAGTGTCCTAGCTAAAATATTTGAAAAAAAAATCACAAGCGCTTAGTTGAGTTTACTGAAGCAAACGGTGTTATAATGAGGGAGCAGTTTGGCTTGCGGAGAGACCACTATCCATCAACTTAAATGAGTCGTAAAAATGAATAGCTCAAACAAAGCTATTAGAAAAAGCACAGAAATTGTATTTATGGACATAGAGAAAGCGTTTGATGTTTGATTCCATTTGCCAAAATGGATTAATATTTAAATTACATTTGCTGAGCTTTCCATTGTACATATGTATATGCAAAAATTAATAAAAAATTGTCTGTCAGATAGAACGTTTATGGTGAATATCAACAATACTTACTCCTCTTCAAAAAGTATAGCAGCTGGACTTCCAGGGTCAGTTCTATCTCCAACGCTATTTTGATATCTGTTTTTACCAACAATCTAATAATGAAGCAGCCTTTTATGCAGACGACAGTGCATTTATAACATCAGGAAAGGTATCGAACGCAATTGTGAAGCAAATTGAGAAATCTATGACATCAAGTTTTAAGTATTTCAATAAGTGGAAGATAAAAATAAACAATGAAAAGACCCAAGCTATTATATTCTCATATAATAAGTCATATAAAAGAACATCAATTCTGCAGCTTAAAATACAAGAAGACGTCATACCAATTCGAGATAATATAAAATACCAAGGCGTCACACTAGACAAAAACTTACCTTTAAAAAGCATATAGAAAATTCTATTTTAAGGCTACGAATTGCGGAGCACTGTTTCCTCTTTTAAATAAAATATCTAGACTAAGCGAAAAAATAATTTGCTTTTATATAAGTGCTGCATTCGGCCAATTTTGACATATAGTTGTCTTAAAGCATCAAAAAAATTTTATCAAGAAGCTACAAATTATACAAAATAAAAATCTGAAAATAATCCACAACCTTGGTAGAAGGTACTCAGCAGTTCGGCTACATGAAAATTTTAACCACAAAACCATGTACATATATGATTATCAGAGAGTCATTCGAATGCCGATGTAGATTGTCAGATTATGAACTTATTAGAGAATTTGTATAATAGTCTTTTATATATTTCTTTTTTATTAAAGATTTACTATAAACTTCTAGTTGTAACTTTCAACAATTTTTTTTTCTTCTTTAAAGGTTTTTTTTTACTTAATTTTCCTTATATTGATTTTAAAATTTTTAAGTTTATTTTGAGAATTTTTTTATTTGTTGAAGCGAAAAACACACAAGCCCGACACGTGGAAATGGAACCTGCCGGAAGCTCACAGATAACACCAGTTGCACCTGCCCAACATCGTGAGGATCTTGCACGAATCTCTTTGAAAATTCCACCATTCTGGCACACTAGTCCAGAACTCTAGTTTGCACAAATCGAGTCGCAATTTGCCACATCCGGCATAACGGCCAAGAACACCAAGTACCATATATTAGTAGCAGCCATTGATAGCTCGATTTTGTCACAGGTAAGCCATTTAATATTAAATATACCACCCGAATATCAGTATTCAACGCTAAAAAAATGCATGCTGGAGGAGTTCTCTATCTCTGAGCAAAATCATTTAAAAAAGCTCTTACAACACATTGAACTGGGAGACTTACGACCATCACAGCTACTTCGGGAATCGAAAAATTTGGCCGGTAATCAGGGGGACGACGCTTTTTTAAAATCAATGTGGATGACACGTTTACCAAACCACATGCGAAGTATAATTTCAATAAGCACCGAGCCCCTCGACAATATCGCCATAATGGCCGACAAAATTTCAGAAGTGAACGACAACGGATAAATTAATGCACTTTTCATGCCCAAATCAACAACAACAACAGACGATACGCTACAACAACAAATACAGCAGCTAACAAAGGAAGTGAACAATTTAAAGATGCAAGTGCAGCGCTCACGAAACACAAAAAGGTCCACATATGGCAGTCGAAGTCGAAACGGTTCTCGAACAAACACACAAGAAAACGAAATGTGATGGTATCACAGGAAATACGGCGCCAAAGCAAAGAAATGTCGGGAACCATGTACTGGTAATTTAAACTAGGTAGTCTGTTACTATCGACGGTACGCGACAGACAGCCAATGCATCACCGCCGTGTAACAATTTTCGACAAGATCACAAATTTAAAATTCTTAATAGATACAGGAGCGGAAGTCAGCGTCATTCCTCCTGATCACTATCAACTCAAGTCTCCAGACAGTAACACATTTTTGTTCGCTGCGAATAAATCACCGATAAAAACAAACGGCGAAAAAACCCTGACTCTCAACATAGGCCTACGACGAAACCTAAAATGGAATTTCATAGTCGCTGGAGTTTCACAACCTATTTTAGGCGCAGATTTTTTAAGCCACCACAATTTAATAATTAGTATGCGGAAACGAAAAATATTTGACGGCCATACAAATATTACTAGCAATTGTAGTATCGCAAGAATCAAATCGCGCATTCTAGGCTTATCTACTATTGACAACCGCAACAAATTGCAAATAATACTCAAATCATACCCAGGAATAACGCAAGCGCAGAACAAGTGTGGTGCAATAACTCATGATGTTGTACACCATATAATTACAAAATATCAACCCGTTTCTGCTAAGCCCCGTCGTCTTTCTCCAGACATGCTCAAAGCCGCTAAAGCTGAAATCCAAACGCTACTCGAAGCCGGTATATGCCGCCCGTCACGAAGTCCTTGGGCAAGCCCACTCCATATGGTTAAGAAAAAGTCCCCTTGAGGGGACTACAGGAAATTGAACGCGATCACAGAGCCGGACAGATATCCAATTCCACACATACACGACTTCACACATTGTTTAGAAGGCAGCAAAATTTTCTCAACGATCGATTTACGAAGATACCAGTTGCACCATCCGACATTGCCAAAACAGCCATAACAACACCGTTTGGCCTGTACGAGTTCACCCACATGACGTTCGGTTTAAAAAATGCGGGACAAACTTTTCAACGCTTGATGGACCATATCCTCAGAGATCTTGATTTTGCATACGCGTACTTGGACGATATATTAATCGCCTCAAAAAGTTTCGAACAACACATACACCACACCGAAACCGTCTTCAAAGTACTTCATTTTGGAATATTGATAAACCCAGCAAAATGTAATTTCGCAAAGTCAGAAGTTAATTTTCTCTGTTTTACAGTGAACGAACATGGTATTCGACCACCATCAGAAAAGATCAAGGTTATAAACGATTACAAACTGCCAGAAAGAGTCTGCGGCTTAAGACGTTTTTTTAGAAGATTTTTGCCAAAAGCCGCCACCCGCAAACAATATTATTTAGTTTCATCCATGGTAACAAAAAAATGACACTTCGGTTATCAAGTGGTCCGAGGAAGAAAACTCGTATTCGAGCAATACAAGCTGCAGTTATGCCACGCGACATACCTTGCTTTTCCCAAATCCAACGCGAAACTAGCACTTATGGTAGACGCTTCAAACACCGCAGTAGGCGCTATGTTACAGCAAGTGGTAGACGACGATTTTCAACCGCTTGGGTTTTATTCGGAACGTCTGACCGAAGCTCAAAGCAAATACAGCACGTACGACAGAGAGCTTTTGAGCGCGTATAAAGCAAACACTTTCGGCACATGCTAGAAGGCCGAAAATTCAGTATTTACACAGACCATAAACCGCTTCAATTTGCATTCAAACAAAAACTCGACAAAGCAAGCCCCAGGCAAATCCGTCATTTAGATTACTTGGGCCAATTTACGACAGACACAAGGCGCATACCCGGCAGAGAACACATAGTGGCCGATACCTTGTCACGTATTGCAGCCATCCAAGTAAGCGACACGATTAATTTCAAGGAATTAGCTAGCCAGCAGAAGGACGACGAGGAAATCAAATCACTTTTAAACGCCAACTCAAGTCTACAACTTAAATCATACGTTTTGCCCGACAGCAATCTTCCCGTATACTGCGACATTTCGACAGGCGCACTAAGGCCTTTTTCTAACCAAAAAATTTCGTAGAACTGCATTTGAAGCCATCCATAATCTATGTCACGCTAACGGAAAGAAAACTAGCAAATTAGTGGCAGAAAAATTTGTTTGGCCATGCAAGAAAAGTGATTGCCAACTATGGGAGAAAGCTTGCATAGCCTGCCAAAACGGAAAAATCCACCGCCACAACAAAGCACCGCTTTACAAGTATTTTACCACCTCCGACCGTTTTGATCACGTCAACATTGATATCGTTAGACCCCTCCCAGTATCAAGAGGATTTCGCTACTGCTTAACAATGATCGATAGGTTCACACGTTGGACAGAAGTATGCCCTATAGAGGATATTACATCCGAAAACTCTGCTTTTGCTTTTTACGCGACTTGGATCTCGAGATTCGGAATACAATTAAGATTCACAACTGACAAGGGACGACAATTTGAATGTAATTTTTTCAAAGAACTAACTAGAATCCTCGGCAAACATTTAAGAACCAAAGCTTATCACCCATCTGCAAACGGACTCATCGAAAGATTTCACCGTTCCCTAAAATCCGCCATCAAATGTTACGGATCGGAAAATTGGGTAGAAATGTTACCGTTAATCCTTCTAGGCTTTCGAGTCACGTATAAGGAAGACATCGACGCAACGCCGTTTTAGCTAGTCTACGGATCCAGCTTACGAATTCCAGGCGAATTTTTAGTAAAGAACAAAGAGTACAAAACAGGAAAAAACGAGTTTGTCAAAGCCCGACCAAAACATCTTCACATGCTAATTATAAGCCTTTCTTAGAAAAAGATATGCTCTCTTCGCCACAGGTATTCATACGTAATTCCATGGTATGCAAACCGCTTCAAACACCATACGAAGGCCCGTTCCCGATGTTAAGGGAAATAAAACTGGAGTGGCCTACACTCAAACTTTACCATACCATATGGAAACAGATATTTGTATGGATATATTACATAAAGAATAAAAGTTCAAAGTATATTCAAATCGAAAAAAAAAATTATTTTCGATTTGGGGTGTTAGGTAAACTACCCCTTGCTCCTTCCCGATTATACAGCTCTCCATCTCCATAAACCAAAGGCACATATTGAATTTCATTTTGACATGTCATACGGTATAACCTGTAGAGCGTTTACAAAGTTTTGGAGTAAGTAAACTACCCCTTGCCCCTTCCCTATTATGCCCAAAATTTATACAACTCTTCATCTTCATAAACCAAAGCTACATACTTAATTTCGTTTTGATATGTCATACGGTATGACCTGTAGAGCGTTCACAAAATTTGGGGGTAAGGAAACTACCCCTTGCCCCCTCCCGATTATGCCCAAAAACTATACAGCTCTTCATCTCCACATACCAAAGGCACATACTAAATTTCATTTTGATATGTCAAACGGTATGACCTGTACAAACTCCACAAAAATAGTGGAATACACACCCACCCACAGACATCATCGCGAAAATAGTCAAAATGGATTCAGGACACCTCTAAACGTATAAATCCGTCAAAATCCCGTTCTTGATTTTTTTCATGATAAATATATCTACTTTACTTTATACTACGTTTCGTAAAGTAAAAAGATGAACATTAGTTTCGACCGTTTGAAAGCATCATTTATTTTAAATAAACAGTATACGAGTAATTCCAACAACAAAGAAAGCTATAATGAACCAACACCACCCAGAACAGACAACAACGAAATAACAACTAGTGATCAAACAAGCAATGCACCAACATCAGACGAACCACCACTCTCCAAGGGACGAGAAAATATTCTCCTCGACCCTAACGGCGAACCCAGAACCATCACTTCCCGCTACGGTCGTAAAGTACGATTCTGACTCAACCTGAAGGGGGAGTAATGTGGAGTTCTTTCCCCCACATAAGAAAACATAAAGTAAAAAAGAAATTATAGATACACATTTTTATTAACGAATATTCATTATCATTTTCGAGCTTGTAACACGTTTTTTTGAATAAATAAGTTTAATTATAAGTTCCAAGAACTTACAGTGTTTCTTTATTAAATAAATATAATTAGTTGGAGATACTAACGAATCTCTCATAAGGTAACTCCACCAGTCTTTTATATTTCTTTTTTATTACAGATTTACTATAAACTTCTAATTGTAACTTTCAACAATTTTTTTCTTCTTTAAAGGTTTTTTTTACTTAATTTTCCTTATATCGATTTTTAAATTTTTAAGTTTAATTTAAGAATTGTTTTATTTGTTGTAATTCTTTAAGTAAATCCCAAGAATTGTGAATATATTTACATACTCCCAGCCAAATAATAATATGTGCAAAATTGCTTTTCTTTGGACCTTATGTTATACTAAAGGTAGAGTTGTTTTTGGCATACATATTCTCTTATAATTACTTTATCTTTTGTTGTTGCTTGTTAAGTTTATCTTTTCACCGCATTCGTAATTTCGCTATTTTTAAGCAAGCATGTCGAAAATCCCGTGTAAAATATTTACATGTGCAAAATGAATTATTTGAGTTCCAACTGATGCCAAATCAACGTATCAGCACATAAAGCGAATAAATCGCTCCATAAGTTAGTATAGTGGATAAGCAAATGTATAAGATGAAAAACAAATCAAATTTTTGGAATTTTCAGGAAAATGCCACGTGAAACTGAATTAACAAATGAATATAGTGGACTTATCAAGGGAGCGAGCCAATCCGGCATTAAAGTTGGCCAAATTGCTGTTTCTGTAAAGAAAAAGCGTAGCACGAAGACAAATTTCAGATGATTACGGTATTAATAAACGTAACGGCCAGATATGCACTATTGATAATAGGACCTAACGGCGCATACAGAGTTAACATCTAATATCCACATGAGTTGTAAGCAAATAAAAGTGGAACTTGGTCTAAATGTGACTGAACAACATGTTCATCAAATAATAAGGTAATATTAAGACCATAAATATGAGTGCCTAAACAACGCCATAAAAATGCACATATCGTATTTTACCAAAAGTATAAATTTTGGGAAGATTTGCATCTATGATATTCAGTGACACAAAAAGTTTAATTTGGACGTACCAGATGGTCTCCACAAAAATTAGATGGATGTAAGAGGCACACGAGGGAAGCCCAAAATAGGCTTTGTGCTAGGAAAATTTAACGCAGAAATCTACATAGATATGTTACAATGCGAACACCTTGATTTTGCTGGTGATTAACAAAGTGATAACTGGACTTTCCAGCAGGATAATGCACCGATGCACATTGTGAAGAAGATAAAGGCCTTGTTTAAATTTTCGACAAATTGATTTGCTCGAGTCGTCTGCTTTAAGCCCAGACCTCTATCCCATCGAGCATCTATGGTGAATACCTTCTACCAAAATTCCTACATCTTGAAGCTATATGACAGCTGGAAACAGCTATGGTTCAATGGGTCAATATTGATGTATCTGTCCTGAAAACACTGGAGTCAGTGACCGTAATGTCAAATTGGTCAGTATACACAAGAGTAACACAACCTCTTATTAACATACATATATAAAATTTTTATTTTGTAACTAAAATAATATGTACATATGTCCATTAAATAAAATTTTTGCACATATAAATATTTTCTATGGAGATTTAAAGCTTTAATTTTTTTCCATATTAAAAATAATAGATTGTTATAATTTTTTAATTGTATTTTAATTTCTTTTAATTTAAATTAAAGTTGAAGCATTGCACATATAATTATTTGTCTAAGGTATACATATGTATGTAAATAAAAATGTCAATCAAAGTCAATGAAAAAAAAAACAAGTATTTTTATTTTAGATTTAAGATATGAGTAATTATTATTAGTTCAAATATATTGAAGATACAATAAATAAAATATGAAAAAATATATAAAAAAACATCAAGACAATCCAATACGAATTTGGATTGTCCACTCTTCAGGCTAGAATACGTTTTATGGAGCATATTATTAAATTAGGTTTTGATTTGAAATTTAGTCCGTTAGGCAAAAATTATGAGAAAAAGTTAAAAAAATGAAGAAAAGAAAAAGCAAAAAAAAAAAAAAAAATAACTCAAGAAAAATACCATCAGCTAGGCCTTATAATGAATCAACCAAAACAAGGAAGGAAACTCAAACGATGGAAATACTGCAAGGAGTTTTTTTCCGATACAT
Organism: Phasia obesa; assembly: GCA_949628195.1. Taxonomy (NCBI): domain Eukaryota; kingdom Metazoa; phylum Arthropoda; class Insecta; order Diptera; family Tachinidae; genus Phasia; species Phasia obesa. The sequence continues at coordinate 70,653,511 of OX451219.1, forward strand.
TTTACAAGTGGTAAAGCTTTATAAATATATAACAAGTTTTATTAACATGGTTTAGCGCTTCACTTTTATACTAAAATTTAAACTAAAAATTAATATGTATGTATTTTAAAATATCTATAACTTTTTACATTTTATAAAAAATATTAAATACCAAAGTCCAAACTACTAAACAAGAAAAAAACGTGTGTCACAATTCGAATCTAATCAAAAGTTATGGATTTTTGACCGTATTCTCGTTTTATTCGTTAGAATCCATATAAATACTTGGAAAATAGAAATTTGATAGAAACAGAGTAATAAAAGTAGAAATTAAGAAAATCCTACATTTGTATAAGCCATAGCCAGAAAGGCTTCTCAAATTGAACAAGCATTATTTTTAAAAAGTTTTATTATTTAAATGCTGTATTTTAAAATAATTATAATTAGATATGGTTTTTACGACAAACCCATAAAATGAATTACGTAATAATGGTGTTTACCTTTGCGGGATGGTTTTGAAAGATCCTTTGAAGCCATCTCTGCTGGTTTTAAAGAAAATGTCTCGGCAGCCGCATCCAAGGATAGAGTTGACGTTGCCATTGTAGTTGAGTCGCATACCTCCATCGCTTCTTGGTAATCATCAAGTAAAGCATCTTCAAAAAATGTGCATAAGGCTTTCTTAGTACAAGGAAATAATGAAAGTTAATATAGTATGTATTAGTTAAATCATAAATTTTATTTGGTCAAAATGAGCAGTTTGCTACGTAAACGTGATCGTCACTTCCTGAATAAGTCTTAACCACTCGACCTAATTTCCAAGAAGTTGGAGAAAGCTGTTCAATTCGAATAGCAACTAAATCGTTAACAGATATGTCCGGAAGCTTCTAATACATACTCGTATATGGTTTATGTAACCTTGACAAATATTCTTCCTTCCAACGAAGACAGAAGTGATGAGTATACGCTTTAACCTTTCTGTAACGATTAACAAAGCGTTTTGTAAATTGACGGTTCGGGAGGAGCTAAAATTAGTGAACCTAAAAAAATGTCCTGACGGAAGAGCCACAGGATCATTAGGGTTATCACTCATTGGGCAAAGCGGTCGAGTATTAACACAAGCATCTATTCTAGCTAGGACGGTTAAAAGTTCGTCAAAAGCATATTTGACCCCTTGAGACTCTTTACGAAAGTGGAGTGTAAAACTTTTGACTCCTGTTTCCCACAAACCTCCCATATGGAGAGCCCCAAAAACCGATGTCCTTACTAATCGGATGACTCAGCTAATCGCTCATTAAGTCGCATAACCTTCTCCTCATCCAGAAATGGATTTAGAGTTAAAAGAGAATTCTTTGAAGAAACAGGTTTCCTCGACAAAAGGCATTCATGTTCATTAGCAAAATGGACTTTTTGGGTAAGAGTGGATAAACGAAACATGTTAAACCTCTACTAATATAAATAGCGACGTATAAGACGTATGTGATTACCCGAAGAGTACGATCAAAAGCATAAAATCTCTCCAAAATATTATAATTATCGAAAAATGAAGGATGAGATTTTACAGCACATACCTCCAAATCGGTGTCCATTATAGTGACACTTCTTAGATTCTAGTCAGATTTTTTTTCTACAGCCAATGTGGCCGATACCACTAAAGATCACTGTGTGCCAACTCCGAGGGCGATATGCCTCGACTTCCTAAATTAGCAGGATTATAATTTCGCAACTACCAACAATTTCTTGAATCTTGCAAACTGTTCGCAACAAAAGTGCGCCAAGAACAGGCGTCTTTAATTATCCAGGATAGAATGATCGTAGAATCAGTTGAATAACAAATCTGACGAAATGGCATATACATCAAGCCATAGATTACCTAAGATTTTCGGTAAATCAAGTGCCGTAGTCATCAAACTAATCAAAGAATCAATAACACAGCTTTCATAGGGCCAGTTTTTGACTTAGTATTTAAATGCAAATTTAGTTAATTGTCATTTAATTTTAAGTTGTATTTAAATACAGTTTCAGTTTTTTAGTCTTATTTAAATGTTCTTACTTAATTGTGGTAAAAATATGGTAGCACCACAAAATATCAAAATAATTGCAGATAATTTTGCAGAAAACAGCCGTTTAACAAAAAAAGTTCATTGTTTTTGCAGACAAAAAATACAAACAACATAAAAAATGCTTAAAATATACCTAAAAACAGCAAAATTGTTGAAATTGTTGTAACATTAATATTTTTATAGAAAGGATTCAATATATTTTAATTAATTTATGTAAAATAATAAAAATTCTCTCAATGTCCACACATTTTTTCATTCATGGACAAAATCAAGCTGATAAAAACATATGGTTATCGAAAAACTTAAATAGACTTTAAATGCACAAGAGTGGTCACTTAAGTTTCATTTAAGTGCGTGGTGAAAAATAAATTTTCATATTAAAGATAAATACGAAGTCAAAAATTGGCCCTACGACCGTTTGGTTTATAGCTGAAATTTTGGCATTCGAAGAATGCGCAGAAATTTTTAAACGGTTCTGCAAACGTATAGATATAAATTATGTTTTTTAAAGCGGGATCAATCAGGGTCGAGATAAGACACGTATATTTACCATTGCAGTCCCCTAATAATACAGTTTCGTGAAACATGATATACTTCACTATTCACAGGAGCCAGAGCTATTATACGGCAAAAGTGCGATGGCTGGGAGGTTTCTACGGGTCTGGGGTTATTTTGTGTAAAATTAATGCCTGAACTCGTAACCGTATTAGAAGAACTCCTAACAAAATTTTTTGAAGGACAGGCGTTCCTATGCTACAGTGCACAGTGGGGCAGAATCAAAATATTTTGAAAATAACTCGATCATTTGTAAAAGGCTTAGTCTTTTTAACAGAGGAGTATCTGAGCTTAAGTTTTGACGCTGGACACCATCCACTTGCCAAGGATGGCGCTATGTGGCCTCAAAGTTGGGTACCTCTCACCTCCAAATTCCTTTAGAGCTTAGCATTTCTTAAATTTTTGTTTGATTTTAAAAAAATTATACATGCTGTAAAAGGTCTAGTTAATACCTACCAAATGATGCTTTAATCTATAAATTATGTTTTAATTTTAAATTAAAATTTTTAATTTTCGGTACCTTAGTCCATTTTTTTTTTTAAATATTGAGCACTATGTTTTAAAATAAAATATTCCCAATTTTTGTTTAATATTGATCACCTAATTTTTAATTTCAAACTATTTTTTTAGAGAGCATAAAACGAACTTAAGCTTGAACTCAAATTTGGTCTGTATTTAAATTAAATAATTCGACTAATAAACTTTCCAATATTCAATATTAAAAATCCCAAAGCAACGAGCAATGTTTATCCAACAAACTTTAGTTTGAAACTAGATTAGTATAATGGCACAATAAACATGGTTTTATAAAAACGAAAATCACATTTATTTTGTTGGCAGATTTATAACTTTTAGATGTCAAAAACAGCCAATTGAAATAAGAAATTACAAAGCAAATTGTGCGTTTTTTTCTTTTAGTGCTTTTAATTTTATCCAAGAAAGCACTGAAAATATATAAATTTAGGTACTGATTTTAAATAATTTTTTAAGGTTTATATTTTATAATTAAAAAAATATGTTTAAAACTAATCGCCATTTGGCAAATAGATATTTTAAATACTAAATTTCGTGAAAATCAAAGTATATAAAAATAAATATACAGGCATGTCACAAATTCCGTTCGGAATTGAAATGACTCCGCACTTACCATTCCGATCGTAATGGTTTTTGTTTCTATAGATTACATCGGTTTCATTAAACCGAAAAATACAAAAGCACCAATAATAGCTACTTGGAAAGACTAAAAATTTAAGAAATATTTATTTGTATTCAACTGGAAAAATCAAAGTAGTTATTATTTGTTTTAGGCAGAAAAAATATAACACAAACAAAAATATAATATAATACGTCAAAAATAACTAATAAAACTTTTTAATTGTAATTGTAAAGTGTAAAAAACAAAGCCAAATATAAATTAGCTAATTGAGTAATGATGTTGTTGATTGTCGTACCTTAGAGAAAACTTTAGCAGGTTAAAAAAGATTAGTTAATATTTTAACATGACAATAATTATCTTCAAATCTAATGTCACTTTAATTTTAGCTTGAACTGGATTACACTTTCTACTTGGAAATTGCTGTTACTCAGTTAGGCTGTATTTAAAGCAAATTTTAATTCAATAGAACTGTAATGTAAGTATATCAACTTAACTGGGGTTTGCTATTGATGTAATAGAAGTATAATAAATGTATGTGATTTATATTTGCTTTTAATTTAATGAAAAATAATCCATACAAATTGTATCATTTGGCGATTAATTTGATTTTCAAATACCGCGTCACTTATTAGTCCTTTCAGCCTAAGGCCAACTTGAAGTTGTAATTTTCAAAAAATAAGCTTCAAATTACGATGTAAAAATGCATGTACAAAAAAATTTTATATTTAATTAATATTGACAAAAAGTGCAAAATTAGAAAATTTATTGAATAATGCAAAAAATTCCATTCGTGCTGTTTATAGCGATAAACAGCTTCAAGTTAGCACAATGAAAAAGTAAGCGTCAAAGAAAATCACAAAGATCTAAGGTGACATCACTGCAAGCCATGCACATGAATTATTTGTTGTTGGAATTTATAATTTTCATAACAAAATACATATACACAAACAAAGTTTGGCAGCTACATCCATATGTACATAACAAAACAAAGGAAGGAAAAGAGTCAGCTGTTCAACTAACTCTACCTTGTTTATTGTGCCATGATTGGTATGAACCAGGGCGAATTCATACCAGGTGGAGTCGATAGCCCAGCTGATTGTTTTTTGCTAATGTCTTGTCATAAAATACATTGTTTCATATCTGCTAATCTAATGTCAAAGTTGTTGTTTTGTTGTAGTTGTTGTCCTACTGCTCACACCTGGTATGAATTCGCCTTGGTACGAACTAAAAAATATAGAGAAAACAAATAAACCGAAGGCAGGATTGTCAATTATGGCAAATTCTCGCCAAACGCGGGGGTCAAATTTTGGATTTGGCGAATTTTTTGAGATTTTTAAAATAGTTCTCGATTTTTCATTGACTTTTGGTCAGTATTAGAAACTGAATTAAGGAAGATCAAAATGGATAAAGAAGAAATTGATGTTATAAAAGTTAATTGTTTTTCATAATTATGTACATAGTTGCAAAATATTTAAGTAAAAAAACGATATTAATTATTAAGTACATTATTAAGAACATTAAGTACTTATAATAATATAATATATAAAGGTTTTAAAATATATTTCAAAATGTTGCAATTTCCTTTTATTAAATTTAAAAGAAAGGTGACAATTTAAACTATTCTTCGGCTTCTTAGAGTTGGCAGCTTTATTACAGCAAGTCTACTAGTGTAGGATGGTAGAATTAAGGGATTTCACTGTAAGCCTCGAAGAAAATATAACAACACCTGTTTTTGCACCGATTCAATGCTATTACTATGTCAGAATAGTTCTCGAGCTTTTTAGTGGTTAACGAAATATGTATGCTGTATAAAATTAATTTAGAATCCAGTAAAATACCAAATACATTCAGCTTGTCAAGTTCGTGTCCGTTTAAAATATACTTCACGTTTGTATGACATCTTCGGAAGAAACACATGTATTTGTTACGTCAGGAACTAAATGCATCCAAATCATTTTGCAGAAGAATATGATCAGCGTGACGATTGTATGTTTAAAATATCTTAACGGGCAGTTCATTATTGAGCAGGGAAAAAAAATAAAGGATCCAAATGGATCCAGTTGAAACAGAAATTGCCTTGGAAGTAAGTGTTTTAAAACGAACGTTTTGAGTTCTGTTTGACAGATATAAATTAATCCATATAAGGGAATTGTTCGTAAATCTCATAAGGAGGTTTATTTATTAGAAGTTTGAGGTTGATCTTAGTAACACTTGAACAACTCCTTCGAAAACCATGCCGAGCAGGATTCAATAAAGATGATACTTGATGCGAAAGGTAATCAGTAACAATTTTCTCAAAAAGTTTAGGTATAGCGATAAGTTGCCGAAATCTCAGACAGATTTAAATAACGGAATAATAAAAGAATCCTTCCATATTTTAGGAAAATAACGAAACTTTAATGATATGTTGAAAATTATTGTAAGAACTTTTACCAGTGCCATAGCACATTTGTATTTTTCATATGACTTGTCACTTTTCCATGTGTAAATTCTAAACACATCATGTAAACCTTTTGAAACATAACATGTCTGTTTTCCATGTGTACAATACACATGACATTTTTCATTTAGAACGTGTTCTATTTTGATGTGCCAAAGCATCTGACATCCTGTAATGCCAACTTCATATTTTACTATTTTAGATTTTTTGTGGTACCAAAAGCATTAAAAGCGTGGCAAAAGCTCAACGTTTCCATCTTTGCATCAGCTGTGGTTGGCAATACAAAACTGTGTGGCGGAAAAAATATATATTGTACGTTATGTCAGATGTAATTACACATGTACGTTTGAAAGCAAAAATTATAAACCGTATGTAAAATGTCTATTTTGACAAACACATGAAATTACATATGGGTTATCAAACTGACAAGTCATATGACAAACACACGCCGCACAGTGACTGAAAATCGTTTTTCGTTGGCCAAAAGTAAATTTTTTTTTGTCACCGATTTTTAAAATTTTTGTGTCATTTTGTAGTTAATATATCCAAATTAAGGTAGCCAAAAAATTATGTTGAAATATTGATAATTGTGGGCGTGGCATGCTGTCAAACTCAACTTTTTTTTTAATTTCAGAAAAAGGTGTTTTTCTTTGGTTTTTTAGCAAAATTAAATGGTTACTACTCGCAAGCTATCATCGATAATGGTCTGCGGTTTTTTTTATAATGTTAGTAGGATTATTGTCTTTAGTTGTTGTAAGTAGACACAGCTCTAGCGTTTAATATTAGGGGCGTTATGAAATATTTATGAAACTACTATATTTTCCTCAAATTTAAACTTTAGTGGAATAGAACTTCTAGGGAACAAAAGGGAACAAGAAACGTATACAACCACGAGAAAGGTTAAAATGTCCTCTTTAAGGCTATATACACTTTTGCACCCGCCACGAGCCGCCTGTAGAACACTTTTTTCATTTTAATGAAATTACTCAAAAAAAATTCATATACAATGGTGTATTAAATTTTCACTTTTTTGCCTAAAAGTTTATTTTTTTAGTTTAGGCTACGTATAACTAAAAAAATAAATATAATACCTTCGAAAGGGTTTAATGGCTTTGTTTTGATCAGCAAAAAATAAGTAATAAAATTATCACAATGGGCTCTACAGGAAGCATATGATCTCTTTCTAAATTTACCTGTTATCAAATGTTAGGGTCAACCAAAGTCATAAACAATTTTATAACAATAATTGCAACATTAAACCCCATATTGACGCATGAGTGCAGTTTTGTTCAATTTAAGCGCTACCTGCTATGAAATTAGAGATCAGTGTGTGAAGAACATGTATCTAAAAATTTATAAAAGTACGGATTCGTTAAGGGATTACTCAGTAATAACTTAATCCCTTAAGTGTACGGATAAAACATAACAAACGCAAATAAAAATATTCAAAAGAAAATGGAGAGCTTCAGTTATAAAGAACTGTCCGAAGTGTATTTTAGAAACAAAAATCAGGAATATGTTCTTAGTTACGTTAAAATAAAATTAAACTTAAATTCGTGTAGCACCGAAATGCAAGAGCAATTATATAATTTCGTCAAAGCACTAAAAAAACGCTACAAAGTAGTTATGTACAGTAAACAAAAATTTTACTGTACATAACATTATGGCATATAATGCCAAGCAACATCAACCCAATTAAACCAAGTCCCAGCAAAATCATTAGATAATACCGATGCATATGAATTTGGATTATCACCACTACACGCAAGAATACGACTTATGGAACACATACTAAAAATCAGTTATGATTTGGATTTCGGGTCTTCAGAATCAATAAGAAACAATGTGACCAACAAAGAGTTAAAAAGTTCAAAAAAGAAACATGTTCAAGATGAATATCGCAAACGTGGACTGATTATAGATCAGCCAAAACAAGGGTCAGGCAATACAAATGATGGCAATACCGCAAGAAGATTCTTTTCAGATCCAGAAACAGCATCTGAAATAACAGGAGTGGATTTCAACCTTATTTTCAGATTTAAAATGATACTAGAAGTACTTGCGTGCAATGAAGAAATTGACTGTAGAAAATTTGGAGATTATGCTAAGGAAACTGCAAAAATATATACAACTAACTACCCATGGAGAAATATATCTGCAATTTAAGTCAAATGAATAAAAATTATATTTTCTTGTTGCTTAACAAAAAAAAAAAAATTTTTTTTTGGGGGGGGGGGGGGGTGAGGTGAAGGTAGCGCAGAAGATCCGAGTACATTTTCCATTTGTCATGAAAGCTTAAAAATTAATATTTTATGCAATTTAGGCTTAGGTAATACAATTTGTTAATTATTGACACTATTTTTCATATAATATGCTATATAGACGCCCACAAAAAAGGGGCGGGGTCCACAAATAAATTTTTATGATTTTCTGGCTCCAGGGTAAAGACCTTGAACCTTCTTTGACATAAAAATGTTTCATTTGCTTAACAAATTTACAAAAAAACTTGTAAAAATGTGTAGTTTTTCAGGGGTTGGTTTAGTTCTTCTTAGGGGAATTTTTTTCCCCCTGGTCCGATTTGGTCCATTTACGAACTTAGCCTGCCATATCCTTCAAGATATATATGTACCAAATTTCACGGGTCTAGCTCTTTTCGTTTAGACTGAATCGTTTTCATACAGACGGACGGCCGTTCAACTTTGACCTCGAATTCCTTAAAAAGTCCTCAATCTATTTTAATGTAATTAAAACTGAATCAAGCTGAGCTAAATATCTATCCATTAAAAAAAAATTATTTCAATATTTTGATCGGTTCAAAAGTTACAGAATTTTGGCCAACGAAAAACGATTTTCAGCCACTGTGCGCCGTGTAAAACCATTTTAAGAAGGCAACTCGGAATACCAACCGGACCATACTTATATTCTTGATTCATCAAGAAATGGAATTGATAGAGCTCGATATGGCACCTCTGATAGTTGATAAGAGTTGGATTCATCGAAATTTTCATCAGAATAGGTGATGGAAAAGAAATCTTCAAACAAATTACTTATTGTCAGCTCATCATCAGATTCAAAATTTTGATACTTCATAACAGATGGAAATGCCCTCGATCTTTTTTTTGGAGTTGACAAACTTGTAGAAAGATCTTGGATTCGACTCAAAATTGTTTCGATTTTTTTTAAAGTAAGTAGAGTAACACGATTGATTAATTGCAATTTATTGAGCACGACTAACAGAATACTTTGCATAGTAAATAAATGAAGCAGACTTTTTATAACTTTTGTATAACTATTTTTCTTCTTTTTACCTTTAATCAGATACTTAGTGTTCCATGACAGGGTTTAAAATCGAAGCTTAGCAGTACATTGATTCATATACAAAAATATAATTAGTTGTAAAACCTTTCAATTATATTATCAATATCTTTGGTAGTGCTAATTTGAATAGAATTTATAAGCAGTTTCAACCAGTTTGCAGCATTTAAAAGCACGGTTAACATTTAGTAGTTTTTTTTTTGTTTTTTTGTGAAACAAAACAATTTCTCCTTTAAACAAAAGTTTGGTGAGACATCAGGACCCGTTGGCATAGATATGTTGATTTCGATTGTAGGATGGTAACCATCTTCTAGAGTTGAGTTTATCAGATCTTTAAAGTGAGCGCTCTTTTCAGCTCAGCTTAGTTTAATATATCTAAAATAAACCTAGTTTAAATTTTTGGTATACAAATTTTTATTTTTTAATTTTTTTATAGTATGTATATATATTTTATTTTTACAAGTTTTACCTATTCAGAGGTTTCAAACAGCAATATTCGGTTGGTACTAAAAAAAGTTTCCTGAAAATCTGCAACGCCTACCGCACATATTTTATCCCAAAATTGTTATTTCTTCACTAAAAGTCATAGAACTTACCAAAAATTATCAGTGTTATAAAGCTGAAATATATACAAAGTTTCAAATCTGCCACACCCATCGCCTCCCAATGTTCTCCAGAACATCAAAATGAATAACTATCAAAATAAATATAGACTTTTATTCATCTTCTATCATTTCTTTAAAGACATCATCAGCTTCCAAAACATGTTTATGGGGTTGACGTCTTATGCTGGTAACATAAGGATCTGACGATATAAGAATTCGATGGAAAATATCTGTGTTTCTTGGCGTCCTGCTGCAATTTCTATACCATCTATAATCTTTATTTCTAGCTTCTTCAGTTCTTCTGAAAGCAGGCCTATTGTATATTAAGCTGCATCCATAATGTATTCTATGAATAAGTACTTTGTGAACCGCAACCGGCATTTGAAACCAACTATTGTAAAACTGTCCCGAATTAAAAATTAACAGAAAAGCTCACTCTAAATATATTGCTAGTCGTTCTAATAACTAACATGCTGCGTACTTCTCAGCCACGAGTCATTTTTTGTAAGGAAGTAATCATGATTTCCTGAAGACTCTTCTTGTCTTTTGTAAAAATTAGAATTTATCAAATTTTTCTTCGATTTAAATTCTTGTTAAAAGCCCTTTTTTTGATTTTATGTAATCGCTTAGCAGATCAATATAATTAAAGGCAACGAATAAGCTCCTTAACTAGATCGAAATAAGTAACATCAAAAGTATACATTTTATAACTTTTTTTTAATATAAAGTCGCGATTTAACATCTTTCACACTTTTACACGTCTTAAAAATATTTAAAATTTCTTATTTTGATGTTTATTATGCCATTAATCGAGGGTAATAAGGGTATTATAAAGTTTTCATTCCGTTTGTAAAAATTTTCCATAGAAAACTTTATATAACAAAAAATTACATTGGTAGTGATGAAATAGTTACTGACACATGGTAAAGGGTACGTAGGATTCGGCATAGCCGAATGTTCCACTTCTACTTGTAATTTTCTTTCCTTTTCTCTTATTGAAATTGTTAATAATGTATGGTGAACGGCATTTAAGATTCGGCATAGCCGAATATTGCAGTCCGATTTGTAAATATTGTTTTTCTTATTCATCACTTCTTTTAAATACCTGTTAAATAATATTTAACAAATTTTTGGTATTATTCATAAAATGAAAATAATTAAGCTTAAAAGTATACACTACTTTTTTTGTATGAAGTTTCTTTGAAATAGGGAAATTTCATGTGACTTTTTTATAAAATTTATAACTTTTATCAACAGTATAGAATATTATGGGAATTTTATTTATTAAATCGAAAGAATACACTCCCACCTTTCATTTGATTGTAACCAGGGCACAAAGGTAGATAAAACCTTTTCTTTTTCCAAGAAAAACTTAAAACACTGCATTTTTAAGTGCCATCATTAAAACATGAATATCTTGTAAACTATTATCGTTTTCCAATATATTTGTTTATTTAATTTAAGTGGAAGTAGTATATGTTCAAAATATACTTGCAGTAAATATATATCGCAAAAAGAAATTATGTAACCGAACCATTGAAATTTATGAATATCTGAGTCAGTTTCATTTAGGTGACTTTGCCGCGTTATTCTGGAAAAAAATTAAAAAAACTAATGATGCATTTCCCTTAACTAAACAGTTCTCTACAAAACTGCATCATTACATTTTTGATATTTTATACTCAAAAATTAATTTTTTGCCAGCAAAATCCTACTGTGCGCCGGCAGTTGGTTATTACAATGTGTGCATATTTATACATCCACACATACATACATATATACATACATCCATCCATACAGGCATACATACATACATACATACAAACATTAATGCGAACATTTTTCTTCGATCTACTCATTTATGAAAAATTAGCAAAATTGTAAATTCTCATAAATGAACGAACACTGCATGAAAATTTAAATTTTTTCTCATTAATTCACTTTAGAATAGAGAGAAAAAAAAACCTCACTCATAAATGAACCAACACCAGTGCACAGTGGGGCAGAATCAAAATATTTTGGAAGTAAACTAGTCATTTATAAACGGCTTGGCCTGTTGATCCAAAATTTGACATGAGCATAGCAGAGGAGTATCTGAACTGAAGTTTTAAAGGTGGGTAGTATACACCCTCCAGGGGTGGTTAATATCAAATTTATTCAATAAAGTGTTTATTTATACTCTTTCAATATAATAATAAACATTTCTAACTTTATCATTCTCTAACCCGGTCTAAAATTAACTAAATTGGAGAATTCAGATTTTTTTTAGAGGATTTTAATGATTTACTTTGTTAAATATTTTATGTAAAAGTACTTTAGTTTCAAGGCAATTTTGCTTAATTACAGCGTTTGAACGTTTTGCATCGCCTTAATTAGTTGTCAGCGGTAGTCGGCAGATGTGTTCATCCATTCTTTCTTGTGAGAAATTGTACGGTCTCTTTCTGTAATTAGGTGACTTTTTATTTATTTTTCCAAATAACTCCAGGCACACTATATCGGATTAAGACCCCCTGACTTTGGTGGAGTTTCAAGCAATTGTAGGGACCTGCTCCTAACATTGTAAACCTTGTGCTTATGAAGTCAGGTAAGTATTTTGGCAAAATAATTGTTAGCAAATTGGCAACAAAAAAAAAATAAATTCAAGGAATCAAGGCCAATTACTCTAAACTATCCTAGTATAAATATTTTGATTTGTCCTTTTTTAAAGTTGATCTACTGTTTTCTATACATAATTTTGGTACAATTGATGCTGATTTGGTACAATTTTATCATTAGGGCAGAAAAAGCTACCCAGCAGGAAAATGTAATCAATAATATACCATGTACTATGATATATGTACATAAATCTAAATACATACAAAATTATTTGTATATTTACTTAAATTTGAATTTTTGGCATTTTGAAAAATATATTTAAAATAGCACAAGCACATATGAGGGGTATTTTATAGCACATATTTTTCCATGTTATTATTTTAAAAAATATGACTTTATGACACCTTGTAAATTCGCCAAATTATGATTATTAATATACTATGATTTTTTCTTGAAATTTTATGATAACTAATTTCGTAGGTAATTGTAGGGTAAGCTAGATATGGGAGCTCATTTTAATACTGCCAGTCGAAATTCATCTTCGTAAAACAAGTTTTAAATCCCAAAAACTAAATTTATACTTTTATGTGTACACCAGTACGACCAAGTATCATATAACTGATAGTGTCATCACTATTTTTATATAAATTTTAATAATAAATACACCTTTAATAGCTTCAGTGAATGTGCCGTTATCACTGCAAATTCTTTGTATAGTTTTGAAAATCTTTACTAATATGGGGCCAGGCTTACAGTTTGGACTTGTCAGGGGTAATCAAATAAAAAAGTAACTTTCAATGGAATACAAATTTGCCATAATAATTTAATTTTCAGAATTTTTCTTTGATTTTTGTTTAGTTTTATATGAAACAAATAAGAGTGCCATGCCGAATCTTATATACTCTATACCATAGTAATGTAAAATATTCCCTTACTCTGTTATGTTTCCCAATTTCAGTATAATATACATTCTTTTTACTTTTATGATATTTAACTTCATTATTACAAATATAATGATATAGACAAATTTAATGATATTAAAAATTTATCGAAAATTTTATCGAAACATTTTATAAAAATTTAATCGAAAATATGTTGTAAACATTATATCGAACGTTTTTTTGCTATATTTTTTTGTAAAAATTTTATAAAAATTTTTTTGTAACCATTTTATCGAAATGTTTTTTTATTAAAAATTTTTTGTAAACATTTTATTGAATTTTTTTTTGTAACAATTTACAGGAAAGTTTTTGTAGAAGTTAGGACCTTCTTGAAATCTATATTGCGTTAGAATGGTCAGCCTATTGACTGCTACTGGACCCCAGTGAGCACCCTATCGGCTACCCTTATGTGTATTGCTTTCTATAAAAGCCGTTAATACAATTTAAAGCAGAAAAACTCTACCAACCTAAAAACAAACAAAAATCGCCCCCGAGATCTGTATGCACTAAATGCGATCTAATGGTCGCGGTTTAATATTTATCATTAGAACCTAAAAATAAAAACAAAGTCAAAAATTATAGGCTGTCTGATGTTGCTGAATTTTAGCGAAATTTTCGAAACTATTCCTGGCAGATAATGGACTTAAATTTTCTGTCTCTTCTGGTGCCTTGATAAAAATGACTTCAACCTGATCACAGGCGGATAACGCTTAATCAACTTCTCTATGTATAAGGATTCAGAATATACATATGTACTTTATGGGTTCGGAAATGAATATTGTAGAAATTACACGGAATGACAAATTTATGTACTCTTTTCCACCCACACAAAATGGCAGAGAATGGAGCTGGAAAATGGAGGTGGGACATCTTTGAAAAATTAAATAAATTTACTATTCTCCGTCTTTTTCATTCCGAAAAAAGTTAACAAATGCTCATAATAATGATAATACTTTAAAATAATTTAATCTTTGATTAATAGATTAATTTTGTTTTTTTAATAATTAATAATGAGACTGTTTTATTAGAAACCAAAAAGGGCAATATCCCTCCTTCTTAGTCAAATCTAATAACTATTGTTAGGATGTCACGAACCACAGCTTTTGGATAAATTAAATATGTTGACGCATGTTTGGTGATTTCTGCTTCAACCAAAAGCATCTTTAAATCTATGAGGATGTTCGAATTTTTTATATACCAGGGAAAAACTGTGATCAATGGTAGAAAAAAAAATAACTTCGACATTTTTCCAAGATGGAAGCTAAGGCGGTGCCCCTAACTGGATTCCCTTACATTTTATTGGTTCCAGGATCGACTTCTATAAATTTCTACAAAAGTCAAACTTTGCAATTAAGGCTGAGTACCCCCAGAGATTCTACCTATAAGCCAGTTTAGTTAGACTGGTTTTAACTTAATTTGTGTTAACTTTTATTTTTTATGGCTTTTCCGAGTAAGTTATGGTATCATTTGGATATTTATGCGAATAGATGAGCATGAGTCCCTACGCAGTGTGCATTCTTTTTGCATTAACTTTTGTTCGATATTTCTTCACCCATCTTTTAAATGTGGTCTTTTAAATCTTGTGTAGCTTCTTGGGGAATGCTCTTAATAACTAGTGTTGTCAGCAAATGTCGAAGAGTGGACTCGGTTGCTAGTTAGAATATCCGAAGTTTGCAAATGGGTCCCATATATTCTATCTTGGGAAACTCCGGCTTTAATTGGTTGAGGTGATCTTAAAATGCCTCCATCTTTCAGTATTAACTTTTGATTTTGGGCAAGTATAGCTTCATCTTATATATTAAGCCTTTATGCCATTCTTTGTCAAACTGTTAATATTTACAATATTTTCTTTCTTCAATGGTTTTTTTAATTACACTTATTAACCTCCTTGTTCGTTCGGTAGTACATACTGCTTTTCTCTGATCCGAATTGATGGTTCGGAATACATCATTTCTCGTTTAGAATTGGGTTCAACTTATTAATTATAATTATTTTCGAAAAGTTTTGACATGTTTGGTATAAACTTATAGATTTGTTTGTTTTAATGAACTCTGCAGATATGAAACACTGTAGATATAATTTTAATACCGAAACTTATATCGAATCAAGTTTAAGCAGAATACCTGTAGAGATACCGATACGTTAGTCATTTCGGATGCTAGCTTTGGTTATTAAAAAAGTATTTCTAAAATTCATATTAAAGTTAAAACAAACATAACAAAAATCCATAAAGTGATTGGTGCAATGAAGAGGTTTCAAAATCAAAACAAAATACTTTACAAAGCATTTGAAAAGTGGCTTTCATATTTATAAAAAAAAATTTTGCTGGCTTATCAAATTCTTTTGGAATGATGGATAAAATAAGTAATTTTTTGTAAATCCCAGTGGCATGAGTTAAAGAATAAAAATAAAGTTGTGTAGGTTTTTCTATCAGGCATTCACTTTGTCTATGTTTGTGTGTAGTTTGATGAATGAATAACATTTTTATGATTCCTTATTACAACTGGGATTAAAGTAGTGCAATCAAAAATTTTTGATTTTTATTTACAAAAACTAAATGTTGCTGTTACATACAGCAATTGTAATTTTTGCTTTTTTTTAGGTTTGTTTTGTGTTCTCTCAACAACCAACAAAACCATCATATTACATACAGGAAAACTTCATCCGCTACTAACATCACCAGAAACGTGGGTATTGATAAGTACAGTTTTATCGGAAATATCAAACCTCCAAGTAGGATATAGAAAATTGTGTTATAAAACTTAACTTATTCACAGTTTTCGCGCTTCTAGCTTTTACATTTTATTTATTTTGCTGCGTTTTAATATGAAAAAAACTTTAAAGACTTGAAAATTCAGATGGTAAAAGTGTTGAGTTAAATAAGTTTACTAGTGCCAGCCAACTTGTTATCCTTTTAATTTAGGTCAATGAGGTATAATAGTGAGTGATTTTATTTGCCAAATGTAAATTTGGGACTTCATACGAAAAGCAATGGCAAAGCGGAGGGATGAGAATGAAATACAGAAAAAATATTTATAAGACAATTTATTAATGATACTATAAAGTGATATCAATGAAAAAAGAAAAATAAATGTAATTTATTTAATTGAAGTTGCATTTATTTAAAAAATTGCGATATTAAATGAAACAAAGTTTAATCCAACAAGATGAATGTTTATATGAGTTGTGAAGCTTTCAATCTCCTTTTGTAGTCATGACCGAATTATTACCGTTCATTTGTTTAGTTATTATTTTACATTACAACAACGGCTTCAATACTTACTGAACGGCTTTTGTTGGGAATATACCTTACCTGGGGGGCCTTAATTGTATTTACAATTATATGTAGTATATGACAAACAAAAACAACTAAAAATAGTAAAATTGCTATATTCGGCTGTTACGAATCTTATATACCATTAACCATTGCACAGTGGTTTTAAAACGATTTATTTTGGACATAATTCGGTATCTCATGAAGCACTGAAAATATCATAATGAAATTTTACAGAGACAAAGAAGAGGTGTTTTTGAACGGTCAGCCCCCTAGGGTAAAGGGGGCCTTACAGGAAAGCCCCAAAGATGGATATATAATTTTTTGGAAATGTCATAAAAAGTTTAGTTTTAACTCAAATGTTAAAAAATTTAAGTAGACCTTGAAAATATCTATAAAAAATGTGCTTACATGTACATAAAAATAAAATTTAGAATAAATTTGTTTCAAGTTTTGTTCTGATAGCGCCTTTCGGTAAAAAACTATAAGCCTCTGAATTGGAAAAATGTAAAAATATCGTTTTTCAGGATTTTCCCCAAAAAGGTGGTATTCTTTTTTGCTTATATAATTTGAATTTACTTCGTCACTTGCAAATGCGAATAAAAGAAAAATTATGTCAAAAATTATAACGGTTCTTCCTCCAACCTTATCCAAACATAGCTAATTTTGAAACAAAATTTATAAATTATTATTAAATATAATATGTTGTTTATAAATTATTGTTTTAAGCCTCAATTGTTAGCTATATACTCCATAAAGGAGTTGACATCCCCGTAATTAACAAAGGTAGGGAGCCACTTTTGTAAAAAACAATTTTTGAAATTTTTCCCCGTTCAGGGAATTTATATTGTTACGAAAGAAGAATTTATTCATTATAGGATCTGAACCACAATACTCTCGAACAACAACAACATTAATGGTTTGTTTTCTTACAATGATGAAAGAAAGAGACAAACAATAAAGAGTAACGCCTTAAAAAAACATTCGCATATACACACACACATTAAATAAACACTCATCAGTTAAATACATAGCCACATACATAAATACAAGCATAAACAAATAAACAGCCACACATGCAGGTATAAAGAAATAAACAGCCACACTTAGAGGTATAAAGAAATAAACAGCCACACAAACAGAAAACAAGAGCAATAACAATCGAACCTGCCAGATCTGTGTGGAATATAACATTCTGGTGCTTTTAAATCACCTATATAAGTGAATCGTGCTGGCGAGTAGGATGGCAGTATTAATTTAAAAGTCAAAGAGTTAAGTTGTCGAATTTTGAAGAGTGTTTAACAGTTTGCTGTATTTTTTAACAGTGGTATTAATAAATAAAGCGACTTACAGTAAAAGTAACAGCGTGTATTTATTTTGCAATTAAAAGAACCCATCGTAAAGTAAAAACGTAACAATATGGTAAAATAAAAAAATTTTAAATTTTATTTCATCATTTGATTAAAAGCTCTTTTAATTTCAAATTTTGTAAGAATATCTCGATCCGTTTAGATTTGGCGAAAATTCAAATTCGATATTTTATTTCTCAAAAAACCACCTTGACTTGATTTTTTTCAGTTTTTGAGGTAAATATAATTTAAAAAATAGAGCGAGCAAAATTTATTATAATATTGTTAATTTAGAAGTCAAGAGTTTTTCTCTGATACCACTTACATGTACATCGAGCGTATATTTAAGCTAAAGGAGCTCCCTAAAATTCGCCTACTCATGTTTTTTTTTTTTTAATTTTGAATGTAAAAATTAAAAATGTATATAAACACACAAAAATATACAGGCGTGTTCTGACAATCGCTAATCGCCTAAAATTTGCGATGCGAGTTGAAATCGCATGATTGGTATTCTGTAGTTCACAATCGCAAGAAATTTGGCAACTTCAAATCGCAAGCACATACTGAAGTGAACTGCTGTACTTTTCTTAAACCAAACTTTAAAGCAGCATTAAAATTAAACACAAATCAAACTAAACATGTTATTTTTTATTTTTAAGAAAAAATAATAACATTTGCACACAATTGCACTCATAAATAACAATTTTAAATATATGTATGTATGTTTCGTTTAATTGATTTGTTTTCTTAAGTTCTGGCGATTTAATACAAACAGCTGATTCACTTGATTTTCGAAAATAGCTGTAAAAGCTAGAACTGTAGAATATGAATAAAATATGCGGTTATATTTATTTTTCTCTCAGAGTCCGAAAGAAGTTATTTTGTCCAGACAACTCTCAGCTTGAATTGGTTTAATTTTAATTTTTGTTCGGACAAAGTTGAACTGAGTTGCCACATCATATAGTTTTTATTGGAACTTTACTTGAATTATAAAAACAACAACTTGTGTTTTGTACAAAAGTATGGAAAGTACTAAAAGTTTATTGAGAAAAATTTACATAATTAAATTATTAAAATTTCATTGCATATTTGATATTATTAAATAAAGTATTTTTTTAAACAAGTATACAACAAGTATGTTTAATATTAATTAAATACATATATTTTGTTGACATCTAACACTCCCTCTCAACAAAATATTCTGGTTATAAGATTTCTAAATGTTGGCAATGGCAAAGGTTTGGTAAGGAAGTCAGCCAATTGTTGTTTTGTGGGACAATATTTGAGGTCGATTATTCCATCTTCTTGCAAGTTTTTGATATGATGAAATTTAACGTCTATATGCTTTGTTCTAGCACTGAATTTTGTCGAGGTGATCATTTTAATACAACTTTGATTGTCTTCGTACATTGTAATGGGTTTCCTTGTATTTATATTTATATCATTCATTAATTGCAGCAACCATAAAAGTTCTTGAGCGGCATAAGACGCAGCAATAAATTCGGCTTCAGATGAAGATAAAGCTATGGTTGATTGCTTCTTTGACGACCATGATATGATGTTGCAACCTAATAAAAATATATAACCACTAGTTGATTTACGATCTCCATCACCTGCCCAATTTGCATCTGTGAAACATTCAATATTTAAGTTAGAATTTGCTCTTAAAATAAGTTTAGAATTTATCGTTGTTTGAAGATAGCGAACTATTTTCTTTGCTGCTTCCCAATCACACTTTCGAGGATTTTCTACTCTTCTACATAATATAGAAACCGCAGCAGCAATATCAGGTCTTGATGTAATAGAAATATGTAGTAACATTCCAGTTATTGCTCTGTACTTTTTATTATTTGGTAGTAAGTTTTCTTCTTCCAATATTTTAATATATTCTGGATCCATTGGTATGTAACTCGGCCTTGCATCTTCTAAATTGCTTTCCTGTATAAGCTTATTAATTTTCTCTTTCTGGTGTAGCAAAAAATCTCCCTCAGTATTTCTTTCAATTTGAATTCCTAAATAAGATGAAACAATTCCCAAATCTTTAATTTCAAAATATTTGTTCAATTCTTTGTAAATATCTGTAATCAAATCTTCATTACTGCTACAAATCAATATGTCATCAACATAAATAAGTGCATACACAACTTTTTCATTAATTTGCTTTATATACAAACAAGTATCTGCTTTACTTCTGTTAAATCCAACTTTACTCATTACATCAGCTAATGCATCAGACCAAGATCTAGCAGCTTGCTTTAAACCATATATTGATTTTTGCAATCTACAAACTAAGTTTTCTTTTCCTTTTTGAATAAATCCTTGAGGTTGTTCCATATAAATTTCTTCTTTTATATTTCCATTTAAAAATGCTGATTTTACGTCAAAGTGCTTCACCACATATTTTTTTGACAGCGCTTATAGCTAATAATGTTCGTAATGTCACAAATTTACCTACTGGAGCAAATGTTTCATCGTAATCTTCCTTAAATGTTTGAGTATAACCTTTAGCTACTAAGCGAGCCTTATATTTTGGTTTATTAGAACTATCACTTTTAATTTGAAAAACCCATTTGCATCCAACTATTTTCTTTCCTTCAGGTAAGGGTGTTAATACCCACGTTTTGTTCTGCAAAAGAGATTGGTATTCTTCATTTGCGGCATTCATCCAACATTCACGATCAGAACCTTTAATTTTTATCATCTCATCCCATGACTCTGGTGTAATATTATTGCTATTACTAGAAGTTTTCACTAGAAATAACTCATTTAGTTCATGAGACCAATTTATATACTGTTTATCCTTCAATCGTTCAGAACGACGTAACTTAACCTGCTCATTATCATTATTTTCTTCACCCTGTTGTAAAATTTCGTCCTGATCTTCTACAGTGTCATTCTTGTCTTCGTTTTCTTGCGAAACACTTTCCTGGCCATTATGCTGGTTTTGACAATATCCATTTTCTTCAACATTTGTTTCGTTTCTGCATATATCAATTGGAATACAATTACCTTTAAAAACAGATGTAGTTTCTTGATTAGGCTCGAACCGTTCGACGAATTTCACATCCCTACTTATTATTATTTTATTAGATCCTTTCTGCAATATTCTGTAACCTTTAACATTTTCTTCATAACCTACGAGTATACCTTCAACTGACACATTATCAAATTTTTGACGTTTGCACTTTGGAATCTGAACAAATGCTTTGCTCCCATAAATTCTAATATGACTTAAATTCGGTTTTCTATTATACCAGAGTTCAAAAGGAGTTTTACCGACAGATTTATTAGGCAACCGATTTTGAATGTAATTAGCTGCCATTACACATTCAGCCCACAAGTTCTTTTGAAGATTCGCCCCATTTAACATAGCACGTAATATCTTAACTTTCTTATTCGTAAAATTTTCTACTTCTTTAACAAATTCTTTGAATTTTGAAAGTACTTCGTCCTTTCTTTCTATAGCATATATTTTTGTGTATCTAGAATAATCATCTACAAATGATAAAAAGTAGTTCTTACCGCTTTGGGATTTAATTTGAAATGGTCCACAAACATCAGAATGTATAATATTTAAGACTTCTTTAGAACGATTTAAGCTTTTCTTCGGAAAAGGGGTTCTTGACAATTTTGACTTTGCGCAAATATCACAAAAGTCCTTCTCATTACATTTTTTTATATTGATTCCATCACTCATTTGTAGTAATTTCCTTACATCAACAATCGATGACCCAATCGACAATGCCATAGATGAACACATCCAGAAAAACATTGCGACACATAGGTTTCATTATTCATTCTTTCGCATAAAATATACAAATTCTCATTCAAAATACCCTCTGCAATTATCTCTTTTTTATTACTTTGTATAGTACATTTTGTGTTGTTGAAATTTATTGTAAAACCTTTTCTAACAATTTCTTTCACAGATAAAAGGCTTCCATTCAGGTCAGGAACATAAAGAACATTTTGAAGAAATATTTTGTTATATTTACCATTTATATACCCATTTCCAATGCCCACTGCATCCAAAGACTTGCCATCAGCTATAAACACCTTACTTGACGATTTTTCAAGACTGCTGAAAAATTTTCGATTACTTGTCATATGTATTGATGCACCTGAATCAATAACCCATCCACGATCATGAGCAACTTGCAAACAAACTTCACCATTTTTATGAAAACCTTCTGAAATTGCTGCATTCTGTTTCTTCCACTTGAAACAATCCTTTTTTAAATGTCCCAATTTATTACAATAAAAACACTTAATTGGCTTCTTCTTTTTAAATAGCTGACCCTTTAAAGCGCTATTATTCTCACCTTCAATACCATTACCTTCACCACGCCTTTCAGATTCATCCAATAACTTTTCCATTACATATTCTAAAGAAATGGATTCTTCTGGTTGTCCTTCAATGGAAGTCACCAAGGCAGAATAAGTTCTTGGCAAACTATTCAGCATTATAGCTACCATAGAACTGTCCTTAATTTCCTCACCACGATCCAATAATTGAGCTCGCATCACGTTGAGGCAATCCAGGTGTTGTTGCATATTTTCACCTTCAGACATACGTTTGTCATATAACTTACGCAGCAAATGCAATTTTGATGTCATAGTTTTACGTTCATGAGCTTTTTGCAATTTCATCCACATTTCTTTTGCTGACCCGATATTTCTTATTAAATGTATTTGAGAACTTTCCACACACATAGCGATTGCGGCTATTGCTTTTTGGTTTTTCTTTCGAAATTCTTCATTTTGTACTTCTGGAAATAGTTTATATTATTGAGAAGTTGAAACACAGCTTTATTCTCCATTTTATCAGTTCCTTTTTTTTAATTATATCACAAAGGGTGCTGAGACCATAACCTATTGGAACTTTACTTGAATTATAAAAACAACAACTTGTGTTTTGTACAAAAGTATGGAAAGTACTAAAAGTTTATTGAGAAAAATTTACATAATTAAATTATTAAAATTTCATTGCATATTTGATATTATTAAATAAAGTATTTTTTTAAACAAGTATACAACAAGTATGTTTAATATTAATTAAATACATATATTTTGTTGACATCTAACAGTTTTTGCATAGTAAGATTGTGGATTTTGTTTTGCAAAATGTTGAATGAATTAAAAAATAATGTCATTAAAAAATTAAGTTTAATAAATAGATTGTCCTTAAGAGTGTATGGAAGATATAGGCCCTTATTATGAGTTGCATTCGATTTTCGATCTTCGCTGGCTAAAGAACATTGAAAATCTAATGTCAAATTCGTATTATGAGTTGTTAGCACCGTCGAAAATTTCGTTGTACAACTAATTTACAATCAAACACAATTTTGTTTTCTATGGTTTGTGTCAGTTTGTAAAACTTATTGAAAATGTAAGTATTTGTGAATTTTTTGTTTTTTGTATAAATCATTTTAATTTCATACAGGTCTAAGGTTGTAAGCAGAGTACCGAAATGTACACTCACTGTTCATTTATGTATGAATGTGTACATTTGATTTTTTAGCTATTTCTTCTCATATATATGTGAGAGACTACAAATATTTGTTTGTGTTTTCATTTATGAATGCAATAATTTATTTTCTTTCTTTCTGTTCAAAAGTGAATAAATGACAACATATTTTGTTTTTCACATTTGAGTGTTCATATTTGTGTATATACAATTTTGATAATTTTTCATAAATGAAAAGATCGTAGAAAAATATGCGATAAGCATTCACGTATAGAAATGCACGCAAATGCGTATGTATGTATTTTGTAATGTGCAACTGCCGACGTATGCAGTAACAAAATGTTTTTTTATTTCTTTTGGAAGATATTGTAAAATTGTATTTTGAGTTAATATGTATGTATGTATGTATGTATGTATGTATGTATGTATATATGTATGTATGTATGTATGTGTGTGTTTTTAAATAACACGAAAAATAACATTTAGAATACACTCACATACGTATGCAGAAGAACATTTCGGATTTCCCTTCCAAATATGATAAGTTGATATGTATCTATGTACATGTGCGTAGGCAGAAAATTCTTTCATGTTCATTTATGATAAATTCTTAACGTTCATAAATGTACATATATATTTATGACAAAGAACATTAATGACAAAAAGCTAATTTATCACTTATCATGTGTGTATGTTACAAAAACAAATAGGTACACGCATACATGTATAAACATAGGCAGAATATTTTTTGTTGTTGGTTTATGAAAAATAAATATAAATGTATGAAAAATAAATATAAAATTTTAGATTTCTCATTTATGAAAAATATCATGAATGTTGATTTTTGAATGTTCACAAATGAAAAATTTTGAGCCGTGGTTGTAAATACAAAACAACAATTAGAAAATCTCGTTTCTTTAATGGAACAAAGTGCACAGCTGGGAAAAGGAATATTCACAATAGTTCAAGTGGCAAAAAAATGGAAGAAATTACATCGGAACTAAATTGGAAGCATCTCTCCAACGTGCGTTCATCTATATCAGGAGAATCATCGAACCATAATTCCGTCGTAGTCATTTTTATTAATAATTATTTAAATTTTTCGTTTATAAAATTTTAAAACAATATTTATTTATAGTACCAGCTGATAAACATGTACATGTAAATTGAGTAAAATTCACAGTAGCATTATTTTCATCGAATGTGCGCCATAATACCAAATGCAAATTCGTTCGATCATCTCTTTAGACTACACTCGAAGATCGAAAGTTTCTCATAATAGGCACCATAAGCAATAGTCCATATAAAAATAATTAGGTAAAGCAAAGCATTTGGAAAGTATTACCCAATACATCTCAGAAATCAATATATGAAAGTAGTTATTTGCCCTTTCTTCCTTTTTATAATATTTTCTAATACATATTTTTACTTTTTTAGCCTTTTTTATAAATGTGCTTTGCAAGTAATCGGTATTATTTGAACAGCTACCAACAAAAGCATTCGTTAAAGTAATATAAAATTTGTATGTTGTTTCACACGAATAAACGTGAAAATAATATAAATTGCTGCATGTAAAATTATAATGAATTGTTAGATTAGTTTGTATTTCATATGGCAGATTTGTTTTTTCGGACAAATTTTTCAAAATGGGTGAATCGTGCTGCAAAAAACTCTCAGTTTAAAAAATTTTGTCCGGACAAAAATTTTGTACAAATCGGTGAATCCTTAACTGATAACTTGTAAAGCTCGTTAGGATAACTCAACAGAATTAGTAAAAATACTTTCCAGAAGATACTTCATTTGCCGGCAAACATAATTTGTTTTTTTCTGTCCGTTTTTTAAAATGTTAATTTTTTGAATCCATTTTTTCCAATGCAATTACACTAAACAAGTACGCTGCTGGCATTTTGTTTTTAATTTTCTTTTGTTTGTTTATGTTTTGCACGTTTTTTTCGAAGATAGGTTAAAAAAATAGCAAAGCGGGTGAGTTGGACTGAATTTATACGATGCAATTTTTTCATGCCATTTTGCGTTATTTCAAGCAAATATTTTTTTAGTTCATTTAGTTTTTATTGTATCTTCAATATTCTTGAACTCACACTAATTACTCATATCTTAAATCTAAAATAAAAATATACTTTTTAAGCCCAGCTAGACAAAAATAATGTTTGTTTCACTTGTTTCCTTGTGGATGTTCGAGTTTTTTATACATATACCAGGGAGCAACTGTAATCATACGTAGAATCCAATTTTGGCGCCTTTGAATTTTTCTACATTGCTACCTGAGGCAGTGCCCCATATTTGAATGCCAGAACATCAAATTGGTTTGGTGATCGTCTTTTACAGTATAAGTTTACAATCTAACCTCAGGGTGGAGTTTCTGCCAATAAGCCAATTTAGTTGTACTGCTTTTAGTTTCATTTGTGTTAAATTGAATTCTATGTGGCTTTTCCAAGTAAGGCGACGGTCAAGATGTATACCCGGTATTTGACGTCTGAAAGCTGCGGTATCATTTGGTTATTTATGTAAATAGGAGGGTATGAGTCCCTAAGGATTGTAAAAGTTATGTGAGCACATTTTTGTTCATTCACCTTTATTCTCCATTTTTCTAACCATTTTTCCAATGTGAGTATATGGTCAAGTAAATACTGTGATGCTTTCATGAATACTTAAAAAAGGCTTAGAGGTCTGCATGATTCTACTTTTGTGTGGTCTTTTCCTGTTTTAGGAATCATAGTGATCAAAGAGACCTTCCACTCTGTGGAAAAGTACTCAAGACGTAAAATGGTATTAAAAACAAAAAGAACAATTCCGCGACCTATACGGGGCAACTCAGAAAACATCTTGTTACTGGTTTTATCAAGGCCTGAGGCCTTTTTGGTGTTTAAATCCGTTATTACCTTGCAATATCGCTAAATTCAAATCTTAGGCACGTCTCTACTGGCGGCAGTCTCCACAAGAAGTTCGCAAGGAAGGTTTACGTACGACCGGTCTTTTCAGGATCCCACATGCACGCCATAACGAATAATCTGATTGTGCAGTTGCGTCGAGGTGTTCCAAGTATTTTTCAGAGATGCTACTCTTCGAGATACTAGTAGCCGTCTTAGCCGATTCGTGCAATCTTTAAGTCTTGATTTGAGTTTAGGAGATTTGTGTGATTGCCACTCCCTTCGAATTTAGATCTAAAAAATAAATTTGATTGTATCTAGCTGGTTGTCTTGTTACTGTCGCATGTTGGGCAGCTAATTTAAGGTTTTGATCAAAATCAATTATACTCTGGTTCACGTATTCTGGTGTTCTTAGCGGTATATTTTCCGAACAATGAGTACTGAGATACTTTCTATATTTCAACCAATTGATACTTGTGTTATTCCTTGGTGTCGCTATATTTTGCTGGTTCCATATATAGACAATAGTAGGTGAATGATCTGAGGAAAATTTAAATGACGCTTTTATTTTTTGCCGATCAGTAAGCCAATAGGTGGTTTGTCCACTCGATATCACATTCAGACGCATTTTTAAAATTGTGTCACACAAAACACGACCTTTTGAAGTTATTAATTGTGATAGACAATAGTAGGTGAATGATCTGTGGATAATTCAAATGACGCTTTTATCTTTTGTCCACTCGATATCACATTTAGACGCATTTTTGAAATTGTGTTCCACAAAACACGACCTTTTAGAGTTATTAATCGTGATCCCCAAAATGTATCTTTAGCGTTGTAGTCGCCTGATGCTATGAAACAGGAACCTAGTGATTTGAAGAAGTCGCTATACTGATTCTCTGATACTTGAAATCTAGGAGGTGAATAAATTAAAAAAATAACTAATAACTTCCTCAAGGCAGATATTTGTTGTTTGAAGATAATCCTCACAAAAAACACACAATAAATAATGTTTGATTCTGGCCTTTATAAGTATTGCTGATCCACCACATGCTCGTCCGCGAGGGTACTTAGTATCATATAATATATAGCCATTGATTTTAAAAAAGCTATTTGTTGTTAAGTGAGTCTCTGAAACCAGCATGACATCAATTTCTTGATTATTAAGAAAGTACTCGAGTTCATTTTTGTGTTGGCGTATGCCGTTTGCGTTCCAGAAGCATGTATTTAAACAGTTTGTTTAGTACCGCCTGCGACATCATAGATTACATGCGTACCATTTCTGTACAACAGTACAACAATTCCATTCATTCCGTCTCAAAAAAAAAGCCAATAGACTTTATTTTAATAAAAAAGAACATGATTTAAAAAGTATCCTGAAAAAAGCACAGGAGAAAATGTTCGAATGAAATGGTATGAATGGGGTTAGAAATTATCAACCTGGAGAATATATAAAGATCATAGGACAAAGAAATAAATTGTTGCTTTGTTTTAAAAGGTGGAAGGTTAAAGAGGATATAGGAAATAAAGTAAAGATACATTTTCGCGATAGAATTATACATAAGGATAACATAAAAACGTAGAATATTTCTTTTTATTTTGCAGGCCTGAAAATAATGACGCCCGTAAGGTTTATTCTTACGTTTCTGGCAATGACAGTACGATCTGAGATACAAATATTAGACTATACGAACTCCCAACTTATTTTAATACACCAAGGAGGAGCAAGACTACAGAGCGGGAATTTTAAACTAATTCATATTTTAGAATTTGATGAATATGGATGATTTGTTAACGAAGCAATGAAATTCAAAGGAAATTATTAAAAAATAGCACATCGCTACCATTTTTACTTCTTGATATGATGATAAGGATGAAACCAAGAGCTAAACTCTCAATTGACATTATTGGATCGGCTTGGAAATGGATAGCTGGCTCACCCGATCATGAAGATCACAACATTGTAGTGAAAAAAAATGACGAATAACGAACGACAAAAAACGACAAAAAAATTTTAATGAAAAATTTATGGACAGGATTAACTATTGATGAACAAGCCTAAGAATATCGTAAAAACAATTCAGACTTTAGAAGAAACAAGAAGAATTATAGAAGACTCCATTAGAAACAGAATAAGTATTGTAGAAACTGATGTCATTAATGTGGAATACGCTTTGCAGTGGACAAAAGTAGGAGTAATTAATTCCTTTATATTGTTACAAAAGGAAATAAATAAAGCCAAACAATTTCTTTCAAATCAAATTCTTCATTGATTTACATAATAAATTTACCCGCAATTAATAAATAATCGTTAATTAAGCCAGTAGAGCAAAATGAAAAAATTATTAAAATTAATTCCGAAAATATAATTAGATGTAAGGAAAAAATTTTTGAAATAAAAACTAATTGTGAACAATTTAATAATTTATGAATTTGCAATATTAAGAATTTAGTTGACATAAGTAAAACAAATTGTATATCATCCCTTTTAAAAAGAGAGAATCACAATTGTACATTTGTAAACAACCAACATATTCCTACTACACAAGAGATAAATGAAGGAACAATACTTCTAAATTAATTTAAAGGAAATTTGGAAGTGTTCGATAATAAAACATACCGTTTATCAGGGACATAAATGATTCAGTTTCATAATGAAACAATAAGAATTGAAAATCGAACATTCATTTCAAAAGAAATTTCAAACCTGAAACCACTTCCAGCTGTACTACAGCCTTCATCAAACAAGTCAATAGTTGAGGAGGTCTTGTCTTTAGAAATAATAAAACCCTTCAGGTTATAAACATATATGTAATAAACTCAATATCAAATAAAGGATACTTAATGTTTTCCACGAATATCGGCTTATTTATGGCAACTATTGCAGTTTGCTTAATATTACCAAACGGAAATCAAAATATAATTCGGACATAAATGTCATAACAATGTTGGAAAAAGAATTCGAACAAAAGGCTTCTAATATTGAAGCATCATGCTTTCAGGAATCCAGTAAAAGATTCTGTACCGCTAACGATTAACCAACATTTTAACAATCGGGACGATTGCTTTTACTAAGGGAGGAGTTAAGGTATGACGTCACATCCCTTAAAATAATATTATTCAAAATACTTAATCTACATGCAAAGAAAACCCATGGTTATGGTATAGTCACAGGAACCACATTATGTTCTCTTTAATAATATATGGTTGCGATGAATACATTTTAGTTGTTTGGTCCCGGTAAAAAAGATTTGTTTAAAATTTTATCATTAAATGGTTACTACGTACAAAAAATTCAACATGGTTGGTTTTAACTATTTCATGTTTAATCCACAACCAAAGTTTTTTCGTAGGTAACCAAAAGACTTTTAAAAATAAAAATTATTTGTTTGTTTAATTTATTTAAAAAATAAGTCGTTGTTCGGAGACAAGAAAGACTTTACTTTGAACTTGAAAGACTACATGAAAAAGGTGTTGCCTGAATTGGAAAAGAAGTCCCCCGAAATTAATGTCTTCAAGAACAATTCTTTACTGGTAAGTCCATGAACTGCGATGGTATGGGACATGTGCGAATGCCGTTAAAACGATGGCCAAAGTGTTCCCTCCCTTATATTATTGGTTTGGAAGAAGAAAAATGATAATTAAATTTTTTTTATCTATGTATTAATAATATCATATGTTTTTTATATAAAATCATTAATAAAAAATAATAAATAATTTTGTATTTTAAAATGTAAAAAAACTGGCATATCCATTTCACATGACATTTCATATTTTTTGACCATACTATAATCGTTTGGTTTTTGCTAACTTAACGTCTGCAATATTTATTTCTCATACCTTTTATTGTAATATTAAACCCTTGTTTTTAATTTAAATATCGTAATTGCATTCTTGACAAAAAATGCAACGTAAGGCTTAATTAAAGTTGTGCTTGTTGATTTTTAAAAAAGTTAGTTCTAAGTTAGACTCTAAACAAGAAATTCCAAGAAATTTACATACTATATATATAAAAAAAAGTGTACACTTTGATGTCACCACTAACTGATTTTTTGTTGTCACTTGAAAAGTTACCAAACTATGTATAGTCTTATGTGTATAATGACATTCGGTCTTTCTAATTGGAATGTTGAGCTGAATCTTTTCAGTCGTTGCTTCGATCTTTATTTTATTTGTGCGCTGATCATTCGATTTTTCACTTGCTATACACGTGCATTGTATCATAG
Source organism: Phasia obesa (assembly GCA_949628195.1). Classification (NCBI taxonomy): domain Eukaryota; kingdom Metazoa; phylum Arthropoda; class Insecta; order Diptera; family Tachinidae; genus Phasia; species Phasia obesa. The sequence goes on from OX451219.1 coordinate 70,684,361, forward strand.
GTATGTGTTACTTTTTTCTTTGCGTTTGCTTAATCACCTTCTCAATTGGTTGAACCTGATATGTGATGCTGTTGTAGAGATGTATGCAAATGCTTTGCCGCGAAACTATAATTTTTTCAACCTGTTGAGAGTGAATCTACAGGGTGAACAAAACCGAAAAAGGTTAATCATTTCGCAAGCACTTAGAAGGGCTCTAAGGGTGGACCCAGGCAACACCGGGTAAAATAAACTAGTAAATTATATTTTTTTGAAACTAAAAAATGGTTTGAAATTTAATTTGCATGTGTCTGTTCAAAATACGTATGTATGTAAATTGATTGAAATATATTTTGAGTTTGTTTAATAATTTATTGTAAAAAGGAATACCGTATGCAATAATAAACATTTAATTTAATTATTAATTTTTAATGATTATTCTAGATCCATGTGATTATAACATTGTGGACAACAATGTGAGTTTTTACCATTTTGACACAATAATGATGGTAGATGTTAGATGTTGCAAGTGTGAATAAGTGTTTCAGTTTTTCAACATCTTCCATGTGTTTCCACAAAATGTACTCAAGTTTAAAAAGCCTTTAACCGTTCAGCAATTCAAAGAAGCTGTTTGAAAAAGCTGTTTAGCTGAACAAATAACCTATTTAGCTGTTTGAAGAAGCTTTTTAGCTGTTTGAATAATCTGTTTATTTTTTATTAGAACCTGTTAACAGATCTAATACAATTTTTGAATATATGTTCATAGTAATTAAATCTCTTATACACAAACATGGAGGAAAATGTATTAAAAGAGTTGGTGAAATCCAGAAAAATTTTAAAAAAGAAATTTGAAGTTATTAAGCTCGGGGAAGCAGAAACAGTCAACAAGTTAGAAAATACATTTAAACAGAACATTTAAAAAAATTTAACGAGAAGCTACAGGAAAATTCCGAAACCTTTAATAAGCGAGTAGATCACGTAGAAAATAAGGTCAGCAAATTCGATGAAAAACTATCCGGCCTAGAAAGAAAAGTAAATCATTTGGAAATAAGTGGCGTCGAGATCCAGGTAAAGAACGTCGACGAGAAACTACAGGAGCTTGAAAATAAGAGAAGGTCCAGTAAGAGTAGTTTTTGAAAATAGAAAGCGGATAAAAACTCCTAGTTCCGACGGCGCCATACCCTTCAATGTCTTCAACTTTCAGTTTGAAACAGTGGCCAGTAAAAATGTATAGAGCAATAGAAAAAGCCATTGAGCTGATTCTGGCACTTAAAGCACCTGCAGCAGAAGTCCTCGAAAGCCTACCAACTAGCTGCAGAAATAATTATGAGGACATAATGGTGGCGTTACAGCGCAAATATGGCAGCGATCATAAGAAGGAGCTGTATAGAATGGAGCTACGTGACAGGGTGCAGAGAACAAATGAGATAGAGCGCTTGGTGCAGCTAATATACCATGGGGAAAATCATCCACTTCTAGAACAGTTCAAAGTGGAGGCATTTGTTAAAGGTATTCGTGACCCAGATATTAAGCACGCAGTTTGCGCTAGGCAAAACACATTCTTTACTGAAACCATTTCTTACGCTCTGGCACAAGAAACAGCAAAAGTCATTTCGAGGCCGCAGCCATACAAAGTGCGAAAAGTTGAAGTTGCTGCTGAAGATGAGAAATCAACAATGAACGACACAAGGCAAGTACTTGAATCGGTAAAGTCTTAGATGAAAGACAAGGTAAGACAAACGCTAAGTGCTTTAATTGCGGAAAAGTCGGCCATTTTCAACAAAACTGTAAGGCAGCAAGAAAACGAGTCATATTTGTTTGCCAAGAAATAATAAACGTGGGAGTCACAAAACATCGCAAGAGTCGTTAAACTAAAGAGAGCTAGCACTACGGGGCATGAGCTATCACCCACAACCGAGGGCCCCATAATCTCCATATCTGTGATGCAACAGCAATCTTACTGCAAGCGAGTATATCAACGGATGAAAGCGTATTCTGACAATAGACACAGGAGCGTCCGATTTAGTAAAGGGAAAAGTGGAACAATTGAATAATGTAAGTCTGCGCACCGCTACCGGAGAATTTGCTACTGTCTATGGTAAGGCCAAAGTCAGATTAACAATAGCCAACATGAGTGTAGACCATGTGTTTTTTGTTGCCGATATCTTGGACGAAGTTATTATTGGCGCAGATTTTATGATCATACATGGAGTCGATCTGCGCAAGGGGCAACAAATAATCATCTGGCGAAACGTCGAAATACTCCTTGATATTGGATATGTGAGTAAATCTGCAGTAAGGAAGTTGGTTGCTATAGCATCCCAGAAACTACCACCTCAGACAGAAACTGTAATATGGGCATGTATGGAGGAAGATTGTGAGGACAATCGGATGTGCGTGGTAGAACCATCAGGAATTAAGAGTGAGACAATAACAGCAAAAGCCCTCGTGAAAACCTGCAAGAATGGAAAAATTCTTTTGAGAGTGTTAAATCTATCTAACAGTGAAAAGGTAATTGGTAAAAACTCTCAGATAGCTCAATGTACACTAGCAGAGGCCATAATAAAACTGTCAACTAAAGAGCGCGAAATACTAGCAGAACACGTGGGTAAATGGGTAGCAGAGCTGGAGCCACCTGACAAAAACAAAGCCAAGGAGCTGCTGCGAAAAAAGCTTTTAGAGCTCTCGATGGTATATGGCAGTTTAATGTTGTGCCATTTGGTCTCTGCAACGCTCCAGCTATCTTCGAGCGTTTAATCGAACGAGGGTTAAAGGGACTCAATTGAAAGACGTGCAGGTGTATATGGATGACATAATTGTCATGGGAAAGACCTTCGATGAGCACCTAAGGAATTTGGAAGAAGTCTTCAGGCGTATATCAGCGACTGGACTGAAGTTCAGTTTTAAGAAATGTGCATTGTTTCAGAAGAAAGTTAAATACTTGGGGCATCGTGTACAGCATAGGTCATATCAACCGATGAAGATAAAATACGGGCAGTAAAGGACTGGCCACGTCCTCAAAACCTTCACGAGTTACGACTCTGCACATACTACAGACGATTTGTGCCAAATTTTGCTAGTGTTGCTGCGAGCCTACATGAGCTAACGAAAAAGTCGCGACCTTACCAGTGGAGTGAAGCAGCCGAGGAAGCATTCCAGAAGATCAAGGAATTTTGGCCAGTAGCTGGGAAAAAATTCGTGCTAGACACTGATGCGAGCGGATATGGAATAGGAGGCGTGCTGTCTCAAGTGGTAGATGGGACAGAAAAGCTTATAGGCTACTACAGCAGAGTACTTTCGAAGCCTGAAAGAAACTATTGCGTTAAGGCCGGACACATAGAATTCGGCCTTAACGCAACGGTATCAACGGAAGAGGTTGACACAATGAGTACTTCGCTGACGGATATTAAATCAGAAAAGAAAACACGAGAAAAGCTTTTTTCTCCATTTTACGCTATTAAATTAAATTATTTTGTTGTATTTTGTTTTATTTTTGCTCGCACTCAACACAAAAATTTAATTTTGATAGAGAGAAACAATGAGAAACCAATTTATAGCTTTCAACGTACGTCAAAAGTTTAAAGTTGCCCAACTTTTTTACTATTTGTGACAACACTCATTAGAAAAGCTGTATTTCAACTTTCTTGTACGTTGAAAAAGACGACGTATAACGTATGATGGATTCTATGTGTCCAGGCCCTAACGCGACGAAAGCATCTAGCAGCATTGGAGTGCATTAAACACTACCACAAGTATTTGTATGGCCAACATTTTACGCTGAGGACAGGTGGTTGCTTCAATTCAAGAGCCCTGAAGGACAGCTTGCACGCTGGATAGAGTGACTTCAGAGCTATGACTTTAGTATTGAGCACAGAAAAGGAGGCAAGCATAACAACGCAGACGCCCTTTCTAGAACTTGAGTGTAAGCATTGCACAAAGGCGGAGGGAAGAGAAATTGTTATTGATGTTTGGCTTACACATATAGAATCTAGTGAAGACTTGCCGACTGCACAAAGTAACGATCCCATATTGGCAAAAATAATAGCGGCTAAAGAAGAAGACAGAAGACTGACGCGAAGTGAGATCTCACCAGAAAGTCCACTGGCGAAGGCATATTGGGCGATAGACTTAATCGTCATGCCAAGATCAAAGAAGTCGTGAAACAATTTCTCAATGGTCCTAGGGGAGGTCGCCTTGGTGTAACGAAGACGCTGGAAAGGATAAAACAACATTTCTATTGTGTCGGCTGTCAACAAGCCGTAGCCACTTGCCAGGAGTGCATTGCAGCAAAGGGTCCAATACGAAGGAGTCGGGGGCAGCTTCAGCAGTAAAATTCAGGCGCTCCCTTTGAACGTATAGCGATGGAAGTAACAGGTCCCTTCCCTGCTAGTAATGCTGAAAACCGATACGTTCTAGTGGTCGTGGGCTATTTTAGCAAATGGCTCATCCCAGAGGGACTGGGATGAGTACATACCCAAATTTTTTCTTGGCATCTAGGTTAGCTGTTCACGATTCGACCTAACGAACACCAGCGAAAATAGTATTTGGACCTGAGCTAAATTTGCCTGCAGATTTAGAGTTTGGTATTAAGCGAAAACCCTCTTTAGGCACAAAGGTACCTCCAGAAGATTCACGAATTCATGCGGAGTCAAATAAAATTAACCAGTGATAAAATAAAGGCCAGATATGATCGAGCTTCGAACTCTAAGGGATTTAACGAGGGACAACTGGTTCTACTTTTTAACCCACAACGGAAGAAAGGATTATCACCCAAACTACAAACTCATTGGAATGGACCTTATAAAGTAATAAAGCGTCTAAATGACGTATTTTACAGAATACAGAAGTTTGAAAGCCCAAGATCAAAAATGAAAGTTGTGCACTTGGAACGGCTAGCCAACTATGGAAAAGGTACATCTGCGTGACGAACAGGCTTGAGAAGGGGGTGATGTTACGAAAGAAGAATTTATTCATTATAGTCTCTGAACAACAATACTCTCGAACGAAAACAACATTAATGGTTTTTTTTTGTTTTGCAATGATGAAAGAAATAAACAAACAACAAAGAGCGTAGCTAGTTATCTAGTTGTTGTTGTCGATTAGTCAAACATGCCTCATGTACAAACATTCATAAAACAACAAGCATGAGATGAGTGGCGCATATACACACGCACATAAATACAATCATAAAGAAATAAACAGCCACACAAACAGGTATAAAGAAATAAACGACCACAGAAACAGAAAACAAGAGCAATAACAATTGAACCATAGTGTTGGCGAGTAGGATGACAGTATTATTTGAAAAGTCGAAGAGTTCAGTTGTCGATGTTTAAGAGTGTTTTAAGCGGCATGGCCACATATCAAACTACTTCGTCAAACTCATGTTTTTTTGATTGTGTTAGTGAAAAAACCCGCACGTATAGGGTTGATGTAAGTTTGAGAGATGAGATCTAAAAACTTTTGACTTTCACTACCTGCGCTGTAAAAATTTGAGGGTAGTTTGATGTCTTTGTGCGTAATTACTTCAAATTTCATTTTTACATAATTTTCAAAGCGACAACATCAACTACTTTTTTCGACGCGGTATAATCAAAATGGAGGAGCAAAATTTTAGTTTAGAGTTAATTGAAGTTTATAGCGATTATGGCAAGCGAAGAATACAGTTATAGAACTGAAAAATCATCTATTTTGCTCATTTTTAACAAAAAAGTTTAAAAAGATTTTGCGTTTAAAAATTGTACGTGTTTCGCTTTGCAAATCAACTTTAAAATGAAGTTTGATGGAATGAGTTTCATGTGTGGCTGTGATAAGCAAAATACAATATTACAAACATATACACAAATTTGACGAAGTAGTTTGATATGTGGCCATGGCGCTTAACAGTTTTTGAACAGTGATGTTAATAAATAAAGTGACTTACAGTAAAAGTAATAACAGTCCGTGTTTATTTTGCAATTGAAAAAACCCAACGTAAAGTAAAATCGTAACAATATGAACATTCTTCCCTAAATATTGTGGAAATAATGAAAAAATTGAACTAAAATCAATTGTGTTATGCAAACTCTGACTCCTTTTTTAAGAATTTGTACTGAATTTCAAAAATTTCATATTGATTTTTCTTTAAATATTAATGTTGTTATATGTTATCTAATTTTATATTTAAAACCTAAATTTACGTATTATGTTCTAGTATTTACTGTTTTAATGTCTCTAAGGATCTTCGAGGATTCAAAAGATAAGGCCATATACATTAAATTTTAGTCATAAAGGGGACACTGTTTAATTTCCCATTAAATATTTTTTGCTAGAGGACATAGCAGTACACGTTCTGCGTAGTTATCCACTATCTGTATATTTCAGTTCTAAAGATAAGCGCATATACGTCAAAGTGCATCACCTATGAGGACACCCTTTAATTTATAATTTGAAATATTTATACTTGATGTTATAGGCGAACAGTAATACGCATTCTGCGTACATTTCAAGTGTCCATCTATATTGATGAAAAAAATGATGTCACATAATTTTTAAATAACATAACTTATAACGACACCCTTTAATTTCTGATTTCAAATATTGACATTTGTTGTTATGGCGGCCATAGTATTAAATATTCTGTTTATAACGGTTTTTAAGCCATGTACATCAAGTATCACAATTTTTAATTTTTTTTAAGAGAATTGTTGTGGAAATAGTTATATCAGCATTGCACAGTAGGCAGAATCAAAATATTTTGGAAATAACCTAGTCATTTATAAACGCCTAGGCCGATTGATCCAAAATTTGATATGAGCATAGCAGAGGAGTATCTGAACTTAAGTTTTAAAGGTGGGTAATATACACCCTCCACGGGTGGCGCTATGTGGTCTCAAAGTAGAGAACCTCGCACCTGGAAATTCTTTTACGATAGGAAATTACATCATTTATATTCATATATATATATATAAAAAATTAATTATTACAACAAAATTTTAAAATTTGTTGCTGATATCTAAAAATTTCGAAAAATTATGGTAAAAACGGGAAAATTTGAGGGAAGGAAAAATTTTAAATAGGCAATAAAATTTTTATAAATTAAAAATATGAAATCTATACAATTTAATCTAAACCTATCTTTATATAAATCATGCTTACTTTAATAAATTTTAATATATACAGAGCTGAAGGCCTATGCTGCTATTGCTCTTTCTAAATTTATTTTATAATTTGTAATTATAAGGTAAATGAATGTAAATAAATAAATAAATATAAATTAAGCAAATCAAAAAAAAATTCTGTGCATGTGTTGTTGTTCAAGTCAAATGAAACGGCAAATGAAAGTCAAATGAAAATCGGCAATATTAAGAAAAAGGAAATTCCACAATTCCCAAAATAAAGACCAAAAATCCCAAAATTGGGATTTTTTACTCTTTTGCCCATAAATTCTACATACGGACTAGGGCTTATAAAATATTTTCAAAAACAATTTGGAGCATATATAGCTTTCTTACAGCAGTCTTCTTTTTTCGATCCCAGCTTTGGCATTTTAGAATATATAGGTTAAAATCAAAATTTCGATGTAAAATAGGTCATATTGTGGGACCTCCATCTTCTACAAGGATGATCAATTTTATACGAAATTTGTTTAAGCGTACACATATATAGTTAGCTTATAGAAAAATGCAAAATTTTTATATATTCTTTGTCATTCCGTTGTTTTACGGATAATCAAACAACAATAATTTTCAATTTATTGGTTTAACATTTTATTAACTTTACAAAGGCTTCTCCTTTGACTTCGACTGCACTCTCAGTCCGCTCTAATTCAACCACATCTTTTTAAAAGAAGTAAAAACTTTACATTTTTGTGTATCTGTTATTGCAGTCAGAGATGCAGTGCAAGTTAATACAATAACTACTTATACTTCTACATATTTTATGACAATGGCAATTCAATAAATTTTCGTTAATATTGAAAAGAATACTTTAAAAATATGATTATACCAAACATGCCGCCACCCTTAATGGATCGGGAATACATAAAACTTCGTATGGAATTAGTGCCAGTTTGTGAACAGCTCTACGGACCTCTCCATTTCTTGTTTGTATGTCAGCTACACGTACTACATCATTAGCACCTCGGACAACATTCACCACTCTACCCATTAGCCATTGCTTTGGCGGCAAATTATCTTCGCTAACTAAGACCAAATCGCCTTCTTTTAAGTTATTTTGCTGTTTGGTTCACTTGACCTTTTGTTGCAATTGATGGAGATACTCCTGAGACAACCTTTTAAAAAAATACTGCTTTGATTCAACTGAGGGTTCTGTTATTCCAACCAATGGACCTCCAGTCAGAAAATGTGCGGGTGTGAAAACAGCTTCATTATTTGAATCATTAGACATGGCTGTCAGCGGTCGCGAATTAAGTGGTGCCTCAATTTCAGCTATCACTGTAGAGAGCTCTTCAAAGGTCAAATACGATTGACCTAACATACGCGACAAGTGGTACTTATCAGATATCACTGCCGCCTCCCACAGGCCTCCAAAGTGGGGGGTACGTGACGGTATATGGCGGAATTTAATATTGTTTACAGCGCAATATTTAGAGATTTTTCCTTGCACTTGCTGCTCAAAGAATTTGTCCTTCATCTCTTCTAACTCTCTACGGGAACCAACAAAATTTGTGGCATTATCACAAAATAGTTGACAACGGCGTGCCACAAATCTCTTCAATGAAGGTATAAAGCTTTTGCTGTCAAATCGGAAACGACTTCCATATGTATAGCCTTTGTACTAAAACATATAAATATATAGCTTATAGCTGCGACAGGCACGAAGTTTATATGTAGTTATAATAGGATCACAAAAGTCCACACCTGTAACATTAGATGGCCTTGATACTGCTACTCTTGACGCAAGCAAATCGCCCAGAAGCATACCAAACTTCTGGCATGAACAATCCAAAACCTTTGTTTTATAATTGCCACAAAAGTAGAGATGAATTCGCCAGTCGGCCACCAACACGTATTAAAGGAACGAAGTGCTTCGTTTCTAAGAAAAGACTTAAATCTTTATATTTACTTGTAACTGGCAGCTCACGCCCCTTTCGCAGCAATTCCATTTCATTTCGAAAATAATAATTTTAAACACAATATATTATACAAATCAGGGCTTCATCGAAATTTTCACTCATGCTTCTAGTACCTTTTCTAAATTCTAAAAGACGCACCACAACTCTTTGAAGCTTTTGAAAATCGCTCATATTCTAAGAACTTTTCACTATTTTTATTTATTTGAGTCTATGGATTCAAGATCCTTACAGACATTAAAAACTGTAACATTAAGTACATAAATATATAACTTTAATTATTTAAATACGAAATAAGATAACATTTAATAACATTAACATTTAAAGAAAAATCAATATATTTATAAAATTTATTAAATTCAGTACAAATTCGTAAAAACGGGTCAGAGTTAGCGTAATTTTCTCTGAATACTTTAACAGCCAGTGGATAAAAATGGCGAGTTGGTTTGAGAACCATTTTTACAAACTAAGTTTAGCGCTTTGTAAAACTGTTGACACTTGATGATAAATTTCAAAAATTTCGTTCTCGTCGTTTGATCCACTGATCAAATCATCCATATAGAAATCGGACAATATTTTCTTCGACCCGATCGGATATTTTGCAGAGCTGTCTTCATCTAGCTTCTTAAGGCACCTTGTTGCCAAAAATGGAGCTACTGTGGTGACATAGGTGACAGTTCGTAATCGATATACCTTAAACTTTCCCTCAGGTGATGATCTCCATAAAACAGTTTGATAGTACGTATCATTCTCAGTTCCCCATATCTGGCGGTACATTTTTACCACATCTGCAGTTATTGCGTACCTGTTACATCTAAATCGTAATACGATAGACTGCAAATCATCCTGAACCTGATAACCCTTCATCACCCCCGGGTGTTCCAAATGTCACTGCAGGAATATGGCAAATGCTTTGACGCGGTCCACTCGGAGAAAATAGGGGCACCAGACGCTAGGGTTCCTAGAGCCTAAATCTGGAAGAAAAGGTCTGTGAGTAAAATCACGGGTTCTCTTCGAGGCCCGACCAGTGCCCAAAGGACTGGTACCACGGGAATCGGTGGCCCCACAGAGAGCCTATCCTCTCTGTGACCGGTTATTGATGAGGTCCCCTTCGGGGGTACACGTGGTGGCTGTGGTTTAAGATCGATTAAGTAGGTAAGGTGCAAGGTCGATCAAGTGTGCTGTTGCACTCTCAACAGACGGAGTTTGGATAGTCTCCAAACCCCTAAGCAAGAGGTTATAATATGGATCTAGGCTTGCCTTGGAAAGGCTTGCCATATTATATAATTTGCTACTCATTGTGACACAAAAAGCGATTGGTGGCAATAATAAAGTGTTGTTATACTACACAATGGGGGCGCTAGTCTACGCCTAAGTTTCAGTCGGTGGTAAGACCACCGTGAGGTTAGGCCGAGTATGGCAGGTACTCACGTTAATCTTGTTCCACAAATAACCCTTCATCATGACATCGTTTAGTGACAGAGCACTATCTGTCTTACTACTACAATCAAAAACGACTCTTAGTTTTGTGCTGGTTGATTCTGATCTTAACACGTGTTGGTGAGGAGTGAAATGTTTGATTTTACTTATATCGCTATCACTTACCTCCACCATATGACCCAAATATACGTACTCATTCATAAACTCGTTATAAGAATTTTTATAGCCAAGTTTTTTCCAAGCTTGCGCTCTAACGATAGCAATCTACGTTTCGCGGCATTATAAGATGGGCCCAGTTCGCCTACGTTCTCTTTAAATGGAATTTTTGCTATAAAATGGTCAGAAGAATCTTTAGTTATAGTTTCTACAAATATACGTTCGCATTATTTTTGTTCATCAGTCAAAAAAAAAAGGCCGAGGATTAATTTGCTCCATTTCTCATAACCTTTGCACTAATGAATCTAAGTCATCTTTTGTATATACTGAATTAACCATCAAATAATTCTGTCTCTGATTAGGATGTGAACATTCTTCAACTTTACCAGCAACCATCTACCCTAATAACGTTTTTTGAAGCCGAGGTAACGAGTCTCTTAGCTGAATATGGCCCACCGAAAACAAATCAAAAAAGATCTCAGCTCCGAGAAGCATATCTACCCTTGCAGGCTTGTTAAAGTCTGGATCAGCCAGCTGAATATTACTGGGAACTTTCCAGTCAGCAACGTTGAACCAACGATTGTAATTTCCGGCAAAATATAAAACTCAAAACAAGTTTTGTAATCGTTTACTCTAGATTTAATAGTAGCAACAGTTTTGGTTTTAAAAACTGTGGAGAATTCACCGACACCACTAGCATTTAATTAACAAGGTTTCTTTCAAGTCCAAAATCGCACGAGCGTGATGCAAATTACCACACTTGTCTTGTACCAACACTACTGCTGTAGCCAAGAAAACCTCAGATTCAACCGCCAACTTCATTACTGTAGATTGACCAGAAGTCGAAGGCTCATTGCTATTGCACTTAGAGCAATTTGCAGCAGAACACTCTTTCTGCGTATGGCCAGTTTTCATACATTTATAGCACACTTTTGCTTTCCAAACAGCTTTACTTCATTCCTTTAACGACAAACTCATAAACTGCTGACACCTCATGACCGCCTTTATGGCAAACTGCACATGATGACTTTGTTACAGCCAGGGTTGTTTGATTGTACCTTTTTTTCTTATAATCTTTTTGCACATTAGCGACCTTGCCATATGCTGTACACATTTTTGTCTCACGAGCCTCAAGATTCTGACAACGTCTTGTCAAAATTGATGAGCATTCTTCCCATGTTGACAGCTTCGTGTAGTCTACCGACTCTTCCCACTTATTCTGTGAATCCATGTCCACACGCTCCATCACCAAATGGATTATCAGGCATTCACTATATCTTTGTGGTTGTCCAGCGACATCATCGCACTTAAGTGAGCATTCACTGAATCTAAGATGAGCTGCCGATACTTTAGATGACTTGGGAATATCAAAAAGTGCTGTCACATGCTTCTCAAATATAAGAGCCTTCTTATCGAAGCATTCATTTAACCGCTCAAGCACCTTCGGATAATTCTCGTCCGTGACATCAAAATCTGCGATTCATCCTGGTGAATAAGTTTTTTAAAAAGCGTAATAAGTTTCGGATATCTAGAATGCTTCCCTGAAAATTTCGGTAGCTATATTTCCCGACGAATTCTGGGTCCTACTGCAACTGATGCTATCGTGTTTAGCAGGCTAACATCCGCAGCAGACGTTTAGTTTAGACAGTATTGACAAAATTTTAGATTTTGTTGAAACAAATGCATCTTCAATTTCAGTTGTTATTGCATCAGATGAAGCACTTTGACTACCTAGGCCGATCCTATCAATGCTTGCTTGGACACTCAAAAACTGCTTGAAGTATGACTCTATTATGCCCAGCCTACAGTGGAGTTCCTCAGTTGTCAAGTTTGCACCTTTGAAACCATGGTTTTTATTCTGGTGATGTTACTTTTAGTGCTAGATCTTAACGACTTCAGCTCACTAATTTTATTATGATCACTAGTTTCATGATCACCATCACTTAGTTTATGGGCGTCGGAAGTTGCCATCGTTTTTTAATGAATTAATCAATTAAATTTTACAAATTTTTCACAAAAATTTCTCAAAACTTCGCAATCACCAACTATTTTTGACTTATTTGCCAATTTTTGTTTTCATCTGTTGACAAATGTCAGATGTGTTTTTTTTTTGTTTTTCTTTTTAATCTTAATACAGTTTGTGAGCCACTGCTTGATCGCGACAGTTATAGAAGAACTATAAAATAGTAAAAGCTTTCTGTTATGCAGTTAACGTTGAACTGTTAATAACATTCGTGTGGCTCTGTAAGAGCTTTTATGCAAATAATTTCTCATTAACAGCTTAAGTTATGATCACTTAAATATCATTAAACTTCACTGCTCTTCAATCATCCACAAAAAAGCAAACTTTATTATTAATCAATTTAGTGGGATTTCTTATCCCGGGTTTCGGCACCAAAATGTCAATCCGTTGTTTTACGGATAATCAAACAACAATAATTTTCAATTTATTGGTTTAACAATTTATTAACTTTACAAAGGCTTCTCCTTTGACTTCGACTGCACTCTCAGTCCGCTCTAATTCAAGCACATCTTTTTAAAAGAAGTAAAAATTCTACATTTTTGTGTATCTGTTATTGCAGTCAGAGATGCAGTGCAAGTTAATACAATTACTACTTATATTTATACATATTTTATGACAATGGCAATTCAATAAATTTTCGTTAATATTGTTACGTTTTTACTTTATGTTGGGTTCTTTTAATTGCAAAATAAATACACACTGTTATTACTTTTACTTTAAGTCGCTTTATTTATTAATACCACTGTTCAAAAATACAGCACAGTGTTAAACACTCTTAAAATTCGATAACTTAACTCTTTGACTTTTAAATTAATACTGCCATACTACTCGCCAGCACGATTCACTTATATAGGTGATTTAAAAGCACCAGAATGTTCTATTCCAGACAGGTCTGGCAGGTTCGATTGTTATTGCTCTTGTTTTCTCTTTGGGTCGTTGTTTATTTCTTTATACCTGTATGTGTGGCTATTTATTTCTTTACACTTGTATGTGTGGCTATTTATTTCTTTATACCTGTATGTGTGGCTGTTTATTTGTTTATGCTTGTATTTATGTATGTGGCTATGTATTTAACAGAAGAGTGTTTATTTAATCTGTGTGTGTATATGCGTAAATGCGAATGTTTGTATGAGGCGTTTCTTTCTTCCATCATTATAAGAAAATAAACCATTAATGTTGTTGTTGTTGTTCGAGAGTATTGTTGTTCAGAACTTATAATGAATAAATTCTTCTTTCGTAATACTACCCCCTTCTCAAACCTGTTCGTCCCGAACAGGTACAGATGTACCTTTTCCATAGTTGGCTAGCCGCTCCAAGTGCACAACTTTCATTTTTGATCTTGGGCTCTGAAATTTCTGTATTCTGTAAACTACGTCGTTTAGCCGCTTTATTACTTTGTAAGGTCTATTCCAATGAGTTTGTAGTTTGGGTGATAATCCTTTCTTCCGTTGTGGGTTAAAAAGTAGAACCAGTTGTCCCTCATTAAATCCCTCAGAGTTGGCAGCTCGATCATATCTGGCTTTCATTTTATCACTGATTAATTTTATCCGACTCCGCACGAATTCGTGAATCTTCTGCAGGTCCCTTTGTGCCTGACTAGAGTTTTCGCCGTCTCCTTCTGCCGATGTTGGCTTAACACCAAACTCTAAATCTGCAGACAAATTTAGCTCAGATCCAAAGACTATTTTCGCTGGTGTTCGTGAGGTGGAATCGTGAACAGCTGATCTATATGCCAACAAAAATTTGGCTATATATGCTCATCCCAGTCCCTCTGATGTGCGCTGACCACTTTTCTCAGGTATTCCTCCAGGGTTCGATTGAATCTTTCGACCATACCATCAGATTGCGGATGTAACGGTGTCGTTCTGGTCTTTCTTATTCCGTATACTTCGCACATCTCTTTGAATATAGCGGATTCAAAATTTCAGCCTTGGTCGGAGTGTAGTTCTAAGGGAACACCATAGCGACACACCCAGTTGCTTATAAAAGCGTCTACAATCGTTCTGGCTTCTTGATTGGGAATGGCATATACTTCCGGCCATTTGCTAAAATAGTCCATGACCACTAAAACGTATCGGTTTCCAGCATTGCTAGCAGCGAAGGGACCTGCTACTTCCATCGCTATACGTTAAAAGGAGCGCCTGAATTGTACTGCTGAAGCTGCCCCCGACTCCTTCGTACTGGACCCTTTGCTGCAATGCACTCCTGGCAATTGGCTATCCACTCGGCTACGGCTTGTTGACAGCCGACCTAATAGAAACGTTGTTTTATCTTTTCCTTTAAACGCAAATGGCTTGCTCCAACACAAAAATGAACTCGAGTACGTCCTTAAGAAGGAACAAATTGATGTCATGCTGGTTGCAGAGACTCACTTAACAACAAATAGCTTTTTTAAAATAAATGGCTATATCTTATATGACACCAAAGACCCCCGTGGCAGAGCATGTGGTGGTTCAGCAATACTAATAAAGGATCGAATCAAACATTATTTACTGTGTGATTTTTGTGAAGATTACCTACAAGTAACAAACATCTGTATTGAAGAATTTCATCAAAACTTAGTTATTTCTTCGATTTATTCACCTTCTAGGTTTCAAATAGCGATTTCTTCAAATCACTAGGTCCCTGTTTCATAGCATCAGGCGACTACAACGCTAAACATACGTTTTGGGGATCTCGCCTAATAACTCCAAAAGGTCGTGTTTTGTTTGACACAATTTTAAAAATGCGTCTGAATGTGATATCGAGTGGACAACCCACCGATTGGCCTACTGATCGACAAAAAATACCGGATGTTATTGATTTTGGCGTGATTAAGGGTATTCCAAGAGAAACGATTAAAGCTGAAGCGTCACTTGAATTATCCTCAGATCATTCACCCATTGCATAAATAACCAAATGATACCACAGCATTCATACGTTAAATACCTGGGTATACATCTTGACTGTCGCCTTACTTGGAAAAGCCACATTGACTTCAAGTTAACACAAATGAAACTAAAAGCAGTACAACTAAATTGGCTTATTGGCAGAAACTCCACCCTGAGCTTAGATTGTAAACTTCTACTGTACAAGTCGGTCCTCAAACCAATTTGGTGTTATGGGATTCAGTTATGGGGCACTGCCTCAGCTAGCAATGTAGAAAAAATTCAAAGGCGCCAAAGTAAGATTTTACGTATTATTACATCTGCTCCCTGGTATATAAAAAATTCGAACATCCACAAAGACCTAAACATGCCATCAGTGAAAGCAGAAATAGCGAAACATGCAGTCACATATCTAAAGAGGCTTGAATCTCATCCAAACCCTTTGGCGCGTAACATGCTGAATGAACCTGGTTACATTCGACTAAAAAGAAGAGATACTGCTTTTCTTGGCCGTACATTAGAGGGATGACCCGCAAATGATTTCGAAATCCGTGAAACAAACATTATTTTTGTCTAGCACTGGCTGGACTTAAAAAGAATATTTCATTTTAGACTTAAGATACGAGTAATTATTGTTAGTTCAAAAATATTGAAGATACAATAAATAAATTATGAAAAAAAAAGATCATTCACCCACTATAGTCTATATATGGGACACACAAAATATCATATCACCAATGACTACCACAAGCATTAATTGGTTGAAATATAGAAAGTATCTTAGTACTCATTGTTCGGAAAACATCCCGCTAATAACACCTGAAGACGTAGAGCGGAGTCTTATTGATTTTGACCAAAACCTCAAACCAGCTGACCAACATTCAACAATAACCCGACAATTAGCTAGATACAATCAAATTTATTCTGCAGATATCGAACGGCTCTTGGCTGAAAAAAGAAAAATTCGTAGAGAATGGCAATCACAGAGATCTCCTCAACTCAAAAGCAGACTTAAAGAATGCACGAACCGGCTAAGAGACATGCTGGAATCTCGAAGAGTAGCATCCCTGAAAAACTATTTGGGAGACCTAGACGCAACTCCTCAATCAGATTATTCGTTATGGCGTGCTTGTAGAAACCTTAAACGGCCAGTCTTACGTAAGCGTCCCCTGCGAACTACATCTGGAGGCTGGGCAAGGAGTGATACCGAAAAAGGAAATTTATTTGCTGACCATTTGAAAACGGTTTTTACCCCAAATATATCGATTGATATAGTTGAGTTGCCAGTTCTCGAGGCTAGTGCTGCAGTACCGATAAGATTTGAATTTGGTGATCTAGAAAAGGCAATAACGGATTTGAACACCAAAAAAGCCCCTGGCGTTGATAAAACCAGTAACAAGATGTTAATTGAGTTGCCCCGTGTAGCTCGCAGAATCGTTCTTTTTATTTTTAATGCCATCTTACGTTTTGAGTACTTTCCCACAGATTGGAAGGTGTCCTTGGTTACCATGATTCCTAAACCAAGAAAAGACCACACAAAAATTGAATCATACAGACCTATAAGCCTTTTGTCAAATATGTCAAAGCTGTTTGAGAGGATGTTAATAACTAAGCTTAACCCTATTCTAAGTGACAAAGGATGTATTCCAAACCATCAATTCGGCTTCAGGAAAAAACATAGTACGATCGAACAAACTCACAGGTTAGTCAATGTTGTTAAAAACACATTTGAAGAGAGAAAATACTGCTCTGCGCTTTTTATCTACGTTTCTCAAGCATTCGATAAGGTATGGCATGAAGGCCTAATATATAAGCTAAAACTGAATTTGCCCGTAAACCTATATAAGCTGCTAGATAGTTATTTAACCGAACGAAAATTTATTGTGAAAGAAGGAGATTTTTTGAGCTCACCCCAGCCAATCGAAGCCGGAGTTCCCCAAGGTAGTATATTGGGGCCCTTTTTATACTTATTGTATACTTAAGACATGCCAACTAGTAACCGAGTTCACACATCGACATTTGCTGACGACACAGCTTTTTTGAGCATTGACGAAAGACCCGAAGTAGCATCACGATATTTACAAGACCATATATCCAATTTAGAAAAATGGTTGAAGAAATGGAGAATAAAAGTGAATGAACAAAAATGTACTCACACTGCGCAGAAAATAAAGATGACGACCAGAGTATTTGCTGGTAGACCCAGTCACGCGGATCGACTACTATCTGCCGAAACATTTTCTCGACATCAGCTGAGAAAACAAACTTATATTGACGCCATCTTGTAATCACGTCTGAAATATTTAGCTGAAGCTTAGGTCCAGTGTGCAGAATATCGTTTAATGATAGACCGCTGCTGGTTTTGCATGATTTATTAAATACAACCCGTAATTTAGTTGTAGTACTGGACTCCTTCAGCACTCCATGATGTGGGAGAAAATATCCTGATTTAGGACCCTTTTCAGAAGACGCAGGTACCATATGTCCCAAAGACTCATATTCTTTGAGAAAGTCAGAATAGAGTTGAAAAAATTGAAGATTAGATTTGGATTTCTGAAGCATTTTTACAAGCATTCTTTCGGCAGCTTGACGCGAATCTCCAAGTTCATAAGGTGACCCTTTAAAGGGTAATCTAACAATGTATCTGCCTGATAAGTCTCGTCGATGTGTAGTTTGAAAGTGAGCTTCACATTCTTGCTCTTCTTGAGACAAAATTTCTGTCTTGTTACCGCCTTCTTCTTGTGTCCAAAATCGCTGCAACAACTCATCAAGAGTACTATCTACCCGACACTGTAAAGTTTGTACTGTATGGAGTGAGGTTCCATTGGGTGTTTTATGTGGGATGCTTCCTGATAATATCCATCCAAGAGAAGTAAGCTGTGCAACTGGAGAATCAATGCCACCCTTAATAATTTTTTCTTCCAACAGATAACCATATAGGTCAGCACCAATTATAAGATCAATTTTGCTAGTTACCATAAAATTGGGATCAGCTAGCTGAATACTTTCGAGATATGTAGTGTTGAAAAGATGAACATTAAACGATGGTAATTGAGTAGTTTGCTTTGATAAAATAAACGCAGTCACGTCACAATGAAAACTGGATTCAAAATGTGGAAAAGGCTTAAACCGTACGAAACCTTTAGTCATGCCCGATTGAAACGCACCGATTCCTATTAGATTTAAGTTCCCTTTTTGTCTTCGCAGATGGAGTTTCTTAACTAAATCTTCACTGATGAGTGTTATCTCTGATCCTTGATCGAGTAATGCGCGAGCAGTAACAAACGTTCCTTGAGCTGATTTTAAGCGTACTAAGGCTGTTGCAAACAATATTTTTGATTGAGAATTCAAAGCTCCAGTAGTGTGATTACTGACAACTGTTTATTTGTATTGTGAGAACTAGAGGCTGCAGGCTGACAATGATAACCATGAATAGATGAATGATGACGGCCATTGCAGTACTTGCAACGCTTTAAGCTCTTGCACTGAGAAACCCGGTGAGGACCAAGACAATTAAAACAGAGATTCTTTGAGGCAAGAACAGCATGTTTCTGATCTGGAGTTTTTAGATTATAGATGTCGCAGCTCGAATTATAATGATTTGAGCTACAAAGAGAACAAGACATATTATTTGGTTTAAATGATAAATTATTTGAAACCTCAACAGGACGTTTTTGGTTGGTAGATATTGCTACATGTGAATTTACTGCTGGCTTCTTAGGAGCCTTTGATGAACCTGTCCTAGACTCCACACTTTCTAAGGCTTGAATGAGACCACTGAGAAAAGTTTCTAATTCAGAAAATGTTGCCGGCCTTTTGGACGAACTTCGACAAAGTTCCCAAGCTTCGTGTGACGATGAGTCCAAACGGCGCACGATCATATAAACGATAATATGGTCCCACTGCTGTACTGGTGAACCTAAAGCATTCAAGGCACCAAGTGATTCTTTTACAACTGATAGAAGATTCTTTAAGTCTGCGGATGATTTTCGTTGAAGACGAGGCAGTTCAAATATAGCATCTAAATGCGAATTTATTATCATTCGAGTATTTTCATACTGAGCGCACAAAAGATTCCAAGCTGGGGAATAATTTTCTAAAGACACCGGCATATTGGCAATACATTGCAACGCTTCACCACTGAGACTACTTCTAAGATAATAAAATTTTTCTACAGCTGATAATTCGCTACTGAGATGAATCATGGAAGTGAACAAATCATGAAATGGTCTCCAATCATGATAACTTCCTGAAAACTTTGGTAAGGTGATTTTCGGTAATGAGCGCACATGTGGGGAATTGATTATTGACTGATTCATGACACTATTATCAATAGAGTTGCCACGAATAACTTCTAAACAGGTAAGCATTAGCGATTTGGCATTGACATATGTTTCCTCACATGTCGAATACAGATCCGTAGTAAAATATTTATTTTTCTTTATCTCCTCTGTTAATCTAGTGCGAGTCAGTTTATCATGATAACCTTTAAACTTATTCCAGTTGGCTTCAAGGGTTGACAATAGAGTTTCCAATTGGGCCTTGGTACAATCCTCCCTCGAAAGTGCTTTGAATTTTGTTAAGGCTGTTTCTATATGAGAAAATGTCAATTCTTGACTTATGAGAAGTGATTCTTGACCTTCACTCATTTTAATTTATTTGGATCACTTTCACGATATTACTGTATTCTTGTAAAATTTAAATAGGAACGAAAAACGTAGATAAAAACTTATTGCAAAATAACAATGTACAATAGCAGCAATGAAGTTATGAGCAGACAGATTAACAGTAGCTAGACTAACAGCAGTTTAAATGCAGCGAAACTAATGTAAGCAGCGAAAAAGTTTGCAGCAGAGAACCAGAGCAGCAGCCAATGTAGCAATAATAAAGATGAGAAACCGTAAGCAGCAACAATTTTGATGATTTTCTGTCCAAAATGTTTTTTAATATGCAAAATTTTTAACAATACTTTAAAAACATTCTATAAACTGTTCTTTTTTCTTAAAAATACACAAAATTTGTGCAAAGATGCATTTAAAATTATTAGAATAACAGCTTGTCGAATTTCACCTGAAAATAAGAACTTTTTGTATGGAAACTTTCATTTTTCGATTGAGGACACTTTGAGAGCATCTTAAAGCTAGAAGGAGTTAAAACAAAATATTTTGTATATTTCTTATTTAGACTATTTATTACCAAAATGCCAACAAATTATTTGAATCGCATGTTATAAACTTTTTTAATTTTTGGCCATTGTTTGTCGCAAGCCCTATGGATAGGATATGGATATGGATATTTTATGGATATTTTTACTCGATAAGTTATCGGTCGTAAAGCATCAATACATATTTGATATCGAATAAAAAGTATCGATACTTACTCGAATCATTCGATTTTCGTAGGATTAAAGTAAAAGAAAAAAGCAGCAATTTCATGGTTTTAAGTATGTACTATATATTGAAGTCAGTGTGTAATAGTTCTTTTATTTTACGCTCTAGGTGAGCTTCCCAAAAACAATATTTTTTTGAGGAGGATTTTTTGAGGTTTTTACTGTCATTAACGAAGGGACAAAAATATGATTGGTTAGATAAGACTTTTAAAACATGGTACACTAGCATAAAATGGCTTAGTTAAGAAAAATATAATTTTTTGGAAAAGTCGGTGCAAGAACATTCCTACCTCCCATAATACCCACAAAATTACAAAAAGTGGTCATTCTAGTACACATACAACCAGCAACGTGTAATTAATAGTTTATTAAAAACGCTACATACAAAAATTGTCCGATGGTAGAATCGGATTAATAATACAATTTGGGATTAGGCTGGCTTAAATTAAATCGCATTGGGTTTTAAATTTTATCAAAATTTGCGAATGTTTTGAATTTTACAATTATTGCAGTCTATTTAAAAGTGAAAACAGGATTATTCGTAGTATCCGCTTTTGGTCAAATGCTAGGTGGTGTATCCAAAAACTTTAATCCACTAAAGACTATTTTTAGTTTTTAGTATGGTCCACCAACATTAACTAGGATCCCTGATGTGGAGGTTTTTAAATCGTGGATTGAGGCGGATCTCAACTCTACGTATTTCTGTGGCACATATTTTGAGAAGGTGGCCAAAAATCAATTTCTTTATGGTTACTGTTTTCTAAGCTAGATTACGCATTTGAAAGTATATACCAGAGTACCTCGGGAGCCAAAATATTATTGCATATACCTACTTTTAATTTTCAAATGCCTATAACTTTTTTGTTTTAAAAGATTTTTTTACAGAGAATAGGGTGATCCCAAATGAAATTTCTTCTTTTCTTTGCTAAAATTATAAAAATTTTGAAAATTTAAATTTTCAAATGCCCATAACTTTTTTGTTTTAAAAGATTTTGTTACAAAATAAATTTTGTATAATTATACCTATAACTTATAAGCCTGAATCTCATCCAAACCCTTTGGCGCGTAACATGCTGAATGAACCTGGTTATATTCGACTAAAAAGAATAGATATTGCTTTTCTTGGCCGTACATTAGAGGGATGACACGCAAATGATTGCCACAACCGCTAGCACTGTTTGGACTTAAAAACATTTTTTTATTTTAAACTTAAGATATGACTAATTATTGTTAGTTCAAATATATTGAAGCTACAATATATTTGATTACTATAATTATTGAATGAATTAAATAATAATGGACCAAGAAGGCTACCCTGGGGTACAACCGACAATTGTAGATATGGCTTGGAAAAATAACCTTCAATACAAATACAAATATAACTACCAGAATATAAACCACGGCCTGAATTTGAAATATATTTTTTTATAAATAAAGTGTTCACATACTTTAGGAATTTTTTACATTTAGCTTGAGCAAGTCAACGATAATAGCCCCAATCACTGTTCAAAAGCTAGGTTTCTGGGAATAAAATTAATATCTTATATTGGCCAGAAAAAAATCGTGAATTAAAAAAAGGGCGGTAGCTCCACGCAAATTCAAAATGAAAATGATGCAGGTGGAATGGCGTAATTTTTCCAAACCACAACGATGTGCTAAAGTGCTAGGGAATAGGGACTTTTCCACTTAATATTATCCTAATATAAGGTAAAGTTCCCAAAATAATTAATTATTTGCGTCTTTCAGGATTTTTAAACTTTTTTATAAAAAAGATAGATATTGCTTTAAAATCTCCGACTTAATAGAGCATAACTCCTTGAGGTCAAACCAGGTCAAAAAAATCTTTCACCAGTTTTTAGTCCTAACCCTACATTTCTATACCCCAAATCATAAACACTACAAAGAAAAAAATTTTACTTTTCTCCCAAATTTTCTGAATTTTTCATAACGCTTGGGCTTAAAATGTTATCCTAAAATATATGAACAAATTAATAAAAATTGGGAAACTATTTATAAACAACATTCAGCATAATTCTTCTCAATCTTAATATTTCACGGATTATCTTGATATAATTACGTATGTATGTATAAACTGTAAAATGCCTTGTTTAAACAGTTGCACTATTTGATTTGAAGTTTTTCTCAGTTTGTCGGATTGAATTTTTGGACAAAACATTGCATACATTTTGCATCACAAGCAGTTTCCTTCACTGCAGAAATCGTCACAACGCAAGTAACTTTATGCAACGACTTTCTCTAGCCTTATAAATGTTGGAGAAGTCAATAGAAATATATAATTTAAGTTCCGGTTAGGCAGTCTTGAAGTTAGTAAAGATTTTTTTTTTATTTATGGTCTCTGTTCAAATGTTTTGTTTTTTGTTATTGTACGTCAATATGAAACAAGTAGTTTTCACCGATACGAGTATTTTTTTACTGATACCTACTTGGTACTCGGTGGTAAAGTATCGATGCTAAAAGTACTCAACATCGAAGGAAAATTATCGACTATGTACTTGTTTCACCCCTACCCATGGAAAAAAATTTGCTTTTTTGACAGCCAATAATGACAAAAATATATTCAATCGATTAATACGTTTTTGAATAGAAACAAACATTTTGTTTAAATATTATAATGAATAAAATAAATTAAAGTAATTGTTTTAATATAATTATTTTATCAACAAAACCTGCATTTTAGTTGTCGTTAAGAAGAATGCTGAAGACGGATGTAGCGATCTATAAAATGCATTACATTCTGCTAGTATCTAATTTTTCTTTATCTTTTTATAATAAAGAACTTAAGCAGGAATAATTATAAATTCATTTAAAAAACTTGTTCAAATAAAATTAAATTAATATAGTCTTGTCACCTCTTTTATGTTTATTAACTTTATGAATTTATTAAAATAGTTCAATCGAGGAGCTAATTAATGCCTGTTGATTATTATGTGCATAAATTCAGTAAAATCCAAAAATTCTTTTAAAATCTTAATTTCTATTTTTACAAGAGTTATTTTGCAAAATCAGGCGACCAAAACAAAAAAACTTGGGAAATAAAAAGCGTTTGAATGCAGCTATTATGAAATAAAATAATAGGGGTTTTTACGATGGTAATATTGCAAATTTGCGTTATAAGTACATACATACATATATGTTTTTTTGTGCAAAGCATTTAATTTTCTAAAATCTAGCAACTCATCAAAAGGCGAATTTATATCAGGTGTTGTAGATAGCCCAGCTGAAGTTTGTTAGTGTACGTGTTTTGGAAGCTGGTTTTCTGTTTACTTAGGGTGTGTACAGAGTGGCCGCTTGTTGCCGAGCCGGGCCGACTGACGCTTATTGCGAGAACTTGTTCATGCGAGAAACAAGTTTGAGTGTGCATAGTGGATGCGAGAATCAGCGCTGATATTTTATCTATTATTTCTGTTTTATGTATGTTTGTATGCATTTACTTATTAACGCATTTCTTCAATTATTCTTAAAATTTTTATTTATTTTTAATTTTTTTATAATTGTTATAATTTTATTTAATTTTTATTTATTTTCATTTTCTTTAAAATATTTTTTTATTTTTTTAATTTTTTGATTGCTTGTTTTATTTACTTTTTCTTAAATTTTTGTTTTTAATTTTTTTTTAAATGTTTTCAAAACAAGTTGAAATCATATTAACATTACATAAACAATTTTTTCGGCGATGAAATAAGCTTTGGAACTGTTTTCTCGGATTTAATCAGCTTTGCGCTCTGACCATCTCGGCGCCCACTATGAACTGTTTTAGCTTATTTGTACTAATTTGTATAGTACCAGTTTTCTCGCATTGCTTCTCGGAATAAGCTTCAGTCGGCTCGGCACGGCAACAAGCGGCTACTCTGTACGCACCCTTAGAAACAATAATGAAAACAAAGACAAAATTTATTTAAAAAAATTATTTAATAAATTTTAAAGAAATACATCTCGAATGATAAATTGACTTCCACACGAATTTATTAATTTACCTTAAAATCTATTGTTTTACAAAAAAGTGAAGGACATGCCGATGCTTCGTCATTATTGTCCTCACAATATTTGTTTCGAACTTCTCTTTTGTTTTGAAAGTAATCTACAACAAATTTTGACTTATTTTTATTGTACTATAGATATGGTTTATATACATATTTACTTTAGATAGAGATGCTGATCTCTGCGTAATTATTCAGGATGTTGCAACATAGGTTCCTATAAAAATTCTATTATTGCAAAGTTCTGTTAATAGTGTATAAAATTTTCCATTCACAAAAAAAGGTACTGCCAAGTGTACAGTATAATTAAATCAGTAAAACTGCAATCTTTTACTTTTCTCCAATTCCAATTTTATTAAAATTTATCCAGTAGTTTTTACGTGATGCGAAGACGCGCAAAAAGTTACAGTTTTATTATATGTAAGTATAATGATATAACAACTACAGTATAGCCTTTACAACCGAAAGGATTTTGACGAGTAAGAATCGTGTATCAAGCAGAAATCTCCCAACTAAGACGAGATAACTTATCGTATCGAAGATTAAGGTGTCCAAAAATGTTACGTCGTTAGTGGTAAGCCACCCAAGTTATTGTAAAATGTTAAAGCGTACCGATTACTTTTTAGCATTAGGGAAACTAAAAAACTTTTATTGTTTAAATAAATATGAGTTAGTTTTTTCTCTTTTTTTTTTTGATCTCAGTTAAAAAAAATTTTCGTTAAGTCCAAGTGAAATTTTTATGCACGTTTATTATTGAAGTGAATTCCTTTACTTTTTATCTTACTCTTTTGGTTTTCTTTGGTGTAGTTTAAATAGACAAAACAAGTAAAACCTATTAAGACTATTATGTCGTTCCGAATCTTTCATACCCTTCACCATAGTTATTTAATGCATTCCATTTATGTAAGATTGTACAATTATAATATAAAAAATGACTCAAATTAAGAAAAAAAACTGACGGTTTTTATTTTTTGTAGTTTGAGATTTTTCAATCATTAATAAAATTTAAAATTTATGATCAAAGTAACAAATCGTGGTAGTTGGTGAAATTTTGAGTGTTTAGTAAAATTCTGATTTTTTTGTAATCTGGGCTTCTTTTTCTGAACTCTCGGTTTTCAATACAACAAATTAAAAACCCATAACAGCAAACAGAAAACAACCACATGGAAAAATGTACGAAAAATGGAGGCGCCAAAATATTTTATGAGGACGAAAATTAATATGTTATGGCATCTTAAACGAATATTACAAACAGAATGACAAACTCTATATATCCTTTCCACTTGTGGTAAACGATATAAAAAGGATGTGCAACTTTGACAAATAGTGTATCATATTATGTTTATAGTTTTTTTAAAGTAAGCAGAATCTGTCTAACTGACAGATATATTCTCGAAAAAACAATGACAGCATCAAAAACAAAAAATGAAACTTTATAAATAAAATCATAAATTCAACGGTTTTTAGGTTTTCATATTCAGCGAAATTAGATTTTTATAAAAATATTAAATATAAATTTTAAAACGCCTAAATTTTAATTGCATCAGCAATCATCAAGCTTTTATCATAAAAAAATTGTTTGCAAAAAAATGGATTTTTTCTTACTAAAAAGATTCGGAAAAGCTGAATATAGGAACTTTTACTTGTTAACTACACATCCCTTGAAATGAAACTCAATAAGAGTCAATGCGAAGAATACTAACAAGAAAGAGAAAAGAAAAAGGCATTTTGCGTTAGTGCTAGCCAATTTATTTAATACTTCAAATTAAAACGAAGTGTAAAAAGTTTTATCAACATTGAACAACTGATTGACGTGGTGTACATATTTTCATTATTTAAAGTTAATGGAAGCTTAAAATTTGTTTGACCTCAAGTTTACAAAAAATTATCTCAAACACAGATACATATACTTATACAAATGATGGATGAAACAGACGAGGGTGATAATGGAAGAAGAAAATAAAAATTTTCTTAAACTTACATCCAAATGCTTTCTAGGTGAGAAAAAAATAGTTAAGTATGATAAAATTTTGCCTTTGTAGTTAGAAACAAAGAAAGTAGATTCAGATATATTTTTGTATATTTAAATAACATTTGTTTTTATAAATTGTCTTTACTGCATAATAATAGATAACCCACATTTTCATGAATTAAAAGAATTCTGTAAAAATAATTAACTTTAGTTTCTGATAAATATATGTATGTGTATCGACTGCTATTGCTCCTACAAGCCCCAGGAAAGCTCCTGCAATTTATAAAACGAGTTAAATAAAGCTAATGAAACTTAGCCGTGCAGCAGTAAAAATAATTTTCTTTATTTTTTATTGATACTTAAGACAAGAAAAGATCGCATAAAGGTATAATCATACAGCTCCAGTAACCTTCCACCAAACTTGCCAAAACTATTATGATGAACCTAATTCTGTGCGAGAAAGGATGTAATCACCAATTGTATTCAATTGTAATCACCAATTTGTATTCAGAAAAAATAGTTTTGATAAATAATAGAATAAGGGATAACGAACAAAACTGCACCCCCACAGTACGTAGGGAATCATACCCTCTAATTCGAATAACCAAATAACAAACGAAAGACAAATAAATTTTGATCGTCGCTTAACTTGAAAAGCCTCTATTCGCGCAAGTATAGTAGAAAGCTCTTCGAATGTATATTTTACTGATTGAGCTTCCTTTCGAAAATGGTGTTTAAAACTTTTAACAGCAGCTTCCCATAGGCCTCCCATATGAGGCGCACCAGCAGGATAAACCGCCATGAAAGACCCTGAACGCCAAAGGTAGAACACAGTCGAGCCTGGCTCTCTGCCAAAAACGTTCGAAAATCTCTCTCAATCTCACGAGAAGCTCCCACGAAATTAGTGCCATTATCGGAAAATATTGTCAATGGACAACCTCGTCGAGCAATAAACCGATGTAAGGCAGCCAAGAACGCATCTGACGTTAAATCAGTCGTAGCTTCTAAATGGACTGCTTTGGTGGAAAAACATACGCTTTCGTTATTCGACAGGACCTGCCAGTAAAACTTTTCAAATCAAAAGGACCGGCAAATCCACTTCAGTAGTGGTAAAAGGCCGATCTAATGTAGTGCGTTCTGGAGGTAATGCTGCCATTATCTCACTACACGAGCGTTTTTTATCTAATATGCAGCGTTTGCAACGATTTATTAATGTACGAATTCTGCTAAAGGAACTGTGAAACGACATGAATAGGGCAAAATAATCGTATATTTTTCTGTATAACACAAGGATAGCGATTTTGCTAACCGCCCATTTAGTCTCATTACTCCATTAGCATCTAAGAAAGGATTAAGCGATTGTAGTGAGCTTTTTGATGAAATAGGCTCTTTTGATAAGAGAGCTTTATATTCCTCTGCGAAATGAACTTTTTGAGCTAAGCGGAGCTTGACTTTTATAATCTCATTGCTTAAAATTGAAGTGGTATCAAATGTTTGCTTGCCTTTATGCGACGAATGTGTCATAAAATAGAATCGAAACATGTAGGCTAATACTCTAAGAGCGTGATCAAATTTAGAAAATCGGTCAAGAACATCTTCATAGTCCGAGAAGAAAGATGCGTGTACCTTGACCGCTTTGGCTTCAACATCTGTGTCTAATGGGGAAAGATCCCAAGTGGGTCCATGCCACCATAGTTCACTTCTTGCCAATTCTGAGGGCGAAAGACCTCTACTGCCTAGGTCCGCTGGATTTTCTTTCGACCTAACATGATACCAATTATGGTTCCCTACATTCTCCTGAATCCTACAAACTCTATTAGCCACAAAGGTTGTCAAGCTATAAGGTGTTTTTCTCAACCAACAAAGAACAATAGTAGAGTCGGTCCAACAATACACCTGTTTATTTGGTATGTCAATTTCAATACAAACAGTTTTTAAAAGTTCAGAAGCTAAAACTGCACAAAGTTCTAAACGAGGTAATGAAATAGACTTAATAGGGGCCACTTTAGTTTTGCAGGTGAGTAAGTTTTTGAAAATCTGGTCAAAGGCCTCAATACGGATATACACTGCCCCCGCGTATGCTTTTTCCAAGGCGTCTGAAAAAACATGTAATTCTGCTGACATATTTGGAGCATAATGTACCCACCTTGGAATCTGGATACTATTTACTTCCGTATAGGAGGCGACAAATCTTGTCCACTCTTGTCCTGTCAAGGGGAGCAAAAAATCATCCCAACCAATGTTATCCAGACAAATTTTTTGCATAATAAATTTTGCTGTAATGATAACCGGGCCTAGCCAACCTACAGGATCAAATAATTTCGCTATAGCAGACAAAACTTCCCTTTTTGTGTAGTTTGACTTCTTAGCAATAGGCTCTAGTTTAAAATAAAACGAATCTAATTGAGCATTCCATTGAATACCCAGTGTCTTAGAACTGCTGGATTCAACAAATATCAACAGTTTAGAATCAACAAGATGACTTGAGGGGAGGTCCCCTAGGATTTTAATTTCGATCGAAGTCCATTTCCTTGATTCAAATTTCGCTGAAGACAAAACAGTTCGTAATTGATCCCGAGCCTTCAAAGCAGATAAAACATCGTGAGCCCCGGTTAATACGTCGTCGTACATATCCCTGCGCAAAATGTTGGCAGCAAGAGGGTACTCAGCCTCTGAATCTTCTGCTAGCTGTAACAGTGTCCTTATTGCTAGATAAGGAGCACAGTTGACACCGAATGTTACAGGATCGAAAAAGTATAAGCTGATATGGCGTATGAGCGGGATCAAGACGAAATTGTCTATACATTTGAGTAATATCGCAATTAAACACATATCTAAATAGAATATCCAACGAAGAATAAGTAGCACTAAATCTGTTTGCAAAGTGGGTCCCACAATCATTTAGACTACTTCCATTAGAGGTTCTATTTGATGCATGAAATACGACATGCAATTTCGTAGTGTTACTTTCCGGTTTAATTACCGGGTGATGAGGTAGGTAGCACGAGAAAAAATAATTAGCTGAATCAGCTACCACAGTTTTCATATGACCCAAAGTCAAATATTCTTTAACCACGTTATCATATAATGCTTTGATAGCTGGTTTCCGCAGAAGTGAGGACTCATTTCTCAAGAATTGGGCCATAACATTCTGACGAGAAAGACCCAAGTTAAGGGAATGAAGAAACTCTAGCTTAAAAGGTAGCGTCACTACATAGCGGCCATCAGAGTCACGTTGTGTTGTTTTCCTATAATTTTCTTCGCAAAATTTATCAACTGGAGTCAATACTTTTCTTTTAGAAGTTTCTTCAAGCTCCCAAAAGAGAAGCAGATTCCTATTTAAATTATCCTCTGCAGAAACCTCGATAGTGATCGAATACACCTGAACACGTGACGCAGGAATAGATCGCGTGATAATCCATCCGAAAACGGTATTCTGAGCCACCAATGTCCCTACAACATCGCGACGTATTTCGCTCAAAATTAGCTGAGGATATAAATCCGCCCCTAGAAGTATATCAACCGGTCTTGATTGGTAAAAACAAGGGTCAGCTAATTTTAAGTTCGAAAAATTATTGCGCAAACTCGGTCCAAGTAAGAACGAGGGCAAATTGCCTGATATATTGGGTAATATCATAATATCAGGGCCATGGTTTCCAATAGAATAGACTTGTCTACTGGAGAGCCAATTTTCAAAGCGCAAACCTTTTTAGTAGTAGCAGAAATAGTTTGATTAATACCCGAAACTTTGACATTTGTCGAAAGTGCATGCAGTTTCAAACGGTTTCTTAAATGTTCAGATATAAAAGAAGTCTCTGAAGCTGGGTCAATAAGGGCGCGAGCGGGGTATGTCATACCCTGATGAATTATATTTACCATAGCTGTTCCCAGAAGCACTTTTCTATTCTGAGAGACATGAAAAACCTGTCGAGTAGCATTTTCTTGATTATATATGCCAGTCGAAGTAGAAGGTAGGGATGAATTTACATTCGCATTTTGGGCTATATTACCCAAAATTGGAACCGTATTCTCCCTAGCTGAAAATTCCGAACTATTTTCGTTACGATGTAGTAACGTATGATGCCTTTTATTACACGTTGTGCGTGTCTGTCTCGCGACAGACAATTAACACAACTGTGAAATTTCTTCACCGTTAAAAATCTTTCGGAAATCGAAAGATTTTTGAAACGTTTACAGTTTCTCAAAAAATGTCCCGATGCACGACACAAAATGCAAGAGATGAATTCACAACATTAGCTCCAGAATGTTTGCTAGATTGTTGTGAATCTTTAAGATCAACGCATTCTAGAGTCTGAATTCTTTCCGTCAGAAATGTATCAAACTCTTTCCATGTGGATAATAGTGATTTGTTTCTAACCCCTTGTTCCCATAAACTGACCGTAGACGTAGGCAAACGTTGAATGCACATAAAAATTAGAATTGGATCCCAATTTTCAGTGCACACCTTATATACCGAAAGAGAAGTAAGACAATTATTAATACCACGCTGAAGAGTCTTAAGCCCGGCACTAGATTCCTTATCAACCGAAGGAAGGTTAAATAATAATTTTAATTGGTTATTAACCAACATACGAGGATTCTCATATGCATCTTTAAGATTTTGCCAAGCTACGTCAAACCCTTCATTACTTAACGGATACTTTGACACTAATTCATTCGCTTCACCGGCGGTTTTGCGTATCAAATGACAAAGCCGTTCAACATTACTAAGGCGTGAACTATTAATATATATTGCCGTAAATAAATCCCTAAAAGCAGGCCATGCAATATAATCCCCTTTAAATGTTTTGACATCACAAGGAGGCAAGGTCAAATTGTGGTCAGAATTACCTGCATTAGAATTCATTGCCGTAGAACAACTAGCTTTTGGGGACCTCTTGGAAATTATGAAGTTTCTCATTAATATTCGCAGAACATTTTAAATAAGCTACATATGTGGTTTGATACTTAGACGAAGCTACTTCAACATCAGTAGGCTCCGCCTTAGCATTGCCTTCAAAATAATCTAAGCAACCATCATATGTCAACTTTACGTTTTCCCATAAACTTTTAATTCTACACTTTGAATCTCCAAGGTCACGAATCTCGTCACGAAAATTATTAAAATTCGATTCAAATCTAATAAGAGCATCCGATGCTCTTATAAATCTATTTAGTTGTAATTTCGACATTATTTTATTGAATTATTTAAATGAATATGGCAGACAATTTAAGTTAAAAGTGTTTTAATTTACCACTCAGAAATTATTTTTATTAATTAAGATTTATTTAAAAACAGCAAATCTGTATAATAAAAATTATTAATTAATAAATTAATTGATTAAAAAACCGAATCAATCAAAATTAATAACAATAAGTTTAAAAAATTAAAAACCTTTAAACCGAAAGAAATCACTAAGTATATCAACGTACCGACCCTATTAAAATTGTTCGTTGGGTTGCGGGCGATTAAATCAAGAGGAAAATTTCGTTGATTAAACGAGTATACTTATATGTGACTAAAAGTACAAACATATATAGCTCTACACTTTAATTACTTAGTAATTATTATGCAAATATTCAATTAAATTCACGAACACTCACTAAATATTTGATTTTATTTAAAAAAGAACAAAAAAATATTAATTTTATTATTTATTATTAAGTTACTGCGGTTGATTCACTTTAAAAAGAACACAAAGGGTTGCAAAACGATCAATCACAATAGGTAAAAATCTATGTAAAACAATTGTAAGTGCATGTACTAATACAAAAACACATACATTCATACACTTTTTCTTCTTTTGCACACTTTTTTTTGTTTATTAACATTAAAATAAAACAAATTACGCACCTTATTTAAAAATAATTAAATTGATGAAGTGGCGTAGTGTAAATATTAAAAATGTAGTATATACGTGATCCTTGAAGAAAAAAGAAAGTAATTATTCCTTTGATTATAATTATCAGGATCCGGCTCGAATGGACCAAATGTTTGTGTGTGAAAACAGCAGAAGAAAATCGTGAAATAAAAATTAAAAATTAAATAAAATAAAAATTTTAATTTTATGTTCATATATTTTATTTAATATATATATAAAAGGTAAATATATATATATATATATATATATATATATATATATATATATATATATATATATATATATGTGCACAGCGCGTCATTTGCGGACAGTTTTTCTATAAACCAGTTCGTATGGG
This sequence comes from Phasia obesa, assembly GCA_949628195.1. NCBI lineage: Eukaryota > Metazoa > Arthropoda > Insecta > Diptera > Tachinidae > Phasia > Phasia obesa. The sequence goes on from OX451219.1 coordinate 70,717,474, forward strand.
GACATTTGCTTCATTTGAGGTCTGACCCCAAAAATTTATGTACCATGCGATTCGTATGAGGACATGTCTATATGAGGACATAAAATATAAAATTTTTAATTTTGATTTTAGTATTGCCGTACTTCTTTAAAAAAAATGTAATTAACTGCGTCAAAAAATTAATGTTCATTGACTTTGAAATAAACAATTTATTTAAACGCCGTTTATTATTGTGAGATTCGAAAACGTAGAAATTATATTTCATTTCTAACATAAATATAACAAATAGTAAAAATTAAAGGGTGTGTCGACAGTGACGTGGTTTGCATGAACATTGGCTAATTTTTTGACTATAACAAATAGGATCTTGAAATTTTCACAAATGGTGTATTACTATGACCTTTATAAAAACAATAAAAATTTAAAGGGTTTTTAGACAGTGACGTGTTTTGCAAAGTAATAGGTAGACTCTTCCAATTTGTATAGAAGATGTGTTGCCATGACCGTTATGACAATTAGTAAAAATTAAAAGGTGTTTTGACATGGTTTTTACGTATAGTAACTTATTTTTTATAGTAATAGGTAGCCATTGTTATATTAATAGAAAGAGAATTGCCATCCTCTATAAAAAATAACAAAATTAAAGGGTGTTCCGACAGAGACATGATTTGTACGTAAATAGCCTTCTTTTTTGAACCGTAATAGGTAGACTCTTAAAATGTTTAGAGTAGATGTACTTCGCCCGCTGTTACAATTACTAATATCTAAAGGGTGTACCATCAGTGACATGTTTATCACGTATATTACCTTATTTTGTGAACCGGTATAGGTAGGCGCATGTATATTTTTATAAAAATTTTATTACCATGGCCGCTATTACAACAATTACTAAAATTTAAAGGGTGTTCCAACAATGATGCCAAATGTGACCAGTCATAATTTTTGGCATTTTTTTTAATGAGTTTTAAGTATTTTTGCGTAGGTTGTTAAGCTAAGACAGTTAAAGTTTTCAACAAATTACCTTCTTCTGAAACAATTGAAGGAAATAGATTATGAAAGATGATAATTATTCAACGTGTTGTGATTTTTTACGTTAGTAAATACGAATAAATACAAAGTATTTAGATGTTCATGCGAGTATATGTATAATAAGCTGCAGTTAAAACGTTTTTATATACATAATTATGTATAATAGTAGAAAACTTTTCTTTGCAATACATATTCACCTGCATAGTATTGTAATTTGGGTAATTCCATGTCAAATCAACCGAAAAAATTGTTAACAAATTTACCACTCCCGATTTTATTGAAACTTTTTTTATTTATGACTTCTGAATCCAAATATAATTAAAAAAATTCTATACTTTACAGTTTTTTTTTAGCTATACAGCTATCAAAATAGAAAATATCATACACGTTCGATGAATAAATATACACCAAATTCTGTTTTACACGGTAGATTGGTTCCAGCAAAATCCGTGTAAAATAACGTGTAAAAAAGACATTGCTCATATACAAGAGTAGGTGATTGGTTCCTTATCTCTAAAACCCCTTTAGTGTATGATGAAGACTTGAGAGATAGTTTCGTTCCATAAATCAACGATTGCTTAATTGAACTTTAATTTTTTTTATAGTTCTTACTATGACTTCGTTTAAACCGAACATTTTGCCAAGAAATTTTTCGAAAGTGATCGAAAATTTCAATTTTATTTTCTAAAGAAATGACTTTCAGTCGTAGTTTTTTATTTCTAGTTATCGGCGCCTTCTTTTAGAGATGCATTGATAGTTCACAAAATATTAACACATTTCAGTTGCTCTAACTGGTCTGTCTGGCCGCCGAATTTTATTTTTAAAAATATCGCGATCTTTTGAATTTGTTGCACTAAAAATTCCAAACAAACTCTGTTTTCCCTAACAGTAGTCTAGTAATAGACTACAGTCAATTTTTGGGCAAGTTAAGTCTATTACCTGGACATTCCGAGATTTTTGTATATCTAGTGCAGTAATTTTCAATACAACAACCGTTCAATATATAATTGCATAAATTGGGCCAATATGTACATATATAAATACATACATATGTATGTAAAAGTATATAAAAAAGTAATAATAAAATAATAACAAATGCTCTATTTTCTATAATAACATATGTACATACATATTTATATAATGAAATATTAAGGCATACATTTTTAAATGTTTTTATATGGAGTTTGACAGTTAAACTTCCATTTAGGGTAAAAATTTTAAATTGTATTCTTAATATTTCCCCTTCGTAGTGAGACTACCTGTTAAATGTGCCTTGTATTTACATATAAAGAGTAAAATTAAGTTTGAAATCAGAAATACAAGCCGTTTGCCTTCAAAATTTCGTCGTAAAAAGACACGATAAAAGTTTAAAAGAAAAATGAAAAAACTTCATCGCCTAAAAAAAACTTTTGACTTGTATTAAAAAACCATTGAAATTACTCTTCTGTATCATGTGTTAGCATATTGTTGGACATAAATATTTTTTATAACGCGGTAAAGAAATACATACTTTGCAAATCAACCGCATAACAACTTTTTTATGTGCTTGTGTTATTGTTGTTTCTTAGAAATACACGTGCGTGGGAAAAATTAATATAAAAGATGCAAAAATATAACATAGTTTGAAGGCTTGTAAACAGTATAGTTTTAAACTTTTTAAGCATTTTTAAACGGTAATTAAAAGGAAAACACCACACGTATCTAATTATATGTTGGTCATTTACGACATTTTAGTATTCTGTGAGTTATTAGACATAAAATATTCGACTTTTAAAGACTTTAAAATTCGTAAATTAAGCGGTGCCAATCTGAAAATTGAAATTCCTAGCGGTTAGTTGTAGGAATATATTTTATTAATGAAGTTAAATGTTTAGGTGCTACCCGCCTACAACCTTTTATAAGGCCTAAATTACGCTAAATAGAATTTTCACTATTAAAACCGTAAATTGACCGCTGCCAAAAATCTGAATACTGGAATTGGTATCCATTAGTAGAAGAAATATGATGTACTAGTGTTATTTGCGAGAAATTAACCGTTTAAGCGCTACCCGCCAACAACCTTTTATAAGGCAAAAATTGCTCTAAATAGTATTTTCCCTATAAAATCCGTAAATTGAGTGCCAAAAATCTAAAATATATTTGGTAGCCATTAGTAGTAGGAATAAGATGTACTAAGTGTAATCCTGCTACTAACCTGATGTCCACACGTGATAAATATTCATCATAACTTGTAATATAACGTCGGCAGAGCTACTGTCATATTTTTATCAATATAAATTCATAGGGGAAGACGTTGATGCATTTGTATGATAATGAATCATTTTTAATTTTTCGTAAAAGAAACCAAAAATGTACTTTTTTACGCATGCCACACAATATTAATTGCTTTTTATTTAAAAAATTAATGAATTATCTTTTTCGCTTGTCCCCTTTTTTTGCGATAAAAAAAATAAACGTCAGTGTAAAAAAAAAACAACTAAAATGACGTTTTACATCATAATATAATTATCCGCACATGAGCTCTGATGATTATATCATAACGCTGATGTAATGCTGTTGTTAAAAACAAAAATAAAATACTTAAAACAGCTGGTCTTCAAAGTGTGGTTAAGATGGGTTTTTTTAACTATTAGACTATATAATAAAGTTAATAATAACTTTATGGGACTTGCTCTAATAAGTTATTAGGCCATTTTGAATATTTTTGCCACCATTTCATTTTATTAGAAACCCGCTAGTGGTTAACTATGCTAAGAATGACACTTAGAACATCTTATTTGTACTGCTAATGCGCCTACCAATTCCAGTATTTAGATTTTTGGCACCGCTTAATTTAAGGATTTTATAGCGAATATACTATTTAGCGCAATTTAGGCCTTATAAAAGGTTGTTGGCGGATAGCGCCTAAACGGTTAATTTCTCACAAATAACACTTAGTACATTTTATTTGTACTACTAATGGCTACCAATTCCAATTTTTCAGTTTTTTGGTAATGCTTAATTTCCGGGTTTTTAAGGGAAAATACTATTTAGTGCAATTTAGACCTTGTAAAAGGTTGTTGGCGGGTAGCGCCTAAACGGTTAATTTCTCGCATATGACACTTAGTACATCTTATTTCCACTACTAATAGCTACCAATTCCAATTTTCAGATTTTTGGTATCGCTTAATTTACGGATTTTATAGGGGAAATACTTTTTAGCACAATTTAGGCCTTATAAAAGATTGTTGATGGGTAACACCTAAACAGTTAATTTCTCGCAAATGACACTCAGTGCATCTAATTCCTACTACTAATGGCTACCAATTCCAATATTCAGATTTTTTGCAGCGATCAATTTACGGTTTTTATAGGGAAAATGCTATTTAGCGCAATTTAGGCCTTATAAAAGGTTGTAGGCGGGTAGCGCCTAAACGGTTAAATTATCACAAATTACGCTTAGTACATCTTATTCCTACAGCTAATGACTACCAAATCTAATTTTCAGATTTTTTGCAGCGGTAAATTTACGGTTTTTTTTAGGGAATATTCTATTTATTCATTCAATCAATTATCAAGGTTGTTGGCAGTTAGCGCCTAAACGGTTAATTTTTCGCTATTAATTTCAGTATTAAGATTTTTGGCACCGCTCAATTTAGGGATTTTTTAGGACAAATACTATATAGCGCAATTTATGCCTTATAAAAGGCTGTTGGCGTGTAGCGCCTAGACGATTAATTTTTCGGAAGTGGCACTTAGTACATCTTATTCCTACTACTAATGGCTACCAATTCCAGTGTTTAGATTTATTGCACCTCTTAATTTACGGATTTTGTAGGGAAAATACTATTTAGCGCAATTCAGGCCTTATAAAAGGTTGGCAAATAGCGCCTAAACCGTTACTTTCTCGCAAATGACACATAGTACATCTTATTCCCACTACTAACGGCTACCAATTTTCAGATTTATATCAGCGTTCAACTTGCGGTTTTTATAGGGAAAATTCTATTTAACGCAATTTAGACCTTATAAAAGGTTGTTGGCGGGTAGCGCCTAAACCGTTAATGTCACGCAAATGACACTTAGTACATATTATTCCTACTACTAGTAGTTATTAATTCCAGTATTATGATTTTTGGTACCGCTCAATTTACGGATTTTTAGAAAAATTCAATTTAGCGCAAATTAGGCCTTATAAAAGGATGTTGGCGGGTATTGCCTAAACACTTAGTACATATTATTCCTACTACTAATGGCTATTAATTTCAGTATTAAGATTTTTGGCACCGCTCAATTTACGGATTTTGTAGGGAAAATACTATTTAGCGGAATTTAGGCCTTATAAAAGGTTGTTGGCGGGTAGCGCCTAAACGATTAATTTCTGGCAAATTACACTTAGTACATATTATTCCTAATACTAATTCAGTATTCAGATTTTTTGCAGCTGTCAATTTACGGTTTTTATAGGGAAAATTCTATTTAAGGAAATTTAGGCCTTATAAAAGGTTGTAGGCGGGTAGCGCCTAAACGATTAATTTCTCGCAAATAATTATATTTTATATACATATATTAATTGAATAAAATATATTCTTACTACTAATGGCTAACAATTTCAATTTCAACAACAACGCAAGCACATAAAATGGTTGTTATGCGGTTGATTTGCAAAATATTTCTTTATTTACCGCGATAAAAAAAATATTTATGTCCAACAACGTTGCTAACACATGGTACAAAACAGAGTAATTTCGATGGTTTTTAACCGGCTTCAAAAAAAGAAGAAGGTTATCAATTCGTCTGTGTGTTGCTTTTTTTTTTTTTTGTATGTTTGTGCCTTCAGACCTCGGTCATTTCTGAACCGATTTTAAAAATTTTTGTACTATTAGAAAGGTTATGGGTACAGATTGGTCCCATTTTAAAAGAAGTTCAAAATTTTATAAATTAAAGGGTGTCCCCATACAACATACATGTTTTTTACGTGTATTATGAACTTTATAGGTCACCAATTTAAAATTAAAAAAAGTGCGTATCACTGTAGCTCCCAATAACAAAAAGTAATTAAAAAATAAAATAAAAAATTAAAGGGTGACCCCATAGGTGACTTAATTTCACCTTTATTCTCCTATCTTTAGAACCGTTATAGACAAACTCTTGAAAGTTGGACAGAATGTTCGTTACTATGTCTGTTATAATAAGTATAAATATTTAAAATAAGAAATTAAAGGGTGTCCCATTAGTTTGTTTATTTTGATATATATATGGCCAAACTTTTGAACCGTTATAGACAGACAGTTCAAATTTACAAAGAACTTGTGTTTTTAAGTCTGCTAAAATAACAAGAGTAAAATATGAATTTGGAAATTAAAGGGTGTCCCAATAGTTAATGTAAAAGTAATATATATGGGCAAACTTTCCAACTGTTATAGATAGACAGTTGAAATTTACAAAGAACCTATATTGCTTAGTCCGCTATTACAACAAGTATAAAATTTGGATCTATAAATTAAAGGGTGTCCCCATTATTGATGTAATTTGACCATTATGTCCTCATCTTTGGAACCGTTATAGACAAACACTTGAAAAATAGACAGAATGTTCACTACTATGTCTGGTATAACAACAAGTATAAATATTTAAAATTGGAAATTAAAGGGTGTCCCAATAGTTGATGTAATTTGATGTATATGGACACAAAGTTAAAATTTAAAAAGAATCTGTATGACAAACTCCTCTTTAAAGTATTTATATTAAAATTTGATTTAAAGGGTGTCCCAATAGGTGACGTCATTTGATATATATGACCCTATCTTTTAAAGAGTTATTGATAAACACTTAAAAATTAGTCAGAATGTCCATTACTATATCTGTTATAATAAGTATAAATATTTAAAACTATAAATTACAGGGTGTCGTAATGGTTTAGGTAATTTGATGTATATGGCCAAACTTTTAAACCGTTACAGACAGACGGTTGAAATTTACAATGAACCTGTATTGCTAAGACCGCTATAACTAATATAATATTTGAATTCGGAATTTACAGGGTGTCGCAATAGTTACCGTCTTAAAGAAATATGAATTTAAGTTTGTCTGTTTTGAAGTCGGTTTTTTTATTGCAAGAATTATTTAATACAAGAGATGAAGTTTTTTCTTTTAAAATTTCATCGTGTCTTTTTACGACGAAATTTTGAAGGCAAAAGGGTTGCATTTTTGATTCCAAATTTTATTTTACTACTTATAAATACAAGGCACATTTATCAGGTAGCCTGAATACGCAGGGGAAATATTAAGAATACAATTTAAAATTGTTACCTTAAATATAAGTTTAACTGTCAAACTCTATACAAAAACATTTAAAAATGTTTACTTAATATTTCTTTATATAAATATGTAAAAATGTATGTTATTATATATAAGGTTGTTGCCGGGCAGCGCCTAAACGGTTAATTTCTCACAAATAACACTTAGTACAATTTATTTCTACTAATTATGGCTACTAATTCCAATTTTCAGATTTTTGGCACCGCTTAATTTACGGATTTTCTAGGGAAAATATTATTTAGCGCAATTTAGGCCTTACAAAAGGTTGTTGGCAGGTAGCGCCTAAACCGTTAATTTCTCGCAAATGACAGTACATATTATTCCTACTACTAATGGCTATTTATTCCAGTTTAAGATTTTTAGCACCGCTCAATTTAGGGATTTTGTAAGAAAAATACTATTTAGCGGAAATTAGGCTTTTAAAAGGTTGTTGGCGGGTAGCGCCTAAACGGTTAATTTCTCTCAAATGACACTTAGTACATCTTATTTCTACTACTAATGACTACCAATTCCAATTTTCAGATTTTTGTACCGCTTAATTTACGGCTTTTGTAGGGGAAATACTTTTTAGCGCAATTTAGGCCTTATAAAAGATTGTTGGTGGGTAACAACTAAACAGTTAATTTCTCGCAAATGACACTCAGTGCATCTAATTCCTACTACTAATGGCTACCAATTCCAATATTCAGATTTTTTGCAGCGATCAATTTACGGTTTTTATAGGGAAAATGCTATTTAGCGCAATTTAGGCCTTATAAAAGGTTGTAGGCGGGTAGCGCCTAAACGGTTACATTATCACATATTACGCTTAGTACATCTTATTCCTACAGGTAATGACTACCAAATATAATTTTCAGATTTTTTGCAGCGGTCAATTTACGGTTTTTTTTAGGGAATATTCTATTTATTCATTCAATCAATGATCAAGGTTGTTGGCACTTAGTACATAGTATTCCTACTACTAATGGCTATTAATGTCAGTATTAAGATTTTTGGCACCGCTCAATTTAGGGATTTTGTAGGACAAATACTATATAGCGCAATTTATGCCGTATAAAAGGCTGTTGGCGTGTAGCGCCTAGACGGTTAATTTTTCGGAAGTGGCACTTAGTACATCTTATTCCTACTACTAATGGCTACCAATTCCAGTGTTTAGATTTTTGGCACCTCTTAATTTACGGATTTTGTAGGGAAAATACTATTTAGCGCAATTCAGGCCTTATAAAAGGTTGGCGGATAGCGCCTAAACCGTTATTCTCTTGCAAATGACACTTAGTGCATCTTATTTCCACTACTAACGGCTACCCATTTTCAGATTTATATCAGCGTTCAACTTACGGTTTTTATAGGGAAAATTCTATTTAGCGCAATTTAGACCTTATAAAAGGTTGTTGGCGAGTAGCGCCTAAACCGTTAATGTCTTGCAAATGACACTTAGTACGTATTATTCCTACTACTAGTAGCTATTAATTCCAGTATTATGATTTTTGGCACCGCTCAATTTACGGATTTTGTAGGGAAAATACTATTTAGCGGAATTTAGGCCTTATAAAAGGTTGTAGGCGGGTAGCGCCGAAACGGTTAATATCTCGCAAATTAGTATATTTTATATATGTACATATATTAATTGAATAAAATATATTCCTACAACTAATGGCTAACAATTTCAATTTCAACAACAACGCAAGCACATAAAAAAGTTGTTATGCGGTTAATTTGCAAAATATTTATTCCGTTACCGCGATATAAAAAATATTTATGTCCAACAACGTTGCTAACACATGGTACAAAACAGAGTAATTTCAGTGGTTTTTTAATACAAGAGATGAAGTTTTTTCTTTTAAAATTTCTTCGTGTCTTTTTACGACGAAATTTTGAAGGCACATTTTTGATTCCAAATTTTATTTTACTACTTATAAATACAAGGCACATTTATCAGGTAGCCTGAATACACAGGGGAAATATTAAGAATACAATTTAAAATTGTTACCTTAAATATAAGTTTAACTGTCAAACTCCTTATAAAAACAATGTTTGCCTTAATATTTCTTTATAAATAATAAATAAATATGTACAAATGTATGTTATTATATATAAGGTTGTTGGCGGGCAGCGCCTAAACGGTTAATTTCTCACAAATTACACTTAGTACAATATATTTCTACTAATTATGGCTACTAATTCCAATTTTCAGATTTTTGTCACCGTTTAATTTACGGATTTTATAGAGAAAATACTATTTAGCGCAATTTAGGCCTTATAAAAGGTTGTTGGCGAGTTGCGCCTAAACCGTTAATATCTCGCAAATGACACTCAGTACATCTTACTCCTACTACTAATGGATACGAATTTCAGTATTCATATTTTTAACAGCAGCCAATTTACGGTTTTTATAGGGAAAAAATATTTAGCGGAATGTAGACCTTATAAAAGATTGTTGGTGGGTAGCGTTTAAACGCTTAATTTCTCGCAAATGACACTCAGTACATCTTATTCCTACTACTAATGGTTACGAATTCCAGTATTCATATTTTTAACAGCAGCCAATTTACGGTTTCTATACGGAAAAAAATATTTATCACAATGTAGGCCTTATAAAAGGTTGTTGGCGGGTAGCGTTTAAACGGTTAATTTCTTAAAAAATTACGCTTAGTAAATCTTATTCCTTCTACTAATGGCTAGCAAATCCAATTTTCAGATTTTTGGCACCGCTTAATTTACGGAGTTTATAGGGAAAATACTATTTGGCGCAATTTAGGCCTTATAAAAGGTTGTTGGCGGGTAGCGTCTAAACCGTTAATTTCTCGCAAATTACACTTAGTACATATTATTTCTACTACTAGTGGCTATTTATTTCAGTATTAAGATTTTTGGCACCGCTCAATTTACGGATTTTCTAGGGAAAATACTATTTAGCGGAATTTAGGCCTTATAAAAGTTTATAGGAGGGTAGCGCCTAAACGCTTAATTTCTCACAAATTACGCTTAGTACATCTTATTCCTACTACCAAATCTAATTTTCAGATTTTTCGCACCGCTCAATTTACGCATTTTATAGGGAAAATACTAATTAGCGCAATTTTGGCTTTATAAAAGGTTGTAGGCGGGTAGCGCCTAAACGGTTAATTTCTCGCAAATTATTATATTTTATATACATATATTAATTAAATAAAATATATTCCTACAACTAATGGCTAACAATTTCAATTTCAACAACAACGCAGGCACATAAAAAAAGTTTTTATGCGGTTGATTTGCAAAATATTTATTCCGTTACCGCGATATAAAAAATATTTATGCCCAACAATGTTGCTAACACATGATACAGAACAGAGTACTTTCAATGGTTTTTTAATACAATAGGACATGAGGTTTTTTAATATTTCTTTTAAAATTTCATCGTGTCTTTTTACGACGAAATTGTGAAGGCAAACGGGTTGCATTTTTTATTCCAAATTTTATTTTACTACTTATAAATACAAGGCACATTTATCAGGTAGCCTGACTACGCAGGGGAAATATTAAGAATACAATTTAAAATTTTTACCTTAAATGGAAGTTTAACTGTCAAAATCCATATAAAAACATGTAAAAATGTTTGCCTTAATATTTCCTTATATGTACATACATATGTATGTTATTATTGAGAATAGAGTATTTGTTATTATTTTATTACATATTACTTTTTTAATTGTATAGTGAACGGTTGTTGTATTGTAAATTACTGCACTAGATATGCAAAAATCTCGGAATGCCCATGTAATAGACTTAAATTCCAAATTTCTTTGGAATTTGAAGTGCAAGAAATACAAAATATCACGATATTTTTTGAAATAAAATTCGGCGGCTAGACAGACCAGTAATATACATATATCAAATAAAATTTTATTATGCTCATCTGGGTCCATTTTAAAATTCTTATCTCCTTTTTTAAGTTTTGTAATTTTTCGATTTTCATTTCATATTTTTTGTTTATTTTAATTTTCATATTTTTCGTTTAATTTATATTGCCAGGTGTCTGTTTAGGGAGTAGGAAATAAAATCTATGGTTTTAGGTCTTTCTTATTGGCAAAAGTTTAGAATATATGTACATGTCTGTATATTTTGTTAGTGTATTGTAAAATTATCAATACCATTTTGTAAATGCTACGATGCAATACCATTTGACATTATTGTGAATTGGGCTATTGTTTGAAGTAAAGATGTATGTTTTGAACAAGAACACAAAAAATAGTTACTGCAGATAGAAACGAGAAATAATAAAAAGTGATTTTCAAAACAATCTTGTATATTAGACATATTACCTCGTAATCTCGGAAAAAGCACTTTTACTTAATCTTTAATATTTCTTGTATACAAAAATATAATTATTTTCTTGAGTATCGTTTCCATCTTCCTGAATTTATTTTAAAATATATTTAAGGCTTTATATTTAATTTTTTGAATTTCAAATAAAAGAAGTAAAACAGAAAAATTAATATATTTCCAACATACATTAGTATGGCGATAAAAAGAGAAAATGGAATTGCCTTCTGTATTTATATTCTGGTTTATACGATATATATTTTTAATTAAAATTAATACAAATTCTCTCAAACGAAATGAACAAAATCATAAATGAGTCTCAAAATACAATACTGAACAAATTAATAAAAAGCTAGTGTACAAATTACAACTTAAAATTCAAGCCATGCCTGCCATTTCGCATACCCCACTTCTTCACCACTTTTTTTGTAAACAAAAGACAATACACGTAAAATTCATTGTTGAATGATAATTATATTATACATTTCGAAAAACTACACAATTACATACTTTGCGAGTGTATAGATCGCTTAACAAACTTGCACAATGTTGTTGAGTAATAAAAACCAAATTTCATCTGGTTATTTTTCAATATAATGGAAAATTTGTTCATAAAATTTGCTGTGATATATGTGCCGTTATTTCTGTGGACTTTTACAAAACAACTTAAATCAAGTTAAGAAAATTTTTCAATTATTTTATTCTAAAATGTAAGCTTTTAGGCTCATATTTTGGTCCAGTCGTCATGTTTTTATAAAGCTTAGTTATAAAAATATTATTAAAACAAAAAATTTTACTTAAGTTGTTTTGTCAGAAGTCCAAAGATACATGTATATATTAGTTAGATATACATATATCTAATAGGCTTTATTTGATTTATTTTAAATATACAGTATTTTTCGGTTAATTGACCCTACGGTTAATTGGTTTCCACGCTTAATTGAACCACATGATCGGGCAAAAAAATATTGCATACGAAAACACATGTAAATTTCCTCTGATAATTGAACCCGGTTAATTGATTTTCCCGCTTAATTGGTTCAAAATTCATGTCATCAAAAATAAATTTCCTCTTACTTTTACCCGGTTAATTGCATTATGTATTATTGAAAAATAATCTGGCATTTTGCACATACATATTTGACATCATTTGTGAAAAACACTGGGTGGCATCTCTACTAATTGAAAACATATGTTTATTGCTAAGGAAAAACCGTATGCGATTTCTTTTAATTCATTAGTATGTATGTATGTAGTTCCAATTGTGCGTGATTTCTGTAATTGAACAAACTGTTCAATTAAACGGGTATCGGCTAATTGGTTCCCCGGTTAATTGAACAAAAAGTTGTGCAAATTTTGATGTGCAATTAACCGAAAAATACTGTATATGTGTACAATAGTTTTATATACACGCATAAATTTTATAAATTAAGCTGACTCATTCATTTCCTTTTTTTTTTCTTTTATCTTCTGTATTTAATTACATTTATGTTTTACTTTATGCATTTTACCTAGTTTGGTTATATTATAACTATTTTATGAAACTTCATATTAGCATCACTAACGCAAGTTTAATGTAAACTACAGGGGCAATAAAAATACGTTACGGCGGAGAGAAATAAACAGAAAATAAGTACAAAATCTGGCAACAATAAATTTCATAAACCTACAGTTGATATTGAGGCCAGTGGTTCAAACGAATCGCAAGGTATTCATATGTCTGCATAAAATGCGAAATGTACTAAAAGTGATAATAATCCAATTTTATTAAGAATTATATAAAAATTTGTTATTTTATGTAAACAGTTGTTCAAAAGGTACGCAATTTTGTTAAAAAAAGTAAACATTTTTGTGACCCCATATGAAGCGCTGTACACATATATATATATATATATATATATATTTATATATATATATTTACCTTTTATAATAAAAAGCTGCGCTGTGTCTTCTTTTAATTAATTAAATACTCCCAAAAAATACAAATTTACAAAAGGAGTAGAATTTAGATCCTAACAGAGTCACATTTAATTAGTAAAATTCATAACCAATAGGTTCAACCTAAAACCATCTAAAATAGTTTTTTTAACGTAAAAATAAAAACTCAAATGAAAGTTAAAAACAAAAATTATTTTGCCGTCATAAAATAAAACTTTTTTAGGAGTTTTATTTTTTTCGTCAAAAAAAAACTCATTTTATGTAAATTGATAACCAACTCAATCATCTTGCATTTCAACTGCATAAATCCTCATTAAAATAATATAGGTTTTAAGTTTGTTATTATTTGATTAACCGGATGTTTTCCCATTTTCATCGCATTTTTCCGACACATCTCATACATCGCCATTAGAGCTGAACAAGAAAGCGAAGAAAATTACTATGAGCTTGAAATAAAGTTTCCTTGGAAATTGATAATTTCGTCTCTGGAAGAAAAAAATACATTATGCATATTAAGAAAATTGGCAAAAAAAAAAGTTAACAGATTGTTCCTGCAACCCAGGAAAGCGTGGAAAGAGCATTCTATGCACTTAAATTGGTATTGAGCGGCCTCAGTTCAAATATATGTATGTATCTACAAAAAAATTATGCAAATAAGTTTGTAGAGTTTTAATCTCTGACGAAAAAAATAAAACTCCTCAAAAATGTTTTATTTTATGACGGCAAAATAAAATTCTTTTTTTTAAAACTTTCATTTGAGTTTTTATTTTTACGTTTAAAAATAACTGTTAAATATGGAGTTGAGATTGATTTTATAAGATCACCATAGATTCTGAAAGAGCTCGTCAATACAAATCTATTGATATATGACAGTATAGATCTCCGTTGACTCTATCATAAAGAGTTTTAGAGGTTAATTATGTTCGATAACTGTTATTTACGATCTTTGGTTTTATTCAAAATCAACATAGGCCCTTAAAATTTTACTACCCTTTAGAACCACATCTTGAGGTGCCGCAGAAGCCTTGAACATCATTTTTTGTCTTTAAATCTTATAGAGTTATATTTTTTATATTATTGATGTTTTTATGTATATATGTATGTCCATATGTATATTATGTCAATTTCATTAAAACTACGGCCAAATTAATGCAGAACACAAACATTTGTTGTCCATCAACACAATCGTTTTTTATATGATGTACATATAAATTAAGAGTTGTTGCTTATTTTCCACTAGTGTTTGTGTGTCAAACGACAGTGACCTAGTCTCAAACGATTGTACTTATTTAGATAAGATCTTGGTATATCAGGTGGATATTTAGCTGTTTCACCATTTGGATTAAACTGCTTATAAATATGGTTGCAAAGCACCCAATTCTAGCTTCCTTTTATTAACAATGTATTTACCGATAGCAAAGTAAATTAAACATTTACCCAGTGGGAAAAGTTAATCAATAGGAAACAAAGAGGTGATACATAGAATGTATAATATTCTGCTTCCAGATTATCTTCACATCGAGCATGTAATGCATTATTTCAATATATGCATTTTTGAATAAAAAAGTGCAAATAAAGAGGCCACATGAAGACGTTGATTAACAACGCAGTTTATGTTTCAACGTGTACTAATAAGATAAAAAGTGCAGCAAGTAAAATTATAAATATAAATTTGTATTAATAAATTAATTACATATATGAAATTTATAATCAAGCTTAAGTTCGTTTTTATTCTCTCTAAGAAAGAATTAATTAAATTACAAATTAGGTGATAATATTAAAGAAAAATTGGGAAAATTTAATTTTTAGACACCAGCAACGAGTGGAATGCACATTTTCTAGACAGCCACGTCCGTCATCAGCACTACTTGTATCTAATCTACTTAGGGTAGTGTTTTAGTTGTAAGCATCATCTATTTAACCAACCAAACCCAGATAAAGAAATACGAGAAAACTTGTATTCAATTATCAATCGTCAGTTGGTGAGAACGAAGTCTACCACTACCTTAAGCTTCCCTCTTGTTGAATATTTTTACTTTAATATTTACCACCTATATTTTGTTGTTCCTTCAGCGAACCTTCGGTTAGCAATGAAGTTACTTTTTGTTTATTT
>OX451219.1:70733337-70837740 GCA_949628195.1 Phasia obesa
ACTAATAAGATAAAAAGTGCAGCAAGTAAAATTATAAATATAAATTTGTATTAATAAATTAATTATTTAGTCTTAAGTTCTTTATTATAAAGAGATAAAGAAAAATTAGATACCAGCAAAGCAGAATGCATTTTCTAGACAGCTACGTCCGTCATCAGTACTCTTTGTATCAATCTAACCGGTAGTTTCAATTGCTATTAATTTTATATTTAAACAAACTTTACAAAGAAATAGAATCTGAGAAATTTTTTAATTTTATATTATATTTCATAGAAAATAGAGCTTTTTGAAATTGTATGTATGTACATATGTATATATAAACAAAACACATAAGTTATTTTTTTTAATTAAAACTAATTAATAAATTTGTATTTAATTATTTTATTCAAGCTTTAGGTCGTTAATTATTTTTATTCTCGATACTCCTTTGTAGCGAAATATCGAGAATAAAAATAATTAACGACATAAAGCTTGGTAGCATCACTTGATCGCATTTTATGATTGTTTTCTTGAAACTTTGATGGGCCCTAAAGAGGTAAGAGCAAGATTGGGGAGTAGGTATGAAGAAAATATGTGCAGCTACATAAACCCCATCCCGCGGTAATGACAGAAAGATTATGGGATAGTGGCTCCAGTGTGGGACAATAGTTGATAGTGCGCTATCACTGCGTCCATTTATAGATATATGTAAATATATCTATATATATATATATATATATGTACAATGCACTGATCGATGGAAAATTCTGGACACGTTTTTGATTGGCAACTTCACTTGAAAGTTGGAGTAACTTGATCGCATTTTGTGATTGTTTTCTTGAAACTTTGATGGGCCCTGAGGAGGTAAGAGCAAGATTAGGGAGTAGGTATGAGGAAAATATGTGCAGCTACATGAACCCCATCCCGCGGTAATGACAGAAAGGTTCCTGGATGGTGGTTCCAGTGTAGGACCAATAGTTGATAATGCGCTATCACTAAGTCCACTATGCATAAATAAAATCACTGTGGTGAAAGGTATATAAGATTCGGCACGGCAGAATATAGCACTCTAACTTGTTTTTTATTCATTTTAATTCTTCGTCCTATTGTTTACTTGTTTCTATTTTTGTGTTTGAATATTACGTTTGCTACTAATATTTTTTTTATTTTTTTTGTGTTTTAAACCGTCTTTCACAAGACTTACGCATCCATTTTCAATGGAATAATTATGTATTCACTCGGCATTTGTCTTTTTGGGCCATTTTTCATAGGGCTATTTTGCATGCAGCCGGGAAAAACGGGAACAACTTTACTGCTTGTTTATCTATGAATTGTTGAAAAGCATTAATTTCATTATTATACCAAAACCGTTGAACTGATAAAAATATAAATAACCATAATAATAATAAATTTAATCTAAATTGGACAAACCGTTAACAAGGTATGGTGAAATATATTTACTAGTGTGAGGGAAGAAAACATTTTACCAAAACCACTTGGGTTCTTTAAAGTAGAAAACCCGGTTTTGGAATACTCTTTTCCACATTTACTGTACACACTTTTTCACATAATATTATGGCCAATTAAGAGTTTGAAATTAGAAAAACTTAACGCTTAAAATCATAAATAATGTGAAATAATTACATCTGGTATAAATTGATGTTATTTGCTTTAATAGCACAAACTTTATTTCGGTTGGCAGTACGAAAGTAAAATGTAGGAGCAGATACTAAAGTACAGCTATTTATTTACTTGTAGCATTACAATTATATTCCTATTTTCAACGAGAGAGCTAATACATTCATTTTTTTGGGCATAATTTGTGTTTGTTTGAGCATTAAACAACATAAATAAAAATTTGTGCACCACATCCACCCCACGTTATATAAAGGCACTGAGTGAATGACTGACGACATCTAATTAGCATAGAACTTTATTCTAAAAGTCTTACAAACAGGGCTGTAAAATTTTACACACCAACATCAAGGCAAGTATTATAAATACATAAATGGTTTGAAAGTAAAGTTTGCAACATCTTGTGCATCTTCCATACATTTTGACTGAAGCAGTAATTTTTCACTTGTTCTGGTTTTATTTTCTTTTTTTTCATTAACAAATTCCTGTAGACTTTATTAGTCTCGCGTACAAAAAGCTCTGTCTTTTATGTTGCATTAAGTAGCATTTTTTCGATTTGTTTGGCTTCATTTTTAGCTACGTTCTTATCATAAATATGGACGAGTGTTTCTTTGCCCTTAAGTGCATTTTCTTTATGCCTCTTTTTTTGAATGGCACTAAAATCCTCTATATTTTGTAAGGATATTCATTTTCATCAACAGTTTCTTTTCATATTCTTGGTTTCTTCTTCTACGAACCCCATTTGTGTTCTATGATTGTTTATGTGAAAACTGTAGTTTGTTAATCTGTCCGTCTGGCATTTTTGGTTGGTTGCCTGCCAGTTTATTTGTATAAATATATGTTTTAATATCGCCTCAAGATTGTCTCGCCTTTTATTTTATTTAGATATGCTCAGTTTATGTGTCATCAAAACCTAGAGGCGGATGAGTTTTAATAAAATTTTGTGTGAAAGTGCTTCAGTGCCAAATATAGGATATGAACAGGATTAACAGAACTTTAGATAGACGTGACTCCTTTAGAAGGTTGAAGGACTTATTAGGATGTTGGGAAATAGAGTGGACGGTATCTAGAGTTAGAATTCACCCAAATAAGCTGTAAGAAGTCAATAGGTTTCTTATTTCTCTTTACTGCTTCCTAACTTAAACGACTCCGTAGTAAGAGAAGTTTGAGTGGGTTTTAGAATTCAATGTGCTTTATTTATCTAAGTGTGTAGATGCTCACCGCGTGGCGTTTTCAATCCAAGTGACTCTACCATTTTTATTTTATAAAAAGGAAATAAGGTAAGGAAATTTTGTACATAAATTATGTCAAATGTTTCGACAATTAGGCGTTAATAATAAGTCACAATAGGTTTTTTTATGTTTTATCATTGACAAGTATTTCAAAGCCGATAATTGATGTTATGATTTTACATGTAAGTACATATTTTAAATTTTTATGATACTGATGATTAATTCAAATATAAATGCTTCAAATAAATGCAAAATTTGTTTAAAATTTGTATTTAAAAAAAAAATGGCATTTCCAAGAGAAAATAGAGATAAAAATATCAATTAACACATTTTTAAAGATTTAAATGACAGCATCTTTTGTTTTTGTAATTACCCAGAGATGGCTACCTCTATACAAATTAAATATATCAACTATATATAAGGCGCTAAATACGTGAGAAACATAAACTTTGCGGTTAATTTCTTTGAAAAAAAAAAAAATTGAAAAAAATTTAGTAGCTCAAGGGTCAGTTCTAGGGCCTTTATTTTTTTCAATGTACCTAAATAATTTATTTAGTGTACTTGACTCACAAGCTTGTGTCGTATATGCGTTTGCGCATGATATACAACTTTTATTTTGTCAACACTAATCATTAAGGGATTTTCAAACTGAAATTAATTGTAACTTAAATGAAGACGAAATTTGGATGCGGTCAAATAATTTTTTAATAAACCCAACTAAAACAAGGGTAATGAGATTCGGCCTGCCATCGCAGGTGATTAGGGTTTCGGTATGTAATACTGAAATAAAATGTGATATTAAAATGAAGATTTTGGGTGTTCTATTAGATGGTAAACTTAGCTATTCCGATCATATAAATATGGTTTCCTCAAAAGTAAATTTTACCCTTCGACAGCTGTACTCACTTAAAAATTTACCTGCCATTTCATGTTAGGTTTAAAGTCGCGCACGAGTTGTTAATGTCACGGATTTTGTATTGCGTGGATGTGTGTACCTGTACCACATCAAGCGGTATTCGCAGAATTAAACTCTTGGTAAATAAAATAATAAGATTTGTATTTCAACTCAAGATTAGAGATCATGTTTCAATATATGTCTAGCGATTTCTAAAGTGTTCTTTTTTTGATTTTCTTACTGTTAAACTTCTGATGAGCTTTTACAGCATTGTTAAGTATTCGATGCCGCCTTTCTTATCTAACGATAGTGGTTTTTTACATTCTTCTAGAAATATACAAGTATTTATTCCTAGGATAAATAATTTACTTTTTGAAAGATCTTTTCTTGTAACAACTGCTCGGTATTGGAACAAGCTGCCAAGGGAGTTGAAATCATTTAGTTTTTCGTCAGTGGTTTAACGGAAGAAGTTGCTTGATTATTTAAATCAATAAAACCAGATGTATTTTAAAATTAACGGTATCTTAAATTGCACAAATTATAAGTTTTTATAAATCATTGCTATGTCGGTATTATTTTTTCTTGTAAATTTTTAATTTTCCATAAAGTATTGTTTTAAATTGATGCCGTATATAATTTTTAGATTTACATACAATGAAATTTTATAATCAAGCTTAAGTTCGTTTTTATTCTCTCTAAGAAAGAATTAATTAAATTAAAAATTAGGTGATAATATTTAAGAAAAATTGGGAAAATTTAATTTTTAGACACCAGCAGGAGCGGAATGCACATTTTCTAGACAGGCACGTTAAGCTTGATTATAAAATTTCATTGTATGTAATACATAAACAGTTCGACTAATAATAATTAAAAAATTTTAAAATTTGTAGATTTATTTCCAAATTTTTATAATTATTTCTAGAGTTATATTATAGATGTATAGATATGTATATGATATCATTGTAGTATTTGTTTGGCCATATGATGGATTTTGTTATTACAAAATTTAAATAAATAAATAAAATATAAATATATATTCAGGACGCCGAAGACGTTACGGGCACTGCTAGTATTCAATATAAATGTTAATCGTACCTAGGTCATTTAAAAGTGTATAGTGCTATATTAGACACTACTTTATATCATACATTTTTTTCTTAGACCTAAATGGGAACGAAGAACATTTACTGTAAACGACTGACGTTGGCTCCTTGGAAAAAAAAAGAAATAATATTAAACACGTAAACAGTTTAGTTAAGTGTGTATTTTTGCAAGCATTTATGATGGTTTCTTTTCAATCTTTTGAATTTATATAATGTTTTTTCCAGAACATTTCCTGGTTTATTCTTTGCTAAACGTTGCCAAGGGCATTTTCATAAATTATTTGAGGTCATCTCAAAAGTTCTGTTTTTAAGTAAATAAAAAACAGCAAAAAGAAAGACCAACCAACAAGCGTCTGAGCCAATTCACTATGCACATCCAAACGATGTGTTTTGTTAATGATCCTGTTGGGACCAACCTTTTATTTTTTCGACTGCATATATGATTTCGGCACTTTTTATTTATGATTTTTTTTTTCATATTTTATTTAGTGTATATTCAAGTATTCCAACAAACAATAAGTACTCATATCTTAGTAGTTTATACGTTATATGAAACGGACGCGAATTTTTAAGCTCGCAACAAACAAAAACCTATATAGTGTGTGAAATAAAAACAATAAAACCTCTTTATACATAAAAGCAACGTTGTTTGTATTTCTTTTTACAACTTATTAGTTAAGTAATTTAAGTAATAAAAGAAAAAAAAAACAGTGCGAGGGCTCATTTATTAGTCATTCGAAATTAAATATTTCATGTAAAAGTGCAAAATACATAAAAACATAAAAACTGATTTGGTTTTAAATGCTACGCCAATTTACAATAAAATAAACATGAATAAGCCGTCATTGTCTTCTGAACGCAGTACGACCAAAAAAATGATGGACAATACTCAAAAACCCAAGACACAAGTTGGAATAGATAGATACGTTACTGTACTTAAACGAGGACGAAGCCCTAAATCTCCGCAGTTAGAATCAATTCCTAAAATACCCAAAGATATTGACTCGAATAGACTAAGTTCTCAAAACCGCCCACAACGTAATCCAAGTCGTTCAAACCATAGATAACACATAGATAGTTAACTGAAACGTCAAAAACCTAAGTCTCTTGCCAAAAAACCTAATTCTAAGAATGTATTGGTAGGCAAAATTGTATAAGTGTTGGTTTTTAAAAAAAATTCTCCCAGCACCTAATTTGTAAAAACGGAATATTTTTTTACATTACATTTTAGATGTTAAAATTAAATAATTCTTTTGTCTTTTAATAAAAATATGAATTTTGTACTTTTCTAATATATTTATGTGCGAAAAACGTTTCATTGAATGCTAATTTTAAATATTTATTATATTATATTTAAATATTTATTATATATGTATATGTACAATACTGTGTAGAAATAAATTTCACCAACAAAATTAAATTTATTTTGTATTAAAAAATTTAAAATACAAAAAATTTTTAAATCATTTTTTGTGCAAGAATTCAAAATTGTTTAATTGAAAAGTGCAATGGAATATCGCGTAATAGTGTCTAAATGTGAATAAAAATTTTACTCCCCTAAGTGTGTTGAATTCACACCGTATCCGTATATGTCAAGACATTTTTAGCCACGTTTTTGACATTTAGAAGATAACACATAGATGGCCAACTATTTCTTTGTCCTTTAGGAGATGAAAATTTTCAAATCAATATATCAAATATTTAAAATTAGCATTCAATCTAACGTTTTTTCGTACATAAATATATTAGAAAAATACAAAACTCATATTTTTATTAAAAAGCAAAAGAATTATTTAATTTTAACATCTAAAATTGAATGTAAAAAAATATTCTGTTTTTACAAAATATTTTATACAACTATGTGCAGTTTAGGTGCTGTGGGGAAATTTAAAAAAACCAACACTTATACAATTTTGCCTACCAATACATTCTTAGACTTAGGTTTTTTGACAAGAGACTTAGGTTTTTGACGTTTCAGTTGACTATCTATGTGTTATCTATGGTTCAAACCACCTCCAATTTATTTGAGAAAGCAAAATTCAAATGAATTAATAAAAAAGGTTGATGTCAAAAATTGGAGAAAATTCTTTTTATGTGATTCCAATTAAAGTGGAAACTAAAGGAGAAAAAATTCAAATAAACGATAAAACCAATTTTCAAACGATTTTTTAATCGCAAAAAAAGTTGTTATAATACCAATCATGAAAAGGATTTCAAGTAGTTATGAAAGGTATTGATTGATTAACTCATTTTAGGTAAAAAAGTAGCAAACCTCAAAAATCGAGAACGCACCCCAACCTATATTTCTGGTTATATTCGGTTAAAAAAATGAAACGCACCCTATTTATAACCTTAATATTTACTGCACCGAAAACTCACTATAGTCTGCGGCGAGCTACATGGTACAGTTCAATGCCATAAATCTAGGAACGGCACAAAAGTTAAGAAATGTAGCAATTGCTTCTGAAATCACACTGCTAACTACAGATCTTGCCCTGTTTATTCAAAGGTAAGGAAATCTTCCAAAAATTTTTTAACCCCTCCCAAGCAGGCACAATATCAAACAAACGCTAATTACCCGCAGGTACCCCAGCCAACCGCTCAAAATGTTTCATATGCAGATATTTTATAAACTAACCATATAAATCTAAGTATGTATTTCGAATCCAATTTTGCAGCTGGAGCTTAAAGAACAAAATCCTTCCGTCAATACTAGTCGTCTCGAAGAAAGTAGCGAGACATTAGTGCATTGGTTAAACAGTTTTATGAGCTGGAGCGCTAACGGCTTACGCCAACAAAAATGAAGTAGAGTATTTCCTCCTAAATCACCAAATTGATATTATGCTGAATTCGGAGACTCACTTAACAACATATTACATATTATACGATACTAAAAACCCTCGTGGTAGAGAACCCCCGCATGGGTTCGCAAATACTAATAAGGGCCCATCTGTGCAGATTATATGCAAGTAACTAACGTCTGCCTCGAAGACTTTGATGGAAACATTTTCGGTATCGGACAGGCAGTACCGGGACTTATTTAAATTACTAGGACCTCGTTTTATAGCACCTGGCGATTACAACACCAGGGGGCCAAGAATATTCACTCCGAAGGGTCATGTCTTGTTTGACGCAATTTCAAATATGCGCTTAAATGTGATTTCTAGCGGACAGCCAACTTATTGGCCTACAGATCCATAGGCAATTCCGGATGTTATTGATTTCGCCATACCAAAGGGTTTTTTAAGAGATGTGTTTAAAGTTTCAATATAGAACCGCCAAAAAATAGTTTCACCGACTGGATTCATAACGACAGCATGCACTTGCGTAAATTAACTTAAATATAAAAAAATCACAATACACATTGCTTGCAAAACGAAACGTTAAGAACACCAAAATACATAGAGCTGTGTCTTACTGACCTAAATAAAAACATCATATTAGCTGTTCAACATGCAATAAACAAGATATAATCGTATTTGTCGAACTTCTCTAGACTGAAAAAAGAAGAATTTGAAGAGTGTGGCAACTGCACAGATCTCCGGACCTCAAAAACAGATTAAGAGAAATCACGAAACAGCTAAGAGATCTACTAGAATCGTGAAGAATTGCATCTCTACAAAAATACTTGGAAGGCCTTGACGCCAGCCCACAATCTGACTATTCATTATGGAGTGCAACAAGAAACCTTAAAAGACCTATCATACGTAAGCCTCCCTTGCGTACTTCATGCAGAGGGTAGTCAAGGACTGATATCGAAAAAGGTAATCTATTTGTTAATCATTTAAAAAACGTATTTATGCCGAATATATTTTCGAATTTAGCCGAGTTATCACCTGTAGATGTTGCAGCAGCAATCCGAACTCATGTTGAAAAGGCAATTGCTAGATTAAACCCCAAGAACGCATATGGTTTCGACAAAACAAGTAACAAGATGATAGTGGAACTTCCCCAGGTGGTAGGTAGAATATTTTTTATACCAATCTACGCCATGAGTATGTTCCTTCAGAATGGAAGGTTTCTCTTATTACAATGATACCTGAGCCAGGAAAAGCTCACACAAAGCAAGAATCCGACAAGCCAATAAGTCTGTTATCAAATATGTCAAAATTATTTGAGAAAATATTAAGCCAAAAAGGATGTATTCCGAACCACCAATTCGATTTTAGAAGACAGCACAGCACTATTGAACAAACAAACAAAAAACAAACAAAAAGGTTTTCGAGGCAAATTGTTCTGCGCTTTTTAGAGACGTTTCTTCAGCCTGGAAAAGTCATATTGAAGCTTAATTGAAACAAATGAAGTTAAAGGCAGTGCAAGCTTAGATTGCAGGCTTCTACTTTATAATTCGATCCATAAACCAATATGGTGTTATTGTTCTCAGTTATGGGGTACTGCCCCAGCTTAAAATTTAGAAAAAATTCAAAGGCGACAAAATAAGATTTTACGAATAATTACAATCACACTATGATGTATTAAAAACTCAAATATCCACAAAGATCTAATCGTGCCACTAGTTAAGGCACAAATAGCGAAACAAGCAAAAAGGTATCTAACGAAGCTTGAAACGCATCCAAATTCGCTGGCCCACAACATCCTAAATAATTGTGGTTACGTTCGACTAAGAAGGAAGAATATTGCTTCTCTTCGTCGAACATCAGAGAGGCGACTAATATAATTATAACAACAACCGTGTCATCATATAGTTTTTGTCTAGAACTCGCTTGATTTCAGTATATATATTTCAATCTTATTTTTATACTTTAACTAACTTTAACTACTTTAACTTTGTAGATGTATGTAACCATTCATGCCATACTGTGTCAAACGCTGGAAACAGGTCGATGAAAAGCGCAGAATAGTATTTTCTCTCCTCAAGGGTCTTTTTTTACTTCGTTAACTAATCTGTTCGTTTGTTCTATAGTGCTGTCTTGTCTTGGGAATCCGAATTGATGATTTGGAATACATCTTGTCTCGCTAAAAATTGGGTTAAGCCTACTATATATGAACTAAGCATACTATATATGAACTAATAAATAGTAAAATATGTCAATTTTCTAAGGATTATTGGTCTCTGGCGTTCTTCCCCGACATATTACATACCTGCGTAAAAAAGCAAAAGTCAAAAAAAATAACATAGATACACATTTTTTCTATTCAAGATTCTCGCTTTGTCATCGTTGCATCTAAAACGATTTTAAATATGTAAATAAATTTAATTCTATGTTTCAAAGAACGTACAGTTTTTTATTAATTGAAATTTAGATATTTAGAAATACAAATAAATGCCTCGTTTGGTGACCCTGTCAATCTAAAAGAAAACTAACCAGGCTAATGGAAGAAGCAAAAACACGCAAGCGTGACACGCGTCAATAGAAGAAACATTACAACTACCAGTTGCACATGGCACCCATTTTCCCCTTTATATTTATACCTAAAATCTATGTAATACATAAAACAGTTCGACTAATAATAATTAAAATTTTCAAAATTAAAAATCGCAAAGCACCGCGCAATCTTGTTTACTCAACAAAGTTTGGTTTGATACTAGATTAGTGTTAACTAAAAACGAATGTTGGAAGTAAAACAAATAAACAAAAAGTAACTTCATTGCTAACCGAAGGTTCGCTGAAGGAATAACAAAATATAGGTGGTAAATATTAAAGTAAAAATATTCAACAAGAGGCAAGCTTAAGGTAGTGGTAGACTTCGTTCTCACCAACTGACGATTGATAATTGAATACAAGTTTTCTCGTATTCCTTTATCTGGGTTTGGTTGGTTAAATAGATGATGCTTACAACTAAAACACTACCCTAAGTAGATTAGATACAAGTAGTGCTGATGACGGACGTGGCTGTCTAGAAAATGTGCATTCCAGTCGTGCTGGTGTCTAAAAATTAAATTTTCCCAATTTTTCTTTAATATTATCACCTAATTTGTAATTTAATTAATTCTTTCTTAGAGAGAATAAAAACGAACTTAAGCTTGATTATAAATTTTCATTGTATGTAATACATAAAACAGTTCGACTAATAATAATTAAAATTTTCAAAATTAAAATCTATGCTATTAGTAAAATTCCCTATTACAGGTTATTTATTTTTCCCGGTTTATAAATTCCCAAAATCGACGCTATCTTGGCTCACGTGAAATTTTTAATAAAATTTATAGTCTCTACATAGTCTGGTATTCAGTGGTTTGCTTTTCAGTGAGTGTACATTATTTTTACAGATCATAAAAAATAAAAGAAATAAAATAATAAAAACTTAATTATTTATGCATTTCTATTGTGTATAGTTTGATTATAACTGATTAACGTACAGATGTGCAACACATCAAATGCAACTAAAGTGTGAAATCGGCAGTCTCTTTAAAGGCGAAAAAAGTTGTTTGACTAAGATACAACATGTAGGGTCTTAAGTATAAATTCAACTGCACAAATTAAATAATTATATAGAAGAATTGGTTAATAGAGAAAGTTCCGGGGAACTATACATGCTGAAAATAAGAAAATGTTGTTTAAAATAAAGAAATGCTGATTTTGGACTAGAGGCTGAAACAAAAAAAACTAAGTTCTTACTTCACAATTGCGTGACATTGACATGTACGACTTGTGGTTTTTCAAAGATGGCGGCATTTGAATAGTTCAAGTACTTTATATATTATTTCCTAGTCATGTACTATCTTGTTTTTAGACTTAACACCATTAGATTTCTTGTGTTCTGTGAGGACCATTTTGCCGATGTGGTATTCTTTAATTAATATTATTCTCTGTACTCTATGGTAAAAATACTAACAAAGTTTGCATCGGTCTTATGATTAATCCATTTAGTGTTTGAAAATTAGCTACTCTAAATAAAAAAAGTTTAAAAACTTATTTTGTAAATATTTCGGCAGCTCACTGAAGCAATCTTGATAAAATTCTAAATTTTTAGTAACTTTCTATGCATAATACATTATGTGTTTATGCACATTTGTTAGAGGTTTTCACTCCAAATATATGTATTGATATAGCTGAGTTGCCACTAGTAGAGACTAGTGCCGAAGTATCCCCAAGATTTGAATTTAGCGATATTGAAAGCGCAATAACCGATTTAAACACCAAAAAGGCCCCTAGAGTTGATAAAACAAGTACCAAGATGTTAGTTGAGTTGTTTTTAATGCCATCTTGAGTACTTTCCCACAGAGTGGAAGTTCTCTTTGATTACTATGATTCCTAAACTAGGAAAAGACCACACAAAAGTAGAATCATACAGACCTATAAACCTTTTATCAAACATATCAAAGCTGTTTGAGAGAATATTAATAACTAAGCTTAATCCAATTCTTAGTGCGAAAGGATATATTCCGAACCGTCAGAAAACATCATAGTACGATCCAACAAACACACAGATTAGTAAATGTAATTGAAAAGACATTTGAAATAAAAAATGTTGTTCTGAACTTTTTATTGACGTTTCTCAAGCATTTGATAAGGTTTGGCACGAAGGCCTAATATTTAAGTTAAAGCTTAACTTTCCCGAAAACTTTTATAAGCTCTTAAAAGCCTATTTAACGAATCGCAAGTTTTTACTAAAAGAAGGTGATTTTTTAAGCTCGCCACAGCTCATTGAAGCCGGAGCTCCCCAAGGTAGTATTTTGGGACCAATTATATATTTACTGTACACATCAGATATGCCAATTAGTCTGGTCCAGACATCAACATTTGCACATGACACAGCTTTTTGAAGTATTCATGAAAGCGCCCAACAAGACCACATACTCCATTTGGAAAAATGGTTAGAAAAATGGAGAATAAAGGTGAATGAACAAAAATGTACTCACATAACTTTCACACTGCGTAGGGACTCATGCCCTCCTATTCGCATAAATAACCAAATGATACCGCAGCTTTCAGACGCCAAATAACTGAGCAGACATCTTGAAGGTCGCCTTACTTGGAAAAGTCACATAGATTTCAAGTTAACTCAAATGAAATTTAAGGCAGTACAACTAAATTGGCTTATTGGCAGAAACTCCACCCTGTGCTTCTGCTGTACAAGTCGATCCTCAAACCTATTTGGTGTTATGGCATTCAATTATGGGGCACTGCCTCAGCTAGCAATGCAGAAAAAAACCAAAGGCGTCAAAATAAGATTCTATGTATGACTACAGTTGCTCCCTGGTATATAAAAAATCGAACATCCACAAAGATGTAAACATGCCATCAGTCAAAGCAGAAATTGCGAAACATAGCTAAAGAAGCTTGAATCTCATCGAAACCCTTTGTCTAAATGAACCTGGTTATATTCGACTAAAAAGAGGAGATACTGCTTTTCTTGGCAGTACTTTGAAGGGATGACCCCCAAATGATTGCAAAAACCGTAAAAAAAACATTATTTTTGTCTA
Source organism: Phasia obesa (assembly GCA_949628195.1). Taxonomy (NCBI): domain Eukaryota; kingdom Metazoa; phylum Arthropoda; class Insecta; order Diptera; family Tachinidae; genus Phasia; species Phasia obesa. Next base: position 70,746,571 of record OX451219.1, read on the forward strand.
GCCTGGCTGGACTTAAAAAGTATATTTTCTTATTTTAGACTTAAGATATGAGTAATTATTGTTAGTTCAAATATATTGAAGATAGACTAAATAATTGTCTATCAATTAATTTTAATCAAGTGCTTGAAACTACACCCACCTGCTCTTAATCCGATAGAGTATGTCTGGAGTTAATTGGAAGAACAATTAGAGGGTCATCTAAAAAAGACTTTACGATTTCTCACTCGAAAGAATAAAAATACATATCAGCTGAATACTGCCCGAACTGATTGAGGCGGTGCAAAAAGGTCTTGCAACCTAATTACCTATCACTTATACATAAAAGTAAATAATTAAAATCCTGAACATAAATTAAAAATGTTGCTATTTAGTTGGTTCTATTTACATAAAACAATTTAATGAATAAATTTTATTTGATATTGTACCAAAAAAGCATAAATTGTACCAGTGTACCACGGATGTGTCGATTGTACCAAATTTGGTACAATTGTACCATAAATCCCATTACTGATTCAAAAGATAATACAAACTGAATTACGTACAAATGAAATAATTTGATCTCAAAAATTTGTATGACGAATTAAAGGCCGGGGCACATAGAATCTGTCATATGTTATTCGTCGTCTTTTTCAACATACAAGAAATTTGAAATACAGGTTTTCTAATGAGACGTACTGATTGTTACTTTGTTTTCAGTTGAGTAAGTTATAACCTATGACGGATTCTATGTGTCCCGCTCTTAAGTAATTCGGAGGTTGAATTACGAATGAGAGAGCGAATTACGAATAAAGGCTGTAGGTGAAACATGGTATTACTGTGATTTCTATTAATTGAAATTTAGATATTTAAAGGTACAAATAAACGCGTAGTCTATGTGACTCGTGGTCTGGTGGGATAATTATTAAAGACACCTTTCAGGCTTGAGGGAAGGACTCAAGGAATAAAATGGCATTAAAACATAAAGTATTACTTTAACTGCTACTCGAAGAAGTTTAATTAGAATTTTATTACTTACTTTGCCAAAACCATACGATTTCTTGGGATTTAGACAAACGATGTCTCGAATATCTCGAAGGCTAAATCTTATTGGTGATACTGCTTCACCACCGATGGGTGGTAACTCAATTATATCAGCAGATTTGTTAATAATAAATAAATTTTTTAGATGGGTAACAAAAAGATTACCCTTTTTGGTTTCATTTCTTGCCCAGCCACCAGATAAGGTACGCAAATAAGCCTTACGAGTAACAGGTCTTCTAAGGTTTTTTGTTGCACGCTATAATTAGTAATATGATTGTGGAGTAGAGTCAAGTATTTTTCTAGGGATTCTAGTAGCTCTTTTAGTCGTTTTGTAATGTCTTTTAATTTATTTTTAAATTAAGGGGATTTGGATAATTTCTACTCGTTTCGATTTCCCCTTTTTTTGCAGTCAACAGACGTTCGATATCTACAGAATGAATTTTATTATATCGGTTTTCTCATCGGATCTACGTCAGTGTTGGGATTTGTGGTACAATTGTACCAAATTTGGTACAATCTACACATCAGTGGTAAACTGTACACTTCATGATATTTTTTTGTACAATTTTATATAAAATTTATTCAGTGATTTTTTTTATTTAATCAATTTTTTTTTAATTTTTCGTACAATAATAATCAATTTTAATTTCTCCAACCCTGTCTAGAACTACCTAAATAGCATACATGGGACTAATTAATTATATCGAGTAATTAATTGGCAATTTCATTAGCATTGAATTGTAAGTAATGCTAAAAATTTTTTTTCATTACCATAGTTTTCATTAATGGTAATGCTTTTTAATGAAAAGGTTTCATTAGTACTTATTTAAAACGCAAAATCATTACCATTAACCAATGATTAAATTATAAGAAAGCATTATCATTATTGGCGACATATGTAATTAACATTTTACAGTAAAAAAATGCGGAAAATTTTATATTTATTTTATGTTTTCAAAGAAGTTCCACCTTTATTCCCAAATTTTGTGAATTTTTTCCTATAAAAACAAATAAAATCAGAAAAAAATATAAAAATAATTTCTGAAAATTAAATTTTTATGACAAATTTGTACCCCATTGGAGAATGCTTTTTTTATTTATTTGTTTTCCTTCGATAAGACGAAATTGTAAGCGTAGTATAAATTTTAAAAACTAGCGTGAATGCAATAGTAGCAATAGTAGGCCTACATGGACTAAGTTGTGTATTTAATAAAAAATTCATATAAAATTAGTAAAGTCACTATCTGCGGAGAACAACGCACTTGATAACTTATTGGCATCCTAGAGTTTTTCGTCTTACTCGTTCATAAATAAATGGTAAAATATCTAAATTTACAGTGCTATTGTATTCTGTTGTTCATGCATGCGGTTATACTTCAATTTCTAGAGATGATATTTGGTCAAGTAATAAATAAAACACAATTATATATTAGTTGACCATACTAGTGTAGACATAAAACTTTAAAATTAGTTCTTAGGAGTTCCAACTTGTTATACGAAGATGTGTTTTGACTGACAATTTAAAATATTTTATATGTTTAGCTTATTCTTCAAATAACCACTATATTAGTTACCAATAACCACTATATTAATTATGAGAAAAATCTATGCAAATATAATCATAGTGAAAAATGTATTAATAAGCAGTGTTGCATTAATCATGTGCTTTGTCAGTGTATCTGCAAACTTTCGCAACAGATGAAACATAATGTTTTCTGATGGGCTAACTGCCACTCGTATTGAGTTTATTTCATTGCAAATTGTTAACTTTTTTAACTTTCTGGATTTTTCTATAAAAATATAAGTTGATTATTGCATTATCTGCACCATTCAACATAATTTTTTATGAGTTTTGTAAACTCATCCGATTAGAAATGGGTTAATGTTTGTTTACTTTATTTGTAGTTATTTAAACCTACTGCGGTCATAAATATGTGTTTTATATAAACAATGATTTTTTCATCCATTATAATTAGAAATTATACGATTTCAATAAATTTTCATTTCCATTGATAAAAACAATTGTAATTAAAAATAAATCAGTAGCATTAAATGGTAGTTAAATTTTTTTTCATTGTAGCTGTTTCAAATAATGCCAATGAAAATTCAATGCCAATGAAAAAATCCCAAGTATGCTAAATAGCAACATTTTTATTTATGATTAGGACTTTTATCATTTACTTTGATAGCTCTTTTATATATAAGTGTAGGGTAATTTAGTTTCAAAAACCTTTTTGCTGAACTACAGCGTTTAGATGTTGTTGCATTGCCTCCATCAGTTCGGGCTGTATTCAGCTGATATACTCTTTAATTGTTCTTTTAAATAACTCCAGATATACTCTATCGGATTAAGATCATGTGTAACCAGCTTCTAACATTGTAAGCCTTTTGCTTATGAAATAGCTAAGTATTTTGTCAATTGTCAGTAAATTAGCAAGACAAACACAGAAATTCAAGGAATCAAGGTCAATTATCGGTACTTTAAAATACCCTACTATAAATATTTTATTTTGTCCTATTTTAATGTCGAGCTGGTTACTTTTTTTAATTAATGCCAAATTTTATTACAACCGATGCTGATTTGGTACCATTTTATCATTGGAGCTGTACAGTTTAAACATTGTCATATCGCAACACTGGTCTAAGTTGCATATAAGATATTTTTGGAGATTGCGTCTAAAAAAAATCAGACCTTTCGGAGTAATAAGTCGCAACCTCTAGAAGGTGTGTTTTGCGTTGCAGGTACCAGCTGCTACAAATCAGAGTCGTAGTAACATATTTTTAAACAGTTCATGTTTTGTTAATGACCGCCTGCAACATCATGGATTGTACAATTTTCAAAATAAGTTATTGCGACTTTTTGGCCAATGTCAACAAAGCATAGCGGAAATAATTCAGCCATTTATAAAGGGCTGGGCCAAATGATCCAAAATTTGATATAATATAACATATGAGCTTAAGTTTTGACGCTGGACAACATTCATGTGCCAAAGGATTTTTATACATGGTCTTAAGAATCTAATTAATAACTAAGAATTAATGCCTTTATCTGTAAATTATGTTTCAAAATAAGCATTTTAAAATTAAATTATTGAATTTTTCGAAACACTGCACAGTGAACAGTCCCCATACTAAAACTGGAGAAAAATCGAAGGAGTTTTGGTAGCTTAATTAAATTTTTGGCACATATCTCTCTTGGCCTACTATTTTTAAAAACGAATTAATATTTTTAGAAATCCTTTTATTTTTCCGGTGCGGGGACAATTTACCCAAAATTCCCCATTTCAGTAATTATTATTTTTTTTTTAATTTTAATCTATCATTTCATATACAAAATGATAAAGCCTGATAGTTTTTTATAAAATATAACCAATCTCTAATTATTTAGGATTGCCTTATACCTTTTTGAATATAACATTATTTTAAACTTTTTAGTATTTTTATTATTTAAAGTTTTGAAAATACTCATAACCATTGGTATTCAAATAACATTATATGAATAGGGTTACAAAATTAACAACACTAAATATTTTAAAATTAAATTAATATTAAAGATAAAAAATATATTTACATATATAAAGATTAATAATAAAGTTACAAACAAATTCAAATAACATAACAATTGAAAACAATTTCTTAATCACCAAAATATGTTTCTGAGTCTGAATCAGTTTTAAAGATTCTTCTACTATTATGTAATTACTAATATCTTGATTATTGTTGAAAAGCTGCTTATATTTATTGTATTTCTATTAGATGAAATTAATGGATCAGAAGAAATTAGAAGTTTATTCATTAAATCTTGATTACAATTTTCTCTGCTATTTTTTCGAGTGTGCTCAAGTCTCTTCTTTCTGATTGTTTTGTCTAGGCATTCTAAAGCATCTTCAGAAAGCATTCCTAAACCAAGAAAATATTTGAAACAAAATGTATATTTCATACAATTATTTAAATATTATTAATAGGTACATTTTTTACAGTGTTGTTATAAATATACATATGTATTTTAGAATTTTTTCATTGTTTCTGCTACATTTCTAAATAAAATAAAATATAATTGCATGCAATTTTATTGAAAAATTAATGTTTGATATTTAGTTCTCCAAACTCATTTTTTGTTACTTAAAAATTATGAAAAAATTATCAAAATAATTCGACATTGAATCCGTGTACCTTTTTATAGGTGTAACGCACGTGAAAAACCAAACCACCTTTGGAATCGTTGGAGTCTCCCATTCTATATGTATTTTATTGATAAATTCGAAATTTTTTTTTAATTTTTCCACTAGACAGTTTACTGTGCACTGGTCCAATTTCTACTAAATATTGACTACAATTTTAAACAAATTTCTTAAGTTTTTTATAGTAGTTAGCGCGCAAAATTGTATTTACGGTTCAGCTTACTATTGACGTAAGCAAACTCTTCAGGAATTCTAGGAATACGGATTGGGGGAAATTCAGAATGCTCGTTGACATTATGCCACCTCCATCGATGGGATTGGTGGCAAGCATGCGGGAGCTGGAGGACGCCTCAACCTTTCTTTCTAGTGCACTAAGAGAAGCTTATCATGCATCTTGTAGTGAACGGCAACCGTCTATGTGATTTCACCAACCATGGTGGTTTGCTTTTCAATAAAGCGAAGCGGGATAGATGGCTCTGTGATTGAGCCAACTGTCGCCGGAGTTTCAATACCTTCAAAAAAAAAACTAGAACGGCAAAGCGTGAATCAAAGGAGCGTTTCTTTAGAGACTTGGAGAACATCACCGAGGCGTCTCGATTGAGGAACTTTACTGAAAGCAGTGCGGAAACAATGAAACTACTAATGGAAACTCATTTCCCGGATTGTAAGGATGTTGAAAAAAAGTCCCCTTTATCGGCGACTATCTCTTCATCGAAAAGCCACAGAAGTGACCTGCCGGATTCCATTTTAGACGAAGCTAAGGTAGAGTGGTTGGTAGCAGGGACTCTGCATTCCCTGTGGCAGTTTTTTTTTCCTTTTCTTAAATGACTTTTGTCGTTTATGACACTTTAAATATATTACCCATATCCCTAGTTGTGCAACAATTTTCGACTAGATTCCATTCTTATGCCTTTTGGAATAGTCCTGTATTAGAGGCTATAGTATTAAAAGATATACTTAAAATAACGTCATGTAATTTTTTCGTTCCTGGAGGCAGAACTTCGGACTCTTCTTTACTAGTTGCAAAACATTGTTAAGATGTTTATTTATGCATAAGTGTTTTTCAGTGATAGCTAGGATATTTTGAAACTGCATTGTATTTTTAATTATACCTTCTTAATTATTCCCTTTAGGTATATGCATTTTAAAAAACTTTTAAAATCCTTACAACCGGTTCGGTTCGGTACTTCAAAAGAAAGGTAAGTGGTTTATTATTCATCAATTTTTTGATTACTTGTTATATATTTTTTATAATTTCTTTTTTTTTAGTTAACCTCTTGATTGTGATTTTCGGTTCTTTAGTTGATGATGAATGGTGGTAAAAATATCTTATCTTATAAAATATATATACATATAAAATTGCTTCAAATTTAGTCATGTATCTTATAAAAATTATATCTTTAAGATTAAGACATTTGTATTTTTGAATTTGTATGTAAAATAAAAAACAGTAAATATAAAGGAAATATCGTTTATTTTTACGAAATTTGTAGTTTATTTTTTTTAAGTAAAAAAAAAACAGAAACAAGTTGAGTTTTATTACAGTTAAAAAAACAAAATCAACGGAAATATCATTTATATTTACTGAACATTCAGTTAATTTTTATGTTGTTAAAATAAAAGAGAAAACAGTTGTTTTTACGGATTTTATCAGTTAATTTTTGAGTATTTAAAATTAACAACACATTTCATTTCAATGAATAATGAGTAGACCGGATTTTAACTGAGTTTTCATTTATTTTAAATTGCATTTTCAGTTATTTTAACTTACATAATATTTTGAGTGTATATATACTCCCAATTATTGCTGATACTATTTAATGATCCGTATTCCTTATTTGGACTTAATAAGAATTGTGTGATTTTCTTTACCTTAAAGTTAAATATTTTTATACCCTTTGATTTTCGTTGTCTAATTACATGTTCACTGAAAATTTCACTTGAACCATTGGACTTATAAAAATTTTGTTGCAAGTTTAATATTTGAAGACCATATTTTAAGATGTTTACATGTTGTACATGGTGAATTGAAGAAATGCCAAGATCTAAAAGAATTTGCAGATGCGAGGTGCCAAACTTTGAGACCACATAGCGCCCCATTGTGTTGTGTTCCTAAATTGTATTTTATAACTAGATTGTTTTTAGTTTTTTGTTAACTACAAAGAAATCTATACATACATATAATAAAATGGTAACTCACTTCCGTCTGTATGTCTGCTCTTCATTGACGTCCTCATCACGTAAAAACTACTGGATGGATTTAAACAAAATGTTGTGAGGAAATACCTTTCCCAATCCTGGTCTCAATATAGGATACTTTTTTTCCGCAAAAATATATGAGAAAGTGGAGAAAAAGCAGTGAAAGTACGCAGTTGAACTAACCGGATATGAATACTTTACGTTAAAGTTAAGGCGGAACTAAAAACGCAGGTATTACCACATAGCACTAAATCGCCGGCGAATTAAAATAATTATTAATATAATAATTATAATAATAATTATTAATATAATAATTATTAATATATTGGCTATGCTAGCTTCAAACGAATTCGCCTAAAGAACACCAGAAGCGCTTTCGAAGCTTTACTATCAAATTAACCCTCTCTCTTATCTACTACTATCCCTTTCTAAAGGAAGGAACACAGTTAATGTAGGCATTAATTGCCAGAGTGTTACTTCTCTTAAAAAAAAAAACAAAAATCATAAGGTTCTTTGGTGTGGATTGCTTTCAAAGCAAAATCGAACAAAATATTGAAGGCCGCTGACGAAGTGGCGGGCACAGCTATTACCTCATATTTTTTACAACGATATCATATGTGCATTAGTTAGGTGACTTGTAAACTATCAAATAACAGTGTTAAACCCATTTGGTGCGAAACCACGGAATTGATTCGCAGATTTATTTTTTTCGTCGTTTTCCTGCCATAAAAGAGCGTCTGCCGCAGCTTCTGGTTTTACACATTTGCCGCTGACATACTTCCATGCTTCATTTTTTACCAAAAGTGCTTGCACTTGAATCTTCCACGTATCAAAGTTTTCCTTGTTTAAAGGTTCGATTTTAACCGTCGCATAGCTCATCTTCTTCTGTTTTCGATAACGTAGAATATTCGATTTCTTCAAATAAAAATTCTGCTTTCTTTTTCAATATTCAAAATTTATTTTATTTGTTTTGACAGTTAATTATTCGGCGCAGTGGAAGGTTGCTTCGCTCATAACCTGTTAGATTTATTTCCACAACTAAATTCAAATAACAAAGAAAATGTACTGACAGTAAAATCAGTGCCTAGTAGGAATAAAAATATGATACCAGATTTGATATAAGTAAAGTAATTTTTAACACAGATAACTAACCGACCTTATATTTCAAATAAATTTTGAAGATATGTTTAGTTTAATGCGAAAGCCCTTTCACATATCTCCAGGCTGTTTTCATTTAGCTTTTGTTTTTTACTTGAAAAAAAAAAATAAATAAATAAAATTCACCGAAAAATTCTTGCTTTTAGAAAAAAAGTAAGTAAAAGTTACAAAAAGTTAAAATATTTTATATTATTATTAATTGTTTGAAAGCGATTTTGTTTCGTTATTTAGCCGAGAAGAACGCATATAATTATAAAGATAAATCAAATCTACCATCAAATTCTTTTTCAAACAAAATAACAGTGTTTTGGTATTTTATTCTGTTGTTCGTTAAAAATACAATTGATAGGTGATAGTCTGTCTATAGTTTCGAGTGAGTTGAATAATTTGTTGAAAATATATGCTTCGTAAAGTTTTATCACTTTTTTGTGTACATTATTGATTTTAAAACCTTTCCCAAGTCCTAGTAGATACACAAAATTTTTAATTTTACATAAGATGAATGAATGAAAAAAATTGCACATTCTTTTATAAAAGAAGTTTAAATAATAGGATATTGTTATAGCGGAAAGCAATAAACGAAAAAAAAAATTTCGAGAAAGTGAAATTATACAAATTGCGAGTTAATACATTTTTTGTACAATTGTGATACATATGTTTTTTCTGAACTTTCAGTCTTTATCTTTATATTTTTTAGCTACTTATGTATGTGAATTATCGACTAATCATTTAATTAAAAAAAATAAATTTTGGCGAAACTTGTTTTTTTCAGCGAAGCTTTTAATTATTGAAAGAGTTAGTTTTTTCCAATTTTCGGTTTTTAATTAAATTTTAATTTTTTGATCTGAATTACAAAAATTTTTCTTGAATTTTTGGAGTACGATTTTAAACGCGGAAAATGATGTCTTTACATCGAAAGCACTCGCCAAACGTACCAAAACAATAGCCAGTGACGACGGTCTTCAGCGAAAGGTATGACAACAGGTGAAATTAGGATCGCTAAGTGAAATACCTATTTGTTGGTAATCTCGTCAGGCGCTCGTAATTTTTTCACCATATCTCCGCCATTTATGGAACGATTTCATTGATTTTCAATATCAAATCTCAAAAGTTTATATGACAGTTGGTGTGATAAGATTTGGAAGAAGTTACCGAACATGGCAAAATCGAATTCCCTATGTAAAAGGTTCAAGGATATTGTAAGTTATAATTAGATATTGTAAGTTATAATTAGATCTTAGAGGATGGCACAACAATTAAGGTAATATCCAGCATCTGGATAATGACATACTACACACAATAATTCCTTGAGCTTTTGGAATGCTTCCTCTGCTGCTTCACTACACTGGTAAGGTCGTGACTTCTTGGTTAGATCATTTAGGTTCACAGCAACACTGGCAAAATTTGGCACAAATTGTCTGTAGTATGTGCAAAGGCTTTGTAACTCGTGAAGATTTTGTGGACGTACTTTTCTGCCCGTATTTTATTTTCATCGATTGATATGCCATCTGCTGTTACACGATGCCCCAAGTATTTGACTTCCTTCTGAAAAAATGCGAATTTCTTAACACTTAGTTTCAGTGCAGCAGCTAATTTACGCTTGTAGACTTCTTCCATATTCCTTAAGTGTTTATCGATAGTCTTTCTCATAACAATTATGTCATTCAGATACACCAGACATGTCTTCCAATTGAGTCTTCTCGTTTCATTAAACACTTGAAAGAAGACCAAATGACGTTATGTCATTTGGTCTAGAGCACTAAAAGCAGTTTTCTCTTTATCTTTGTCAGTTATCTCGACTTGGCAATAACCGCTCTGTAAGTCTAGCGTTGAAACCCACTGCAAGTGTCCAAGGTGTAGTCCATTTTTGGTAGCGGATAACCGTCCTTTTTGGTGACGTCATTGAGCTTTCTATAGTCAACGCAAAATCTGGTGCTGCCATCTTTCTTTTTTACTAGAACTACCGGCGAGCTTCATGGACTCGATGGTTCCGTCTCGCTCCACCTCGTTGACTATCTGCTTTACTTCGTTCCTCTTGGCTAGAGGAATGCTCCTGGGGACTTGTTTTATGAGAGTTGCTTCGCCAGTAATTATTTCGTGTATCACTATTACCGAGGTAGACTTTTATTAATTAGAGTTAACTTAGAGGCGTATATTCGTAGCAGCTGCTTGGCTTTGTTTTTGTCAGGTGGCTCCAATGCCATACGTGTCATGCAAGTATATCACGCTCTTTGTGCTATCTATAAGTTTTTACCAATTACTTTTTCACTGCTGGATAAGTTTAGCACTCTCACAGGAATTTTTCCATTTTTACAGGTTTTCACGAGGACTTTTGCTATTATTATCTCACTCTTAATTTCTGATGGTTCTACCACCCACAACCGGTTGTTGTCACAATCTTTTTCCATATGTGCTCATATCAAAGTTTCTGCATGTGGTGGTAATTTCTGGCATGATGTAGCAACCAACATCCTGACAGCAGCTTTGCTCTCATATACAATATCAAAAGGTATTTCGACGTTTCGCCAAATCATTATTTATTGCCACATGCGCAGATCGACTCCATGCATGACCATAAAATCTGCGTCAATAAAAACTTCGTCCACGACATCGACAACAACAAATACGTGGTCCACACTCATGTTGGCAATAGTTTATCTGACTTTCGCCTTACCACATATAGTAGCAAATTCTCCGGTTCCACTGTTACCTTTACAAATCGGGCCTAATTATCGACTGCGACGCTCCTGTGTCTATTGTCAGAATACGCTTTTCTCCGTTGATATACCCACTAGCACCAAGATTGCTGTTTTGGTGTGGATGGTTTTTTCCATGGTAAATTAACTGCACCAAGCGCTCCACTTCCATGGGAAGGTCTTGAAGCGTCTCATTAGCCTTCTGCCACGTAGCTCCATCCGATACAGCTTCTTTTATGATCGCCGCCATATTTGCATTGTAACGCCATCATTATGGCTTCATAATTATTTCTGCAGCTTGTTAGTAGGCTTTCGAGGACTTCTGCTGAAGATCATTTGTGTGCTAGAATCCGCTCAATGGCTTTGTCTTCATCGCCCAAAAATGTTTACTAGCCACTGTCTCGAACTGAAATTCGAAGACGTTGAACGGAATTCAGCCTTCTGTTTGTGTTTTCAGCAACTACTCGTACTGGACCTTCTTTTAATTCTAGGCCCACAAGATGTCAACTCGCTTATTGATGGTCTCAGAAATTTCATGTAGCTTCTCGTTTTAGTTTTCGCTGTTTGCGCTAGAAACTTCTTGCTGTTAGCCTTAGAAGATTCTTGAACTTTTGCTATTTTCTCCATCATAGCGGCGAACATTGCGTTAAAGTCCATGCTGCTAGTTGTTGCACTAATGCATATGTACCTCAATCTCCTCTTTTTCTTCAAACTCATATGCGCCAATGTCCATGCCACGTCGCTTGAATTCATCTTGTTACGTTTTTACTTTATGTTGAATTGCGAAATAAATACACAACAATATCACTTTTACTGCAAGTCACTTTATTTATTCAGCTTTGAATAACTTTGGTTGACGCCACTGTAAAAAATACAAAAACTGTTTAACACTATATTAAATCACGACAGCTGAACTCTTAGACGTAGAGCTGCAAAACTATCGATAGTTTTCTTTTGGCTGACTATCGATTGATAGTCTTTCAATCGACGATCGATAGTTTTGCAGCTCTGCTTACTCGTTTCAAATAATACTGCCATGGCGGTCGAAACCATGCATTCTATTTATTGGCGGTTGCTTATTTTACAATTGGATAAACGTGCGTGTGTGTGTGTGTTTTATTCAATTTATGTTTTTTTTTTATGAATGTTTGCATATGGGGTATTTCTGGAGAAATCGAGAGCAACAACTAATACATGCTTTTTGTTTGTTTCTTCATTCATTAGTGTAATAAAATATACTATTAATGTTGTTGTTAAAAACAAAATTATTGCCTACTAACTGTGCCCGCCGCGTCGTGGGCGTCCTGCCAATATATTGCTCGGTTTTGCTTTGAAAGTATTCCACACCAATTGAAAGTCTTACTTTCATAGTGCTTCAGTTATGATTTATGTATTTAATTTATATAAAAAATTCTAAAAATTATTGTAAACCTCTGTAAGTGGTGTTTAAAATATTATATTAACATTGTAATTCCACAAAGTAAAAATACAAATTTTAATCAACTGGCGCCATTTGTTGCGTAATAGTTTCTTAAATATTACATTTTCAAAACTAAAAAGGTATGTGGTGAAAATGTAACCGTGTTGAAAATATCCCAGTTTTAAACCGAAAATTTCAGCACTTTTAAACCGGAAATTGCATTTTTCAATGCCTTTTCTCCACTTTCTCTTGGAAATAAGACATTTTTGTGGAAAGAAGTATCCTATATTGGGATCAGGATACTAAGGTACCTCCTCACAAAATTTTGTTAAAATCCATCCAGTAGTTTTTACGTGAAGGAAATACAGACAGACAGGCGGAAATGAGTTACTATTTTATTATCTTTTAAGAGCTTATAAAGAATAAATTCTTCTTTCATAACAATATATTAATGGACGCCTTTATGGTACTTATTGGACATTTTTCCGTTTATAATGAAAGGATGTTCTTATGACAATGAACTTTTGGAAGGATTCACAACTTAAAGTATTATTGCATAAAAAAGAAAATGTATGAAAAAGTTTTCTATAACGATTAGTGTCAGAAAAATTTAAAAACTGTGCTTACCTGTAAAATTTAAAGTTAAACGTGAAAGTAAGAAAAATCACCGCCAGCACAGTAGTTGAGCATAAACTTTATCAATTATGCAAATTGTAGTTTTCACACCTTTAACAAGCGCATAAGTTTGTTGATACTAACAGCTAACCAAGTCTAAGGATATGGTCGAAACGTAGTTCTTTAGTGCATGTTAACAACAAATTTAATACGTTTTTTCCTTGCATTAACATAACTCAAAGACGAACAAGAAGCAACAAGTTTTTGAATTTCATTTTGTAAGAACCGAAGAAAAGAATACGGTAAACCATAAATCTTACGTTAAAATTTTCTTGAATGAAAAACATATTAATACGTTAACAATATTATAAATTTAATTAAAACATTATTATAATATATACACTTGTGTGGTGAAGTTGAGAATTATTTCTATTGGAATTTTAGCTTCACTGAAAGTTGAGTGTAAGGAAAGTTTTAAAATCCAATTATTGGATTCTTTAATTGACAAAACTGGTCAAGAAATAATTAATAATAGTCGAAGTTAAGGGGAACTATGTTGGAGTCCAGTTATAGATAATGAGGATAACTAAAAATTTTATTTTTGTCCTGCTGCGTTCAATTTTTAATTGTTTTATGCCTTTTTATGTTATTTTTCTTTTTTTTTTTTTTTTGATTTACTGCCAAATTCTTAGTAAAAAAAACTATGGCCCATATTTATAGTCAAAAATAACTTTAATGGAACTAAAGTCGACTTTATTTATAAGGCGACCTTTATTCTTTCATAGACAATTTAAAATACATTTTTGATATTAAAACTAGCTGAAGCAGTTTCTAACTTTCAGCAAAAATTAGCAAATTAGAGGTGACACCCTAAAGTTATCCTAAAGTCATTTTATTTTTCACTATGGTAGAAAAAAATATAATAAGAGATTTTAGGTTATGGATTACTTTAGCAATAGTCGACTGTAGCTTGTAACATTGGCCTACGGTTTTAAGTATTTCTTAATAACAAAAATTTGCATAAGCATACAATATTGATATTCTTACGATCATTAAAATTGACCAAGAGATCATTATTGATCTTCATGTTTTACCTTTTTAACAGACTCAGTAAGATTTTTTTGAACTGTTGTTGAGAGACGCTTGAAATTTATACAGAATTGTTATAACTACTGCTATAACAGCCAATATAAAAAAATGGCTTATAAAAAGAGGTATTTTTGATCTATAGGGTAAGAATAATTAAAACAGATTCTTCAAAAGAAGAATTTGTTAGTTAAAAGAGTATCAAAAATATATTTTGTTGCTTTATTATCTTTTCTAATATAGAGAGGGTACCTCTCCTACTAATGAAAAATTGCAGCGATAAAATTTGCAAAATATAATTCGGCACAAAACGGCAAATTTTAATGATTTCATTTTAAGTTTAGGATTTCATGTTAGGTCTTTTTGTAAATATGTAGTAGTTTTGGATTTTTAGAAATATTATAGAGAATAACTTTAATTAAGAATGTTTAATAGCATTGACTAACAAAAATTAATTTTATCAAAAATTTAAATGCCTCATAAAACTTTTTAAAAATAGCCCAATATTCCTGTTGTTTGATTGTTTAAAATTTTGTGTTTTGGGTTTGCTTGGAATTATCATTGCTTCGAATTTCTTTAAAAAAAACCCAACTTGTAGGCCACTACAGATTTATTTATTTTTGTAAAGAAAATTTGAATAAAATTTTGATTTTTTAACCAATAGGTGCATTTTTAACTGGTTCTTTTTTTAAAATCCAGGTAAATTTTCTACATTGCCTAGTTATTTGACTTTTGGTATTTGGCAACATTAGTTGTTAACCTTCCACTAAAATTATTACAAATTTTTGAAAAATTTATCCTACATTAGCTGCCGACAGTGTGTGTGTCCTGACAATATTTTGAGCGAAGTTTTTCAAATATTCCGCTTTCAAAAATAAAAGGTTCCTTAAAGTATGCATATCATTAAAATTGCTTACTTTCACTTTTTTCACTTTCACTTTCTCTTGGAAATAAATTATTTAAAAAAAAAGTATCCTACCTATATAACACAGAAAGGAAAAAAGTTACAATTTTATAGCTATAATGAATAGTGTAGATAAACCTATAAAATGGAGACATCCATGTAAAAAAAGTTCCAAGTTTTTTAATAATTAATAATATTCAGCCTTAATGTATCTGTCGTTCTCGGTAATTTGTCGTCCTAAAAATTTATATTATGTTTGTCAACAATGACGAAAATAAGACAAACTTTCCATATAAAAGTGGTGTTATATGTCGTCATTAACTTTACATGGAAAAAACACAATTTATTTTCAAACGACAATTCTTTCACAATGAGTACGATATTTACATTAATGCCGGGAAAACAAATATCTCTATAATGGTGTATGCCTCTTGGGGGCTAGCCAAGTAAAACTACTGGCAACGCGCCATGTGTAGTACGTCTATTGTAATGCAGAAATCTAGATAATTACAGATTTTTTTCTTAATTTCTGACAAAACATAGTTAACATATCTTATTACAATTTACGGATTTTATAGGGAAAATACTATTTAGTGCAATTTAGGCTTTATTAAAGGTTGTTTGGCGGGTAGTGCCTATAAACAGTTAATTTCACACAAATGAAAGTTAATAAATCTTATTACTACTACTAGTGGCTACCAATTCCAGTTTTCAGATTTTAGGCACCGTTTAATATACGGATTTTATAGGGCAAATACTATTTAGCGCAATTTAGACTTTATAAAAGGCTGTTGACGGGTAGCACCTAAATTTCTTGAAAATGACAGTTAGTGCATCCTATTCTTACTACTAATGGCTACTAATTCCAGTTTTCTGATTTTAAGCGCCGCTATCTACTACTAATGGCTATCAATTCCAGTTTTCAGATTTTAGGCACCGCTTAATTTACTGAATTTATAGGGAAAATACCATTTAACGCAATTTAGGCTTTATTAAAGGTTGTTAGTGGGTAGCGCCTAAACGGTTATTTTCTTGCAAATTTAAAATAATTTACGGATTTTATAGGGAAAATATTATTTAACGCAATTTAGGATATAAAACACTTGTTAGCGGGCAGCGCGTATACGATTAATTTCTCGCAAATGATAGTTTGTACATATTCTTCCTACTACTACTAGATTTAAAGTATACAGTTCCCAAAGTATGCATATCTAAAATTCTAAAAATTATTTTAAAGTAAAAAATGTTTAAAATGTCCCAGTTTAAAGTATGCATGTCGGTAAAATTATATACTTTCACTGTTCCACTCCAAAACGCATGTTTTTCACAGAGATGTATATATGAAAGCTATTGCATTTATCTGGATACAGAATATTTATTTTGTCTCACGGGATTATCAGAATACAAAATTGCAACACTCTACCTGTAATATTTGCCTAGGTTCACGTCAATAATTTTTGACAAACAAAATACTTTTTTTCTTTGTATGAAAGACCTCACGCCTATTATTCCCATCCACCCTATTTTCCGCTAGTGTATTCATATTTATATAGGGTTACAAATTTCAAGACTCTACCTAGTATAGTTCTTTGTTACACAATAATAAATAATAACTTTGTGTGACAGGTGCCATGCGCACTACTACTTTTAAGATTCTACCTATTACAGTTTATAAGTAACACGATGATAAATATTTACTTTATATGAAAAGTGCACGCACACGTAAACTATTAACAAAATATATGCCCTATTTTACTCACGGCATACCTGGTACCAAATTACAGGAAGATCGGACCACTGCTGTTGACAGCTATAGCTTTCTGGCAAACAAACAAATTTTCATTTTATCGATCTCAGCAATTATAACAAAATTTTATATATGTATGTATACTAATTAATACGCTACGCTACATTTTTACTTTACCATACGTAGTATAAGGTAAAGTATAGTTATCATGAGGTCGGAAATCCATTTTGGCAATTTTCGCGATGATGTCTGTGGGTGTGTATGCCACTATTTGTGGAGTTTGTACAGGTCATACCGTTTGACATATCAAAATGAAATTTATTGTGTGCCTTTGTTATATGGAGATAAAGAGCTGTATAAATTTTGGGCATAATCGGGAGGGAGCAAGGGGTAGTATACTTACTCCCAAATTTTGTGAACCTATACAGGTCATAACGTATGACATATCAAAATGAAATTCAGATGTGCCTTTGGTATATAGAGATGAAGAGTTGTATTCATTTTGGGCACAATCGGGAAGGAGCAAGGGGTAGTTTATTTAACATCCCAAATCATTCCTGTATAACAGGTGTTAAATAACATATTTAAATAACAATGTAATTCCAGAAAATAAAAATACAAATCAAATACAAATTTTATTCAATTGGCTATTTAGCAGTAAATAATTCATATTTTGACGTTATTTTAAAACAGCGCCACCTGTGGTGCAACCGTGTTA
Source organism: Phasia obesa (assembly GCA_949628195.1). Classification (NCBI taxonomy): domain Eukaryota; kingdom Metazoa; phylum Arthropoda; class Insecta; order Diptera; family Tachinidae; genus Phasia; species Phasia obesa. The sequence goes on from OX451219.1 coordinate 70,764,315, forward strand.
AAAATATGTGTTTGAAATATTCCGGTGTACATTCACTGCTTTTTCTCCACTTAGAAATAAGAAAAAGTATCATATTTTGGAGTCAGGATACAAAGGTACCTCATCACAAAATGTTGTTAAATTACAACCAGTAGTTTTTACGTGATGCGAACACAGACCGGAAATGAGTTATTATAATAAAACAACTAATGATATACATATATTAGAGTGTAATTGAATTTATTATAAATCAAAATAGGGAAAACTTAAAAAATTAACTTTTAATTCGTAGTTTTAAGTAAAATAATAAAATTAAAATATTTTCAAGTTAATAGCGCAACTAAATCTTGATAATAATTCTTAAGTGTTATTTTCATGAGTTTAACACAACATTTCTTATATTGCGCGAAGCAACTTGAGATCGTCTAAAACGCAATTATGGTTTGTTTAAAATATTGCATAAGAATTATGTATATTGTTTTAATTAGGAAAATTATGCTCTCGAAGATTTTATGGTTTACAAAATAAATACTTCCATGAAAGTAATTATTAAACTTGTTCGGTGAAGTTGACGTACACCTAATGTCACTTTAATGCTTAGTAAGCAGACATAAATACATACTTAAATCTCCATAAGAATAATGCTAGAAATAATTAAAGATAAATTATGTATATCATTAAAGGTGTGAATTTTTAAATTATTTAATAAGAAAATAAGACATTTAGCTCTGCTTTACCTTTTACGTAATTAAGTAGAATTGGTTGGTAAAGATCTTCTTCACACAATTGTCATTCTTTACATCTCTATTAAGCCATATCCTTCGGTGGGATTTAATTTAATGTCACTAACGACTTTTAGTGAAAATAAATTGACAGATTAAATCGGAAAAACGTTTTTGTTTGGTTTGTGATTCCGTTTGTGCAACACCTTTAATTTCCGTTTTTATTAAAATTAATGAAAATCATACATTATACAACTCTATCGTACATATGCACAAGTACATATGTACATATGTATGAATTTATTTCTTACGTCAATATTCTTGCTTTAAATTTAAGGAACAATAGCACATTCTTACGTGTGGTTTTTCATGCTGTGAGTGCGATGGTGTACGAGCATAATAAATATACCACTTAAGTTTTTAATTGCAATAAAATTTTATTAAATATTTATATACAGAGCAAACCAAATATAAACGATGAACAATCATTTAAAAGTTTTATAGACATTTTTGTTAAAAAGCTTAAGTCCCATTTTGTTTTTATTTTTTAATTTTTAATTACTACTTAATTATTTTTTAATAATCAGTTTTAGAAATAGGCCTAAGCAAAAATTTCGTTATTTTATTCGAAATTTATGTAGTTGTTTACGTCCGCTAAAATGTAAGTCACTTTGCAGAGTGCTTCGATAAAGGTAACAAAAATAGGATTACATTTTTAGTTACCTTTTTTCTTTAGTGGTATTACTTTTTACAAAATTTCGAGCCGAGAAAAATAACGAAAGAATGGCCAGGTACTGCTGTATGAGCCAGTAGAATCATTCTTTACTCTTCAAATATTACACTGCCAAAGCAAAAAATTAACTTTACGAGATATTTGTATGCCTGTTTCCCAAGTTTGTCTGTAGCCAAATTATTTGTTTACCGATTTTTTACTACTTACTAAGTTAATAATGGAATTGTTGGAAACGAGTAATAAAAAATTCATTGATTCAATCAAAAATTCCTTTCTGTAAAAAAATTCCAAAACGCTTATTTATCCTTAACCTATCCTAGAATCCTAGTTTGATATGTATTGGTGGCAGACATGCCTTCGCTAATTTATATCGTTTATCTTAGAAGAGTAAAAGTATGTGAAACCAGCTTGTACACCTGCAAAATTGTTAAGACGCAACACACATTCAGCCCAATCACGAATATTCCCTAGGAATTTCTTTCCCACGGAAAATACTTTTCTCGAGAAAAAATTCCTCCAATTACAAATTCCGCGGGAACAAAAAAATTAAAAAGTGGCATCATTGAATTTTGAAGCCAACTGTTTTGTTTATGACATTTAAATTTTTGTTTTTGTTTCCAACTTGTGATTTTGTGTGTTTTTATCATAAAAATTTTAATAAATTAAAATGAATAGTTTAGCTATGCGAGTATTACTTCAGGAGATTGGTGTTGTAGAAGAACAAAAAAGAAATAGCCAAAGGATTGCCAGAAGGCAGTTGCGGGATGACTCTAATCCGCTTGAGTTGCTGCAGTCACTGTAAGCAAAATAAATGCAAATTATTTTACTCGATTTTAATTTTCGGTGGATGAAAACATTTGCTCCTTGTTTGGACCACCTCCTGTGCACTTTCTATTTTTTAAATTGTGTGCTGCCTTTTGCCGTACGTACTTCTTTTGATCTGCCCAGGCCTAGATATGTATGTATAAATATGAATATGTTAGCGTTATTAATGAATTATTTTTCACAATATTGACAACAAACTTTTTTCCATTCAGCAACACACTTCGTTGGAGGCCCAATGGAGTTGAGCTCGGTTTCAGCGTTCCTCCAAAACCGCGCAACCGCCTCCTTGCTACCTTTATAGAAACCACAAGCAATGTCTGCATTGGCCTCCATTAAAGTTACCAAATGTTGCAATTGTACTTTATTTGTGCTCTTCGACCTTAAATAGCAATAAAATATTTTTTTATGTAATTAAATTTCGTTTTATAATAATATTACTTACATTTTTAATGCAACTTCCTTCCGGTTTGTAAGTGAAATATTTTTAGGGAAAAACTAAATTCAAAAACATTGAGAATAACTACTTTTTTCCCCATTTATTTTATTCCCGTTCACACGGTTGATAAAAAGGGGACAAAAATGAAGAAAAGGGAAAAGCGAGAAATTTCATGGGGAATTTTTATTTATAGTAGGAGGAATGGGAAAAGGAAAAAAACTCTCACGGAATTATTATTCGTGATTGGGCTGATTATGAATTGGCTGCTTTGGGGATTCGTTAAGTACCTCCTACCTCTAAATTTATATAAACTAAAGTAATAATTGGGTGGAGCGCATCTAAAATATGCCATTTTTTGAGATTCTGGCGCATAAACCAGGCTGAATTTTACTGATGGCTGAGGTTTGTAGCTTATTCACATAGAACTGAGACTTCAGAAAACCCACCAAAAAAGTTGAATGGGGTCAACTCACACGATCTCGGTGGCCAGTTCACATCACCTTAACGTGAGATCGCTCATGATAAATGTATAAAATGGAATGAATGTATGAATGTTAAAAATAAAATCAGAAACGTATTTTTCGAGTGATTGCTTCAGTTCGTTTGATTATCAATTGCTCATTGTATTACTGATTTATTTTTTTGAATTGCGTTACTATTGTAAACAAGCAACAATGAAAACAAAAAATCTTACAAGCTGCCTTTTAATAACTCTTAAAAATAAAATTTATATACCGGTTCTTTATAATAATGACGAAATCATTTAGCAAACGTCTGCGAAAGGCTTTTGTTCTCAAAACGTTTCTGTTTTGTTCTCATTGTGTTCTTTTCTGGCTGAGTAAGTTTAAATAAATGTGCGAATTGTGTTTACGACCAAAAAGAATTCAAAACTAAATGGTGCAATCATTCTCAACGTTTCTTTTTGGTTAATTTCGTACTCTGATTCAAATAAAAGTGTCAATCGAATTCATGCTGTTCTGTTTCTTTTACATACAGTGTGCTTATTCCGTATATATACAATATGAATAAGGATAATTCAAATACAATTCAAATATAATTCACATAAAAAAACATAACAATAATTTAACAATATACACTTATTTTTATCTTTTCGTTTTATTAAAAATTATTTCTTATATAAAAATTAGTGCATAAATAAAATTATTTCTTATTTTATTTTCTTTTAACATTTATGATGGAATATATTGAGTAGCTGGCTCTAAGAAATTATTCTCTACTCGAGAATAATTTATACAGAACAATGTTCTCAAATACAGCTCTGTTCAGTATAATACAGAACGAATAGTGACCGTATAATTTTATTTTATATTTAAACGTATCAATTAGGGTTTGGGAAACGGGAATTCCCGCCCAGGAATTCCCGGGAAACAATGTCATCAGCAAATTTCCCGTGTCCCGGGAAAGCCGACACGAGAAAAGTTTCATAGTCATTAATGTAAAAATATGTGATAAAACTTTACGAAGCACGACTGTTCAACAGATTATTCATCTAACTTGCATCTATACAACTATCAACTAGCTATTGTGGCAGACAAAAATACCTAAACGCTTTGAATTGTCTGAATAAGAATTTATCTTCATAATGCCATGTTAACTAATAATCCTACCTCAGTGAGAAGTAAAAGGGTTTTTTAATATCGCCGAAAATTTTGCAACAAAAATAAATACAATATCTAGTGATTAAGTAACAAAAAAATGGGCATGTTAATAAAATATTTTGCGGCCCACAACATTTTGTGCGCTTGGCAAACGTTGGTGTAATTTCTAAACTCTTAGTGTGCTGATAGCTTAAAAGTAGGGAAGAATCATACATTACTACAAAGAAAAGAATATAATTTTGTAAAATAAGCGTTCTTTAAGATTTTTAATTTCCATATACATATATTTCTACGAAAAATAATAATTATAATTTATTCAAGCAATTTATTATAAAAATGACAACAAAGATCTCTTAAAAATAAGCAAGAGTACTGATGAAGGACGTAGCTGCCAAGAAAATGCATTCCATGCTGCTAGCGTCTAAAAATAAAATTTTATAAATTTTTCTTTAAAATTAATCACCTAATTCGTGATTAATATTCTTTCAACTTAATAAAATATATAAAATATTAAATAGTTTAAACATATTACAAGAATTTAATAATGATTTTTTGTTGAGATATTATCAGCTGTTTCTTCCTTTTACTTTTGTTTTTAACAGGTTCGTCCGCAACAGAACGGAACGAAACAGAAAAACTAACTCCATGCATACATTTTTATTTATCAAAAATAGATCAGCTGTTTCGTAACAGAACCGAAAGTAAAAACTAATTCTACCTTTACTATTAAATTAAGAATTGTTTGGTTTTCGTTTTTAATTTACTTGCAATTTTGTCATTTTTGCTCGATATTGCTTTGAAAATATTCCACACCAATTGTAAGACTCATACTTCAGTTATGGTTTATGTATTTACACTATATAAAGGTACCCATCCCTGGATAAAATTTTAAAACATAAAAAATTCAAAAATTATTGTATATGATGACCTTAAGCTTAAAAAGCTTATTTTATTGCTAAATAGGTATAAGAGGTCGAATAAATAAAGGATTCAATTCCAATACTATAATTATTGTATATTTTAATAAAATTTGAATTCCACAAAGAAAAAATACAAATCTAATACAAATTTTATTCAACTGGCACCAACCGTGTTTATATTATCCCACTTTCAAAAATAAAAGGTGCGCAACTTTGTTTAAAATATTCCAGTTTTAAACCGAAAATTTCAGTACCTTTAAACCTGAAATTGTGTACTTTCACTGCTTTTTCCTTACTTTCTCTTGGAAAGGAGATATTTTTAAAAAAGTATCCTATCATTTAGGGGAGAGTTTGGGGCTTAACGTTTTTTAGGGGAACAAATTGGGGGTTAAAAAAAATATTTAGGATTTTTTTTGGGGGATTTTTTATGTTTTACCAGATGCTTAATTGGTCGTTTCCTATTTTTTTGCAACCAATAAATTAAAAATATGTAACAATCGGCTTTCTGGTAGGTTCTTTTAAACTATTTGAATAAGGTATAAGAAAGCTAATTTTTTTGTGTAGTATGTCATGAAAAAACAAAAATTAAAGAGACCTTCTCACTTCAGGCCTTATATAAGGCATACTTAGACCTTCTCTCTGATACGATCCTCATTTTTTGTGCCTTCCAAAGAAGGCCTTCTTTGGACTGGATCTTTCTTCTAAAAGATCCAGTACATATTCCTACTGCGCTTGTCTTAGTAGGGAAGTAGGAATGTGTACTCATTTTGTCTGACAAATACATAAATTTCTATTTTTAGATTTCTTATTTATAAAACTCAAAAGTTTATTGAATTATCTTTATCTACATCATTGCTGCTTTAAATTAAGATGCTTCGATAGACTGATTGGCAGTGCGAAGTTCTATCAGCCTGGATGTTGACCGTTCGAATCCCAAAATATTTTAATACTTCAATTAAAAATAAAAATAAATTAAAAGTGCTTAAAATTAGAAAAAAAAAAAACAGAAGGCCTTGTGCCTCCAAAAGAAGGAATAAGAGGCCTTCTAGAAGCCCCCCATACTCCTTATTACCACTGGATATATTTATGTACACATACATATACGTATTATAAATACATACTGTTACGAAAGAAGAATTTTTTCATTATAAGCTCTGAACAACAATACTCTCGAACAACAACAACAACATTAATGGCTTATTTTCTTACAATGATGGAAGAAAGAAACGCCTCATACAAAAATTCGCATTTACGCATACACACACACAGATTAAATAAACACTCTTCTGTTAAATACACTGCAACATACATAAATACAAGCACAGGTATAAACAAATAAACAGCCACACACACAGGTATAAAGAAATAAATAGCCACAAATACAGGTATAAAGAAATAACCAATCACACAAACAGAAAACAAGAGCAATAACAATCGAACCTGCCAGATATGTCTGGAATAGAACATTCTGGTGCTTTTAAAGCACCTATATAAGTGAATCGTGCTGGCGAGTAGTATGGCAGTATTAATTTGAAAGTCAAAGAGTTAAGTTGTCGAATTTTAAGAGTGTTTAACAGTTTACTGTATTTTTAAACAGTGGTATTAATAAATAAAGTGACTTACAGTAAAAGCAATAACAGTGTGTATTTATTTTGCGATTAAAGAACCCAACGTAAAGTAAAAACGTAACAATTGGTGACAGAAGTGAAATTGTAAAATAAAATAACTTGAAAAAAAAAATAAAATAATAAACAACAATGAAATTTGAAGATCTTAAAGTGGAGCAGCTGAAAAAGGAGTTGAGTAAGCTGGATTTGCCTACAGCAGGTAACAAAACAGAACTGCAGAAGAGGCTCATAGATGAATTCAAGCGTCGTGGCATGGACATTGGCGCCTATGAGTTTAATGAAAAAGAGATGACAGAGGTATGTAGCCGTGAAACAACAACAGCAAGTAGCATGGACTTCAATACGATGTTTGCCGCTATGATGGAAAACTCTAGAATGCTAGTCGAAGTACAAGAAGCTTCTAGAGCAAGCAGCGAAAAACTGTTAGCTGGAGTAAGAGGTGAAGTACAAGAAGCTTCTAGAGCAAACAGCGAAAAACTGTTAGCTGAAGTAAGAGATGAAGTACAAGAAGCTTCTAGAGCAAACAGCGAAAAACTGTTAGCTGAAGTACAAGAAGTTTCTAGAACAAACAGCGAGAAACTACTGGAAACAGTAAATGAGAAACTGGAGAAAAATCAACAACCTCTAGCTGAGATTCAAGAAGTTTCTAGAGCGAATAATGAGAAACTTTTGGGACACGTCAACGAAAACCTTCTACAAATTTCTGAAACCATTAATAAGCGAGTAGACTACGTAGAAGTCAAGTTCGACGAAAAAATCTCTGCCGTAGAAGTGCAACTGTCCGGTTTAAACAGAAAAGTGAATCTTCTAGAAACTAGTGGCGTCGAAGTACAGGTAAAGGATGTCGATGTAAAGCTGCAGGAGCTTGAAAACAAAATTATGAGCCTGGAAATAAAAGAAGGTTCAAGAAGAGTAGTGACTGAAAACACAAATAGGATAAAAGCTCCCAGTTTCGACGGCAACATACCCTTCAACGTCTTCAAATTTCAGTTTGAGACAGTGGCCAGTAAAAATCTATGGAGCAATGAAGAGAAAGCGATTGAACTGATTCTGGCACTTAAAGGATCTGCAGCAGAAGTCCTCGAAAGCCTACCAACTAGCTGCAGAAATAATTATGAGGACATAATGGTGGCGTTACAGCGGAAACATGGCGGCGATCATAAAAAGGAGCTGTATAGAATGGAGCTACGCGGCAGGCTGTAGAGAGCAAATGAGACGCTTCAGGATTTCGCCATGGAGATAGAGCGCTTGGTGCAGCTAATATACCCTGGGGAAAACCATCCACTTCTAGAACAGTTCAAGGTGGAGGCATTTGTTAATGGTATTCGTGACCCAGATTTTAAGCACGCAGTTTGCTCTAAGCAAAACACATCCTTTGCTGAAACCATTGCTTACGCTCTGGCTCAAGAAACAGCAAAAGTCATTTCGAGGCCGCAGTCATACAAAGTGCGATAAGTTGAAGTTGCTGCTGAAGATGAGAAAAAACAATGGACGACATAAAGCAAGTACTTGAGTCGGTAAAGAAAGTCTTAGATGAAAGACAAGGTAAAACAAACGCTAAGTGCTTTAATTGCGGCAAAGTCGGCCATTTTCAACGAATCTGTAAGGCAGCAAGAAAACGAGCCAGGTCTGTTTCGCCGCCTAGAAACAATAAACGTTCGACTCATGGAACATCTCGAGAGTCGTTAAACTAAAGAGAGCTAGCACTACGGGGCATGAGCTAGCTCCCACAACCGAGGGCCCCACAATCTCCATATCTGTGATGCAGCAGCAAAACAGCAATCTTACTGCAAGCGGGTATATCAACGGAGGAAAGCGTATTCTGACAATAGACACAGGAGCGTCGCAGTCTATAATAAGGCCCGATTTAGTAAAGGAAAAAGTGGAACAATTGAATAATGTAAGGCTACGCACCGCGACCGGAGAATTTGCAACTGTCTATGGTAAGGCCAAAGTCAGATTAACATGAGTGTGGACCATGTGTTCATTGTTGCCGATATCGTGGACGAAGTTATTATTAGCGCAGATTTTATGATCATGCATGGAGTCGATCTGCGCATGGGGCAACAAATAATGATCAGGCGAAACGTCGAAATACCCCTTGATATTGGATATGTGAGTAAATCTGCAGTAAGGAAACTGGTTGCTGTAGCATCCCAGAAATTACCACCTCAGGCAGAAACTGTGATATGGGCACGTATGGAGGAAGATTGTGAGGACAACCGGTTGTGGGTGGTAGAACCATCAGGAATTAAGAGTGAAACAATAACAGCAAAAGCCCTCGTGAAAACCTGTAAGAATGGAAAAATTCCTGTGAGAGTGTTAAATCTATCCAGAAGTGAAAAAGTAATTGGTAAAAACTCTCACATAGCTCAATGTACACCAACAGAGGCCATAATTAATTGCGAGAGAGACTTGGAGCCTTAAAAACTGTCAACTAAAGAGCGCGAAATATTAGCAGAACACGTGGGGAAATGGGTAGCAGAGCTGAAGCCACCTGACAGAAACAAAGCCAAGCAGCTGCTACGAAAGTACGCCTCTGTCTTCGCCCTAAAAGATAAAAGCCAAGGTAGAACGGCAATAGTGAAGCATGAAATAAATACTGGCGAAGCGAGGCCCATAAAACAAGCCCCCAGGAGCATTCCCCTAGCCAAGCGGAGCGAAGTAAAGCAGCTAGTCAACGAAATGGAGCGAGACGGAATTATCGAAGCATCTTCGAGTCCTTGGAGCTCGGCGGTAGTTTTAGTAAAGAAGAAAGATGGCAGCACTAGATTCTGCGTTGACTACAGAAAGCTCAACGACGTTACCAAAAAGGACAGTTATCCGCTACCAAGAATCGATGAAACCTTGGACACGCTAGCAGGTACTAAGTGGTTTTCTACGCTAGATCTACAGAGCGGTTACTGGCAAGTCGAGATAGCTGACAAAGATAAAGAAAAAACTGCTTTTAGTGCTCTCGATGGTTTATGGCAGTTTAATGTTATGCCATTTGGTCTCTGCAACGCTCCAGCCACCTTCGAGCGTTTAATGGAACGAGTGTTAAAGGGACTCAATTGGAAGACATGCCTGGTGTATCTGGATGACATAATTGTCATGGGAAAGACCTTCGATGAACACCTAAGGAATATGGAAGAAGTCTTCAGGCGTATATCAGCGGCTGGACTAAAGCTCAGTGTTAGGAAATGTGCATTGTTTCAGAAGGAAGTCAAATACTTGGGGCATCGTGTAACAGCAGAGGGCATATCAACCGATGAAGATAAAATACGGGCAGTAAAGGACTGGCCTCGTCCTCAAAATCTTTACGAGTTACGAAGTTTCTTGGGACTCTGCACATACTACAGACGATTTGTGCCAAATTTTGCTAGTGTTGCTGCGAGCCTACATGAGCTAACCAAAAAGTCGCGACCCTACCAGTGGAGTGAAACAGCCGAGGAAGCATTTCAGAAGCTCAAGGAATTATTGCTAGACACTGATGCAAGCGGATATGGAATAGGAGGCGTGCTGTCGCAAGTGGAAGATGGGACAGAAAAGGTTATAGGCTACTACAGCAGAGTACTTTCGAAGCCTGAAAGAAACTATTGCGTAACGCGACGAGAGCTTCTAGCAGCATTGGAGTGCATAAAACACTACCACAAATATTTGTATGGCCAACATTTTACGTTGAGGACAGATCATGCCGCACTCAGGTGGTTGCTGCAATTCAAGAGCTCTGAAGGACAGCTTGCACGCTGGATAGAGCGTCTTCAGAGCTATGACTTTAGTATTGAGCACAGAAAAGGAGGCAAGCATAACAACGCAGACGCCCTTTCTAGGCGGCCATGTGATCTGGGGTGTAAGCATTGCACAAAGGCGGAGAGAAAAGAATTTGTTATTGATGTTCGGCTTACACATATAGAATCTAGTGAAGACTGGCCGACTGCACAAAGAAACGATCCCATATTGGCAAAAGTTATAGCGGCTAAAGAGAAGACAGAACACCGGCGCGAAGTGAGATCTCACCAGAAAGTCCACTGGCGAAGGCATATTGGGCCCAGTGGAACAGTCTCAGGTTGAAGGATGGCTGCTTATGTCGCACCTGGGAGAGCACAGACGGTAAAACTGTGATAGACTTAATCGTCGTGCCATCCTCCAAGATCAAAGAGGTCATGAAACAATTCCACAATGGTCCTAGCGGAGGTCACCTCGGTGTAACGAAGATGCTGGAAAAGATAAAACAACGGTTCTATTGGGTCGGCTGTCAACAAGCCGTAGCAGAGTGGATAGCCAATTGCCAGGAGTGCATTGCAGCAAAGGGTCCAGTACGAAGGAGTCGGGGGCAGCTTCAGCAGTACAATTCAGGCGCTCCCTTTGAACGTATAGCGATGGACGTAGCAGGTCCCTTCCCTGCTAGCAATGCTGGAAACCGATACGTTTTAGTGGTCATGGACTATTTTAGCAAATGGCCGGAAGTATATGCCATTCCCAATCAAGAAACCAGAACGATTGTAGACGCTTTTATAAGCAACTGGGTGTGTCGCTATGGTGTTCCCTTAGAACTACACTCCGACCAAGGCTGAAATTTTGAATCCGCTATATTCAAAGAGATGTACGAAGTATACGGAATAAGAAAGTCCAGAACGACACCGTTACATCCGCAATCTGATGGTATGGTCGAACGATTCAATCGAACCCTGGAAGAATACCTGAGAAAAGTGGTCAGCGCACATCAGAGGGACTGGGATGAGCATATACCCAAGTTTTTGTTGGCATATAGATCAGCTGTTCACGATTCCACCTCACGAACACCAGCGAAAAGAGTCTTTGGATCTGAGCTAAATTTGCCTGCAGATTTAGAGTTTGGTGTTAAGACAACATCGGCAGAAGGAGACGGCGAAAACTCTAGTCAGGCGCAAAGGGACCTTCAGGAGATTCACGAATTCGTGCGGAGTCGGATAAAATTAACCAGTGATAAAATGAAAGCCAGATATGATCGAGCTGCCAACTCTGAGGGATTTAACGAGGGACAACTGGTTCTACTTTTTAACCCACAACGGAAGAAAGGATTATCACCCAAACTACAAACTCATTGGGATGGACCTTATAAAGTAATAAAGCGGCTAAACGACGTAGTTTACAGAATACAGAAATTCCAGAGCCCAAGATCAAAAATGAAAGTTGTGCACTTGGAGCGGCTAGCCAACTCTGGAAAAGGTACATCTGTGTCTGTTCGGGACGAACAGGTTTGAGAAGGGGGTAGTGTTACGAAAGAAGACTTTATTCATTATAAGCTCTGAACAACAATACTCTCGAACAACAACAACAACAACATTAATGGCTTATTTTATTACAATGATGGAAGAAAGAAACGCCTCATACAAAAATTTGCATTTACGCATACACACAGATTAAATAAACACTCTTCTGTTAAATACACAGCCACGTACATAAATACAAGCATAAACAAATAAACAGCCACACACACAGGTATAAACAAATAAACAGCCACACACACAGGTATAAAGAAATAAATAGCCACAAATACAGGTATAAAGAAATAACCAATCACACAAACAGAAAACAAGAGCAATAACAATCGAACCTGCCAGATATGTCTGGAATAGAACATTCTGGTGCTTTTAAAGCACCTATATAAGTGAATCGTGCTGGGGGATTTTTGTTAAAATTTGGATTAATTAAAGGAATTTTTTTATTTAATTAATTTGGATTTTATTTTTTGAAAATTACAGAAAAAAATTTAGCAAATATAGTTTTATCTTATTTTGGCTCAAGATCTAAATTAATAAAGAACATCCTTCCTTTTGTTTAATGAGAATCAGTTTTTATTAATAATTGGTATATTTATTTTCAAAAAGGTTCCAATATTTCGACTAACATCGTTAGTCATCATCAGGGATCTGATAAAATAAAAGAAAAAATACTAAGTACACAAATCTTATTAGAAAGTTATTAAACAATATTACTTAAAAAATATTAAACAATTATCACAAAACAAAATTATCACAGCATCCAAACTTTTGTAATCAAACTTTTAAACTGAAAATTATTTTGGTTTTTTGTATTTATTTATTATTCGTCTGTATATGTGAGCACATTTCTCCGTATCTTGTTTGTAGTTTAATCTCTTGTCAATTGGGACATTTATTATACTTAAGGCCCAACTATAATATGCATAAGCTGGCTTAAGCTAATGTCAAAAAATGAACGAAAAGTCTGTCAAATGCTTAAGCAACTTATTGAAGACTTTTAGGTGGCTACAATGTACTTACATGAATCTAAAAATTATTATGACAGTTGCACATTTGTTTTGTTCGTACTTTTGAAAAATAATAATTTTTTTCTGAATAAGTTAAATTTGTTAACAAAAAGGTGTTAAATAAACATATTTTATATACCTAATACCATTTATATACAAATTAATAATTATTTTTAATAGTTTTAAGAAAATTTCGAAAGAAAAGTTTAACATTTTTGGCTGTTTGTGTAATTTTGGCCAAAAGTACTAAAAAGTACAGCGCTGTGCATCACTCAACTCATAAACAATAAAATGCTCTTTCTTTTTAATTTCGATTATTATACAACGCCTCTCTTTTTTCTTATAGAAACTTCTTTTTTTAACATTTTATATTAAATTTATATATAATTTGTTCACTTTCATTCTCCATTGCAATTTTTTACGAATATACATTCATATGTAAAACACAAAGCACAAACAGCTGTTTCCGTACGGAATGTGCGATCGGTTTCGGACTTTGCTTAAGCAAATAACATTTGACGAAACTCAACGAAAAGTGTTGTTAAGTACATTATAGTTTGCCACATATGATTTATATGTAATTGCACAGTTGCTTAAGTTGGCTTAAGCTAGCTTATGCATATTATAGTTGAGCCTTTATGTAGCACCTCCAACATGAACCTCTTCATATAATTATTCTCTTCTTGTAGAATTCTCACATTTTTAAAATTCGGCTTGTGATTTGTCGTGGTACAGTGGGCAGCAAGTGCTGTTTTTTGTTCTATTGGTTTGTCAAGTATTTTTAGGTCCGATCTGTGGGATGTAATTCTTGTCTTAAGTTTAGTTTTTGTAGTGCCAACATATTCCTTATTGCATATGTTAGTTCCGTCTCCGTTGCATGGAGTTTCATACACCACATTAGATTTTTCTTCTTTTGGTAGCCTAGTTTTTGTCCTGCTGAATAATCTGTTGACAGTATTATAAAAGCAATCTTTTAAAAGCGAGTTTATAACTATCCTTATCAAATATGTTGGAAAATTGTAGCCTTTCAGAAAACTGTGGTATATAAGACAGGCTCTCATATACTTTTGGTGGTTCCTCGTCTTGTTTTTTCTTTCTTTCCGCTTGTCTCAGAAGGTCATTTATAGTTCTCTTAGGAAATTCGTTCATTTACAGCACCTTTGTTATTCTTTCTCTATTAACTCAAACGAAGTCTTTGTCACTTATAGATAAATATTTAATTTAAAAAAAATTATTTATGTAATCAAGAAAAATTATTTTAGGGGATTTTTTAAAAAAGCTTGATTTTAGGGTTTTTTTTAGTGTGCGTATTAGATTAATATAAATCACGCTTTCACTTAACAATTTTAAGGCAAAGCAATATAAATTACATTTATTTGTTTTATTTTCACAAAAGATTATTTACGGGTATCATGCATGAATAGTTTATTTGCGTATTACTAATAGTTCAGAATGAAAAATCAATTAATGTAATTATGTTTTGTGGTTGGAAAAAATTCAAAACAAAAGGCTCTTATGACAGTAATTTGAATTTCTCTACCTGTTAACATTGTTAATGAATATGTTAGTTTTTTTCATGAAAACCGCTTGTACGGAATTTTCACAATATACACATGCATATGTTACAATTCATGACTAGTTTTTAATTCTAAGAATCGTAAGAAAACTAATTCTAACTAACTAATCAAATTATAATTAACTTAATATTTTACAAAATTTTGTTTGGAATTTTCACAACCATTTTTGCTACTTTTTAACTCTATTATAACAAAACACTTAAATTAAAATTTGGTTAATTCATTCAAAATTAAACACTTTATTATTTACTAATGATAAACAAAGTGATTTTTTTCAGTGCAAAACACCAATACATTCTCATTTTAACCAGTTTTAACAGCTTTCTCTGGTAGGGTATGCTTGATAATAAGCCTAATAAAATAAAAAAAAAATAAACCTTCTTGCAAAAAGCAGGAAGAATATCTAATAAAAACCCCAAGTTTCCTTCTTGATTTTTTCAAAAAATGGTTTCCTTATTAAAATAATAATATTTTTGTCTTGAAAAAACCATCTTATATTTTTGTTCTATTTTATTAGGTATTTATTAGAAACTATTTTTTCTGTGTACATCCATATATCGCACTTGTCGAACAATATTGTATTATCACAAAGATTTAAATTTTTATTATTAAATTTTATTTTTAAAAATTTTGCATTATCCTTCTTCTGCGAAAGAATAGTCGAGACAAAGTGGATTTTTTTTTTTGGTGAATATTACTTGCTGTTGAAAAGATTGATTTTTCGCAAACATTGCAAACATCAAAATATCGAGTTATTTTTAAGTTTCCGCGATATAATGTAGGAGCAATATAAGCCCTGAACAAATTTACATTTCTTAAAAAGTAATAAAAATGCAAAAAATCTGGAGTAGCCTACACTCAACTTAACCATTCCGCATGGAAACATATTTTTATGGATATATTACATAAAGAATAAAAGTTGAAAATATATCGAATCAAAAAAATAATTATATTCGGTTTAGGGTGTCAAGTAAACTGCCCCTCTCATAAGCGGAAAGCTTATGGCCAAAAACTATACAGGTCTTTATCTCCATATACCAAAGGCACATACTGTATTTAAATTTGATATGTCAAACAGCATGACGTGTAGACGTTCACAAAAATATTGGCATAAAAAATCGTTACCATAATTGAGAATAAAATCAACTTTTATCTTTCGTTTTTAATGATATGATATACATATTGCTCATTTTACCTTAGACATAGTAAGCTTTAAGATCAAAAAATAAAAAATTACACTTTGTTTAGAAAAATTGAGTTATATTCATTTGTTAAAAATTTAATAGTTGTTTTATTAAATACATTTTTGTGTATATCTTGATACCAGTTCTACCATTAATTCACCATTATTGACACAATTTTGTCATCTGCACTTAGGAGTTAACATAGTGGCAGTTAAGACAAATTAGCTCAATATTAAAATAGTTTGTAAAATCTTTTCGAAGTAGCAGCATTCTATCCTTGACTTGAGGTTCTTATCCTTACTCTTTCTTCTGTTGTAATATACATGTCGAATACTCATTAAAGCATTTCTAGGATAACTCACTACGGATATATTGCTATTTATTATCTTGCGTCTCTTTAATTAAATGATGTTTTAAATTTAATCTATTCGCAGTTGTTACTTTTACCAGTCATTGTATAGTGTATTCGTTTGAAGCTCTTTTCCATCATTAAGTTTAAAAATGTCCTTTGATAACTTTCCTAAGCAAATGAATGAGAATATAAGTAGGAATAAAGCATTGCTCTTTTCAAGATTTTTGAAACAAAATTTTCTATAAAGAGATCATAAACACAAACCATAAGTAACTACCAAAATAAACTCTTTTGTGAATGTACTGGCAGTTCAAATAATTACAAAATCAATGTCTAACAGTTTTACAAGTTCAAACAATTAATAGCAGGTCTTTTAAGAATTAGACTGCATAATGACTTTTCCAAGACTTCAGAAATATTACATATATTAGATACTTTTAGTGCATCACGAAAATGTACGTTTGTATGTGCTTTATTGCAACTGGTAAATTTGTCTTGTCTATGGAAACCACATTGCTTACATTTTACAACTCATTTGCAGACTTGATACGTCAATGGTATTTTGTGCTTTAAAATTTCATTTATTTCGATTTTAAAGTGAAAATAAATGTTTACAATACAATTGTTCAAAATTGATGCAATTTTTAGCCTCCTTGTATTTAATTGTCGTTAAATTCAGAATAGAAAAACAAATTCAAAGGAATTATTTTAAAAAGTTCAATTTATGTACAACTGTTTTACACAGAGAATTAAGTTTCATGACATATTTTTAATTCATGTTTTTTGACTGTATTTCTTATCAACTTGCACCTGGCTGATATTATACCACAATTGTTACGAATAAAACTTTTGAAATTGTAATAGTCAGGTATGTGATGGAAAACGATCGATTTTAAATCGACCGTTTTTAAAAGGTGTCATGAATTTCGATCGATTTTATGAATTATTTTTGAACCCATCTCTTAACATTTGGGTTTGAAAAATTAACCAGAAGATAAAAATCAAACAATATTGTTCATATTGTTTAGAGCAAGACATTTTGTTTGTATAAAAACGTAACAAAAAAAAAAAAAAAAAAGATATACCCTTTCAAATTCTAAAACTAATTTTTTTCCTAAAAAGTCGGAAACTTTTTAGGTGGTTAGGATTAAAGTAATTCCAGAAATTAGACTAGATTCTATAGGAAACTATCCTTTAAAAGTTGAGCACAAAAAGCCCAAACGATGTCAGGACAAAATTGTACGAGACGAACTTAATATATGTGTTAAAAGTGGAAAGAACCCGCATGTCCTAAGCGCATGAAATCTTTTCTTTCATAGATAAACTCTACGCTAAATGGCCACATATTTCGACATTATATTTTTTTTTGTAAAATTTACTATTTTTATTTTTATCTTATATTACTGGGGGGTTACTTCGTATTTCGATTCGAAAAGGAAATCATTTGAATTTTTTTGACTGTAACATTGTGTTTCAAAAAACATTTCTTTGGAAATACGCAGTAGTCTCCCTGAATTGTTATAAATATAAGGTAAAAAACTAGTAATAAAATGAAAAATAAAATCAATTAGTAGTGCGATTCACTATTCAGTTTTAACGATTCGGGACTCTTTAAAAAATTTAACAACACAACGGAAGACTTTGGCTGATTTCATAAACGCAATTTGCAAAGCAACACCTCAAACAGATGCGCTAGCAAGACATAGGAATATTGCACGTCAACACTGCTCTGTCAAATTAAGCAACATATTTTTGAAACGTTTATGAACGCAAAATTGCTTTGTCGTAATTTTCGTTTGTTGTGCAAAAAAAAAAATATTGTGAAGTGGATTTTCAAAACATTAGGGCATTTATTACTAAATTTTGAAAAATAACTAATAAATTTTATTTTAAGAAAATACATTTCAACCGCTCATCTCACAACGCATCACAAATAAAAACAGTGTACAAATTTGGCAACTGATGCGCATTGAAAAGGGTTGCACTGCAATAATAAACTCACGACATTGTAAAAAATAATGCTAAGGCGTTTATGAACTATATTGATTGCAGTGTTACTTTGCAAACTGCGTTTGCTATTCTGTAATGCTTTTTAAAAACATATGAAGTTGTTATAAATCAGCTGTTAAGTAGTTGCAAAAAAAAAAAAAATTGCTTTTTATTTAGATCCACAACTCCGATCGACAACTAAAAATTGTCAACGCTAAATTTCCAGGAGCAAGGCACGATTCCTATATTTGGAGCTCCTCTGCAGTGTAAAGAGCTATACAGCGAAATTTCGAGCGTGGAAACCGTAATACGATTTTAATTTGTAAGTTTGTTTTAGCTTCATAATTAATAAAAAAACTGCTTTTAAATTTTGTAATAACTATATCTCCAGGTGATTCTGGATACCCATTAGAGCCGTGGCTAATGACTCCTTTCCCAAACCATCCAGAAGAAAACCCTCAAAAGAACTTGGAGAAGGTGTAACGTGGTTTTGTCGTAGGCTGAGGTAGCTTAGTCTCGTCCAGGGTCTACTTACGGATCCACAAACCTTAAGTAATATAAAAGATTAATTTTCCCTTCTTGGGCTTAATTAATCTGTTTTCCTTTATTTACTACAGTAATTTATTACAATACGAATACAAAATTACGATAGTTGACGCACGCCAACCCGACTGGCTCGTTAAGTAGCTGGTTTGGGTATGTTGGATGAATACGCAGGATCGGGAGATAACTAGTTCGCAGGTTCGGATGATAACTAGTTCGCAGGTTCGGATGGTACGTTACGCAGTTCGGGATACAACTAGATAGCAGGTTCGGGTGATACTGGTTCGGGTTACTGGTACGACACGTAGATTAGGGATACAACTAGTTCGCAGGTTCGGGTGGTACTAGTTCGGGTTACTACTTCGATACGCAGGTTCGGATTATACTAGTTCGGGTTACTTAATCTAGGTTCGTAAATACGTATAATGGTTCTTATTGTTAAATTTCTACAATAATACATAGTTTGCTTACACTAGGGAACAGTCAGTCCGAAGACCGCTGTGGGAACAGTCAGCCGAAGCCGCTGTGGGAACAGTCAGTCCGAAAACCGCTGTGGGAACAGTCAACCGGAGTCGCTGTGGGAACAGTAAGTCCAAAGACCGCTGTGGGAACAGTCAGCCGAAGCCGCTGTGGGAACAGTCAGTCCGAAGACCGCTGTGTACAAAATGTATCACACCTGACCGAAGTCAGATGTATCTCAAAAATTAACTGGCTTATCTGGATAAACCAGTCGGCTCTTCTTCTATTATACGAGTGTAACGTATAATATCCGAGACTTTTAGATGTTACAAGTGCCCGTCCTGTGGAGGTTTGCAACATGCCGCTTGACTGCCAACCTTTAACACTTATACTTATTTTAAAATTAACTAAATGATAATTATTACTAAGTAGGTGTTTGTATAGCGTTTTAACTTTATGTTGTTATTACACTGCAGTTAAGGGTGGTTTTACATGGCGTGTTGGTTACAAATAATAGTAATAATGACATGCAAATATAATAACAATAATGTAGGTAAGTATAAATATAAATATTATATGTACGAGGGGATAATTAGTGTTATTGCCACGTTACATCTTCCCCCTACTTTGTGGAGCGATGTTCAAATCGGCGAACATCGTTGGTATTTTTTTTTTCTTAACCTTAGCGAGTGATAGCATTTGGCGATGGATTAGATGTAGCCGATGCTCTGAATTATTTTCCGGTGGCCTAGCTGTTGTGCCCCAACATATTTGATTTTCAGCTTCCTTATTCTTATATTTATTTTTAGGCTTAACTACAGTCTGAGCTTTCACAACACCATTGACTTTGTTAGTTTCAAAAACTGATTTACTGGTACTACCGGATCTTTTGCTTCGGATATCGGAAAGTTGAGATATGCGCTTGGGTTTCTGTGGTAGCACTTTTCCAACAGTGATTCTCTCGTAACGTTTACCAGATGAGTGATTGTTGGTGACACAATGGTTCGAAGCAAATGATATATTATTCTGAGTACCCATTGATCTCGGATGAATATTTGTTTTTGACGCTGGATATCGCTGCGGTATACTGCTGCAGGTCTGAGATCGCTCTTCAACTTTTAATTTTTCAAACGCCTTTGTCAGTTCAACTAATTCCTCCAAGCAGATAAAGTCTCGTCTCCGGATATAAAATCTGTACTCAGTTCGCAGGCCATTATAAATTCGGTCCAAATGATTTTGCTTCCGGAGGAGAGGCTGTCTTCGAGCTAGAGTGAGCATCGAGAGAACATAATCCGTTTTGCACTCCCGGTCATCTTGTCTGCGAGTATAGAACGTTTTTTCCAGGTGCGAAAGAGAACGATGTGGAAGGAAAAATTTCCCCATCTCTAGTCTGAAAGCAGCCCAAGAATTTATTTTTTCTCGTCTTAATCGGTACCACTTAAGTGCATTCCCACAGAGAATACCCAGCATTGATGGAAGTAAGCGATTGCAAGGAAATCCATGGCTTTCGGCCAATTCTTCAACTCGCTCCAGGAATTCTATGAAGTCGGTTTCCCCTGAATAAGACAAATTCCAGCTTAGCAGATATGCCATAAGTTCTTTATCTGAAAAGCAATACGAATAGGATATTTTTGGTGTTTGTACCAAGAATGCATCTTCTTCGGTTACAATGTACTGTTCGGTAGCCGTTATCTCTTCTTAGCTAGGTTCGTAAATACGTATAATGGTTCTTATTGTTAAATTTCTACAATAATACATAGTTTGCTTACACTACGGAAAACAGTCAGCCGAAGCCGCTGTGGGAACAGTCAGTCCGAAGACCGCTGTGGGAACAGTCAGCCGAAGCCGCTGTGGGAACAGTCAGCCGAAGCCGCTGTGGGAACAGTCAGCCGAAGCCGCTGTGGGAACAGTCAGCCGAAGCCGCTGTGGAACAGTCAGTCCGAAGACCGCTGTGGGAACAGTCAGCCGAAGCCGCCGTGGGAACAGTCAGTCCGAAGACCGCTGTGGGAACAGTCAACAGAAGTCGCTGTGAGAACAGTCAGTCCGAAGACCGCTGTGGGAACAGTCAGCCGAAGCCACTGTGGGAACAGTCAGTCCGAAGACCGCTGTATACAAAATGTATCACACCTGACCGAAGTCAGATGTATCTCAAAAATCAACTGGCTTATCTGGATAAACCAGTCGGCTCTTCTTCTATTATACGAGTGTTACGTATAATATCCGAGACTTTTAGATGTTACGAGTGCCCGTCCTGTGAGGGGTTGCAACATGTCGATTGACTGCCAACCTTTAACACTTATACTTATTTTAAAATTAACTAAATGAGAATTATTACTAAGTAGGTGTTTGTATAGAGTTTTAACTTTATGTTGTTATTACACTGCAGTTAAGGGTGGTTTTACATGGCGTGTTGGTTACAAATAATAGTAATAATGAAATGCAAATATAATAACAATAATGTAGGTAAGTATAAATATAAATATTATATGTACGAGGGGATAATTAGTGTTATTGCCTCGTTACAAAGGTTATCACAGCAAAGAACACTGATGTAAATTCCGGATTCACTGTAAAAGTAGTAAATGCATGCGCCGTGTTGCCTAATATTTAATTAAGCAAAGATAGCAGCGAAACTGAATATGAGTTTCCAGAGCCAACAACAAGAAATAATTTAGTAACCCAAGAGGCACCATCTTCAGAAGAGTATATGTATATATTTTACTTAGCTCCCTGTAGGAGATTATGCGATAATAGGGTAACAGAAAAATTTGTGTTTTAGTATAACTTTTGGAGTTTGATCTTTGAGATTTAGTCTTTGCTTCATTCTATTTTTATAATGGAAAATAAAACATTTTGATGAGAAATTCTATTTAGATATTCATATTTTTGTGTGTTGTTAAGAAGAACTGCCATACCACAATAGGCATTTATATATATATATATATATATATATATATATATATATATATATATATATATATATATATATATATATATATATATATATATATATAAATGCCTATTGTGGTATGGCAGTTCTTCTTAACAACACACAAAAATATATATATATATATATATATATATATATATAGATATATATATATATATATATATATATATATATATATATATATATATATATATTGGTTCCTCTTACTCCTGCAAGGTGCATAGGTATTTAAAATCTAGTAATAAACTGGTTCAAAAGTAACCAATCGGGTCCATGTGTACTAGTATGCGTCTAGAACAAATGGTACTTGTAATTTTCCAAACACACTTATTGTTAATTTGAGCATTAAGATGGTATAGGGAACTTTTCACTTGAGAACTAGTACTGGTGCTTTTTGTACTATTAAAACACTAGTTATACACTAGTTCGATCTCCTACAGGGCTTATAAAAATAAATTTAAACATTTTTTAGAAATAAAACTAAAAAAATGAAGCTCTATGTTGCAAAGTTTTGTATATTTTGTTTATTGTTTTTCGTGCTCTTTGTTCTTTTCTCTTTTTTGACATTCTCAAAATCGATTAAAATTCATCACACCATTTTAAAACTATCCTTCGAAGAGAAAAAACCAAAACAAAACAAAAAAATATTTTTATTTTTTTCCCAACAATTGGAAATTTTTTTTAGAACATTAGAACATTAAGGCCCATTATTATAACTTGCCAATAGATAAAGTTAAAATAAGAGGGTAAGGTCCGTTACTATAACCTGCATTTAGAGTATTTGATAGTTAAAAGTAATTTTTAGCGTACTATCATAACCAAAATCTCTTTATCGCTCCAACAAAATCCTATCTTTAGTTATTGGCAAGTTATCATTATGGGTCTAAATGATACAAGGAGAGACGGCCAGAAAAGTGCAATGTCCCGTGGCGAAGTTGAAAATTTAAATAGTCAAAACACTATTTCAAAAAAATAAAATAATTTAAATTTAACAATTTTTTCACTTTTTGTTTTGTTTATTTCTTTAAAAAATGTAAACAATATAAAAATAAGCATAAAACACGAAGCAAATTACGAATAATGCGAATATAATTTTGGCACTTAAGAAAAACCATATGATTTGGAATTCGCCATTGAGTTTACCTGGTATGAATTTGCCTTGATTTAGTGTAATAGCCCGTTCAGGCTGCCACGAAATTAAGTAATTTGTGCTTTCGGCCGAAATCAAGTTGAAATTACGTAATTTCGCATACATTTTACAATTGCCCAAATTAACTCATTCTACTTAATTTCGTCGAAATTAACTTGAAATTACGATAGACAACGCTGGTTTTTTATAAAAAGCTACACTTTTTGCAACCATGACCATATTTACAACCTTGAAAGTGCGCTTTTGTCAGAAAAAATTTAAAAGCCAAATGAAATAATGGAAATATAAACAATTGTACATTAATTTTGTTGTAGTGCTGTGTTTAATATTCGTGTATATTTTAAATTGATACGAAAGTGTTGTGCGAAAGCTTTTTTCTAAAGAATTAAATTATACAAATGTAACTAAACGTGATTGGCTGTTTGCGAAATCAACTCAAATGTCAAAAAGCCCAGTATGAACACCTTAGATTTCGTTCGTAATTTCAGCTCGAAATTACTTAATTTCATGGCAGCCTGAATGGGCTATAATTTGAACGTAATTGAATTAACAATCAGTAAAAAATATAATCATTAAGTCCAGGCTGAGCTAGATCAAAAATGGTTAAAAGTATTATTTCGTAGGTCATCATGTCTCTAATGTTCGGCTAAGAGAAGATATATAACCCTTTCTTAGTCGAATGTTTCCACGACCATTTAGGATACTACGGGCCAGCGGATCTGGATGAGTTCCTAGCTTTCTCCCTTAAGTAATGCCACATTTAAAATCTTCTATAAATAATCGAGATTTTAATATAGCAGGGAGCGGCATTGATCACTCGTAGAATCTTATTTAAGCGCCTTTGATTTTTTTTGTTTAATATTGAAGCTAAGGCGATACCTAATAACTGAATACAATAAAACCTTATTGGCTTAATATCCGAAGTATAAAGTAGAAGCTTTCAATTCAAGCTTAAGGTTGAGTTTCTGGATTTTTGCAGGTTACGCGTCATCAAAGTGTGTGCCAGGAAATTTGACCTCTGAGCGTTGAGGTATAGTTTTTATATTTATTCGAAAAGAATGGCATGAGTCGCTATGCAGTGTGAATATT
Organism: Phasia obesa; assembly: GCA_949628195.1. Lineage (NCBI taxonomy): Eukaryota > Metazoa > Arthropoda > Insecta > Diptera > Tachinidae > Phasia > Phasia obesa. The sequence continues at coordinate 70,788,723 of OX451219.1, forward strand.
ATGTGAGTACATTTTTGTTTGTTAATTTATATTCTCTATTTTTTTAACCACAATGCCAAGTGAAATATATGAACCGTGATATATATATATATATATATATATAGATATAGATATATATATAGATATATATATAGATATAGATATATATATATATATATATATATATATATATATATATATATATATATATATATATATATATATATATATATATATATATATATATATATATATATATATATATATAGCATATCGGAAGTATAGAACTAGTATTAAATGGGTCCCAAAATATTCTCTTGGGGAACTTCGGCTTTAATTGGTTGAGACAAGCTTAAAAAATCTCTTTCTTAAGTACAAACTTACATCTAGGAAAAGCGCAGTACTATATTAATTAAGTAGCGTGTTTGTTCAATAGTGCTGAACTTGCTTCTGAATCCGAACTGATTACTCGAAACTGGATTTAGCTTAGCAGTTAAAATTGTCTCAAATAGTTTGTGTTATCTTTTTCTGGCGTAGTTATAATGGTAATCAGAGAAACATTCCAATCTGGAAGAATTATAAACTGCTACACGGGACAGTTTTAGTAGCATCCAGTTACTTCTTATGTCAAATCCTTAGGATTCCTTAGAACTTAAACCTGCAAATGCCCTTTCAATATCTCGAAAGCAAATAGTGTATTACACATATGTACATATATGAATACAATTATTCGGGATAAAATCACTTTTCAAATGCTCAACAAATATTTTGCCAGTCTCCGCAAGGGAGGCTTACGTACGACCGGTCTTTTAAGGTTTCTACAGGCACGCTATAATGAATATTCTGATGGTGCAGTTGCGTCGGTGTCTTTAAAGTAATTTTTCAGAGATGCTGCTCCTCGAGATTCTAGTAGCTGTCTTAGCCGTTTAGTGTAATCTTTAAGTCTATATTTGAGTTCAGGAGATCTGTGTGTTTGCCACTCTCTTCGAATTTTTCTTTTTTCAGCCAAGAGCCGCTCGACATCTACAGAATAAATTTGAATGTATCTAGTTAATCTTTAGCTGATTCCATATATAGACAATAGTCTTTAATCATTTCTTTCGGAATTTTTTATATTTTTTGCCGATCAGTATAGGTGGGTTGTCCTCGATATCACATTCAGACGCATTTTTGAAATTGTGTCAAACAAAACCCGACCTTTTGGAGTTATTAGGCGTGATCCACAAAATCTATTATGTTTAGCTTTGTAGTCGCCCGATGCTATGAAACAGGGACCTAGTGATTTGAAAAAATCGCTATACTGACTCTCTGATACTTGAAATATAGGAGGTGAATAAATTGAAGAAATAACTAAGTTTTGATGAAATTCTTGAAGAACGATATTTGTTGCTTGAAGGTAATCCTCACAAAAATCACACAGTAAATAATGTTTGATTCTGGCCTTTGTAAGTACAGCCGATCCACCACATGCTCGTCCGCACGGGTCCTTAGTATCATATAATATATAGCCATTGATTTTAAAAAAGCTATTTGTTGTTCAGTGAGTCTCTGAAAACAGCATGACATCAATTTGTTGATTATTAAGAAAGTACTCGAAATCATTTTTGTGTTGGCGTATGCCGTTCGCGTTCCAGAAACTAATTTTTAAACATTTCATGGTCCGTTTAGTACCGCCTACAACATCATAGAGTGCATGCGAACCATTTCTTGCATCATGCTGCTCGTAGAGCTCATAAAACTGTTTAACGAATGCACTAATGTCTCGATGCTTGCTTCGAGGCGTTTACAGTTACCAGATGATGTTTGTTCTTTCGGTTCTGGGTGCAAATTAGGAGTAGAATTAGTCGGTGTCGCTTTGTGTACTGAAGTATGATTGGTTTTTAACATATCTGCGTATGAAACATGTTGTGTTGTAGGCCGGGCTAACTGAGGATAATGAGCGTTTACGTTACAGTAACCCCTAGTATGACCACATTCTTGACAATTTAGACACTGGACATGTCCTGAACGCTTATGTGGCTCCTCAACTCTTATTTTACGGTCTAACAAATATTGCAGATTATAAATGGGATGCGTTTCGTTCTTCTTCAATCTGATATCTCCAGGTTCCAGCTAAACACGAAATAGAGGTTGAGGGACACGCTCTATATTTCTGAGATTGTCTACACTCTTAATCTTAAATCCAGCTTTTTGGAGTCCAGCTCTTATTTCTACTGCATCAACATATGAGTCTACACCTTTGATAACTATCTGTAGGCCTTTGCTACTCTTCAGCTGATAGGTATAAAAGTTCTTTTTGCAGCTTTCATAACTGCTTTCATCTAAAAATTGAATTTTAGTTTCATCAATGTTACCACGCTTTATAGGAATTACATAGAATGAGTTTTCCCCAATAACTGAAATTAATTTATTTATTAAGTCATTCGAATTTTTCTCCCTTAAAAAAAAATTGATGGTGGTTTAAACGACGTGCATGCCGGTTTAGGTTCACTGGTTTCGCTATTTAAAATAGCAAAACGATTTTAAGAACTTATTCCGTTAGCCTCCTTATCCTTAAGTACTTTATACATTGGGCAATCTGCGAAGACTTAGGTCTTCGACCTCTTTGCAATACAGTCCATTCCTACTTGCGTCTTAGGTTTTTCTACACTACCGTATTAGTTTTGGTAACACTGTGTTCAGAAGGTGACTAGTTTATAGTTATTTTATTGTCATCGCTTAAAAAAAGCGATGATGTTCTATTATACATACACAGAGCCAAAAATGCCTAATAGAATCAAAAAGATTTTCTTTATGCAATGTTTTTAGGCTAAGGGGTATTAAAGCAGAAAGAAGAAAATTTTTTTTTTCGAAGATATTCCCTTATTATTTTCATGTGGTAAACCTTTCTATTTTATCAATAAGGAAATCCTATTGAATCAATAGGAAAACTTGTTATTTACAATTTTTTTACTCATTTTTTGACACAAAAAAAAACAATCCATAGAGAAAAACTTCTTCTTATGAATTGTATAAAAAATGGATTTCTTTTTGATTTTTTCAAAAAGGTATGCCTCGTTGATTTCATTAAGCAACCTAATTGATTTTTTCAGAAAGGTTTTCCTGATTGATTTCATTAGGTTCCTATATGATCATGTTTAAATTATCTTAATAAGGATATCTTCTTGATTATATTAGCTTAATTGTTATTTCGTTTATATCGATCAACATATAAACTTTTTTTAAAACATAAAATATACATTTGATGTTGTGGTTAAGTGCGTGCCTACAAAACGAAGCACACCAGGTTAGATTCCTGGCAGAATCCACCCCCTGGAAAAATATAATATAAGAAGCTGGCAAAATAAAATATCAAACATCCGCCACCACAAAAAGAAAATATAGAAAGAAATCAAAGATTGATAAGCAAAAAATTCCAAAGGAGATGCCAAAAAAGATATGTATATACCAATTGTTTTCAGTTTTTTATTTTGACCATTTTTTGTTTTTATAAAAAAACAAGATAGCCTAATAAAATCAAGAAGAAAACCTTTTTGAAAAAAACAAGAAGAAAACCTCCTAAGCTTTCTTCTTGATTTTATTAAAATAATATTTTCTTCTTAAAAAAAAAACCATAGAGATATCTCATAAATTGTATTTTATTTTATTAGGTATTTAGAAACTGTTTTTTTCTGTGTGTATATTTTATATTTCAGCCAAGTTATGCGAGTGATTGGCATCGCTGAAACCCAGCCGTTGATATGAAATCTTGGAGGTTCCATATAGAATCAAAAGTGGATTAATGATATGTAGATATATTTAATGACATACATAAAATCAATAAGATAAGTTATTTTCTGATTACAAAAAATGACATTTAAGTTAAAATTCCGTCAAACAAACTATGATCTTTTGGAGTAAATGGTCACAAATACTCGTAAGTGTTTGGCTTTATAGTAACCAGCTGCTATGAATCGGGGACATAGTAATTTGTAGAAGTTTTGGGAATAAGTTAAAGAAATTACCATATTTATATTAAAGTCTTCCAGGGAGATATTTTTTGCCTGGCAGCTCAAGTGGATTGCTGCAATCGCGTAAATTCTTCTGTTTACGTTTTCTGAGCGCCCTGGTTCTAAAAAACAAATGTACAAGTGCTAAACAACAGCTGATTGGAATATGGGTTTTCTTCAATTCGAAAATAACCAAAACGACTTGGTTTTATGACACCAAATGAATCCAATATTGGTTTACAAAACCAATAATACGCATAACCGGCAAATAGTTATACCAACTTTTATGAGAAAACCGTGAAAAAAATATTTTCCTGTAACTTTTTAACGAACAATTTTGTTCTTATTTGATTCATAACTTAGTACATCACGCAAAAATAAAATAATTAAAAAAAATTCAATTTTCCAAAAGAGATAGCACAGACATATAAGCACATGATTGGTAGTTATTTTTAAGGACTATGTAATTTTAAAAAATCTCAACATTTCAATTACACTGTGAGACAAATGGTAGGGGTCAGTGATCGGGATGGGATGAAACCAACGGGAAAGTTATATCGGTAAAAAAGAAGTTATACGTGTCCCGGCGTTTAGCTGGGTCACGTCTAGGAATCGAGATATATCGATTTGAAGTTAGTAACTATCATATAGGGGAAATTGTCACCTTTGATGGTCTTTTTTGACATAACTCGAGAACCACTAGTCGATTTTGCTGAAACAAATTTAAAATATTAGGAATTACAATTCCTTTAATATATTCATACAACGTTTCGCTACATAAGCAACAGTTTCGCAGTTATAAATAAATGTATGAAGAAAAAAACTGTATTTTGCCTAAAAAATTTATTTTTTTAATTTTTATTTCATAAAAAAACCAAAACGGTAAAAAAAATTGTCAAGTTCTTGTGGAACAAGATTAACGTGAGTACCTGCCATACTCGGCCTAACCTCACGATGGTCTTACCACCGAGTGAAACTTAGGCGTAGACTAGCGCCCCCATTGTGTAGTATAACAACACTTTACGATTGCCACCAATCGCTCTTGTGTGTAATACAGTCACAATGAGTAGCAATTTATATAACATGGCAAGCCTTTCCAAGGCAAGCCTAAATCCATATTATAACCTCTTGCTTAGGGGTGTAACGACACGTTCTCGCTGGTTGCTGGGGTGATGCTCAGCGGAGTCCAGGGTCGTTTATATAATAGTAAAACACCAGATTAAAACGTTATAATCTTTATTGTGCGTCTAGGGTCGTGCTCTTGCTCCCAATACTCTCTTCTCGCACGTTATGATGATGCCCTCGTGTGGTTGTGTCATCGACTTATAAACGGCGATTAAAATACTGTGGTCGGTTTCTCGTTTGTTATTTTGGAGAGCAGGATAGTCTCTTGCTGATGTGTCCAACGACAAGAGCTGTTCCTGTTACTCCAACAACGAGTTGCTCTAAGATCCTCTACTGATAATGTGTCCAAAACCAGTTTTAGATCTCGCTAGGTTAAGAGTATTAGCTGATGTGTCCAACGACTAATATTGTTCTTACCGTCGCACGAGCTGCCGGCCAACTAACTCTTATTATGTGATCATTCGCCTTTTATACCTTTTAGTTGTACACACACGGGCATACATTCACACGTACTTCTGCTTGTGTACACACATTAACACACAATCAATACATATCCCAAAAGAATGAATGGTTGTAAACAAGCAGAGTTGTATTAATGAGCAATGCACGATGTGATTACATTTCTTCCGTTAAGTTTAAATTTCAAATTAACGCATCAATATGAAAAATATAAATGTTTAATAAATTAATAAATAAAATTTAAATATATAAAAGTTATTATAATAAACAAAAAAAGATTTTTGTGTGTGAGCCTAAAACAAGTTGGCGACTTTGGCCGTCACACTACACTTCCTCTCCCCTGGTAATTATTGTTTAAGCCAAATCACTCTCACCATTACTGACCGAGAGATTATGACCCTATATCGCTGACCATTTATTATTATTCAGTCTACCCCAAGGCTTAGGCTGTTCTGAGGCCATTCGATCCTGTATCTCTTGCCTAAGTTGTTCGGGAGCCTGGTCCAGCGGATTCTCGATTGGTTCTACGGCTAGGGTTGATACTACAACGTCTGATAAGGGATTGGGGAGAATTGTGCTAGATCCAATGGGGTTGTCCATGCAGATAGGCTCGATGATAGTAAGGGCTTGTGGCTGTGGATCGCATGATGAAATGAATGTTGAAGACGTTTTCAATTTTGATGTTTTTGATGGGGGCGTTGTAGATGAGGATGATGATGGTGATGATGATGATGGTGATGATGATGATGACCTAATGGGGCTCAGGATGGTTGATGCCAGTTCTGGAACCGGTGCAGCTTCCTGCCCTTCAATGACTTCGCCACGGGTGTAGACGTCGTTTTCTGGAGGTTATTGATGTGACTCTATAAATGGTTTTATTTCACTAAGATGGGCTGTGCGCCTTTCACTACTCTCTACTCTACTAAGTTTAACAATAACGGGGGACACGAATCCCGTGATGACATAAGGTCCCCCGAATCGAGGAGCCAATTTCGCCGCAAAGCTATCGATTGCTTTCGACACTGGATGTTGGCGGACTAAAACGCGATCACCTATTCGAGGTTGCCACTGACGACGTCGTAAATTATAATAGTGTTTTTGGTTGTGCGACGCTTTGCTTATATTACGTCGTACTATAACAAAGATCTCCTTCAGTTCTTTAGCGCGATCAACTGGAGTAATTGCGCGAGCTCCTGTGCCGATGGTCACTTCGTCGTACAGTGCTTTTGGTAAACGGGGTTCTCTTCCTTGTGTTAAGTAAGCCGGTGTATACCCTGTTGATGCCGATGTGCTAGTGTTTATGGCCAACATGATTTCAGGCACCGACTCATCCCAGGCAGAATGCTTTTGACGCGAAAACTGTGCAATAATGGTCTTGATCGTACGATTGGCTCGTTCCGTTGGATTTTCCTGTGGGGTGTAAGGAGCGGTAAATTGCTGCTGTACCCCAAGTTCTTCTAAATACTTTTTTAGCACCCGCGATGTGAATTGTGTTCCATTGTCGGTGAGGAGGACCTTTGGTACCCCATATCGTGACACAATTCGTTCTCTGATAGCTTTAACCACACCTTCGGCCGTAGCCTTCCGCAGCGGAATCAGTTCACACCATTTAGTGAAATGATCAAAGAGCACGAGAAGCATCGTATTTCCGTGTCGGGATCGGGGCAAAGGCCCAACGAAATCTGCACAGAGAAGAGACCACGGCTCTCCTGGAAGGCGCGTCAACATTTTCCCTGCTGGCATTTGTTGTGCAATTTTGTATTCTTGACAAACTTTACACTTCCTTACATACCGACAAATATCTCGGCTCATACCTGGCCAATAATAACGACTAGAAACTTTGTTAAGAGTCTTTCTGATACCGAGGTGGCCACCTGCGGCTTGATCGTGTGTCTCCCGTAGAACTTGTAGTCTTAACGGCGTGGCCACGCAGAGTTTCCACGGAGTGGAATCATCATCATTTGCTTCCCTGGTGAAATGTCGATATAGTTGTCCATTGACAATAGAGTAATCTGCAAATTCTTCCGGGTATTTTTGTACGGCTGCCATTTGTTTTTCAAGCCACTGGCAAGCAGATGTCGGTTTTGTTTGTGCTAGGTTTACCTCATCTACCGGTTGCCGAGAAAGCGCGTCGGCCACCACATTGTGCTTCCCTCTTCTATAATTGATGGTAAATTTATACTGTTGTAATTCGAGTGCCCATCTTGCCAAACGTCCAGTGGGGTTATCGATAGAGTTTAGCCATTTTAAGGATAGATGATCTGTTAATACTTTGAATTCATACCCCTCAAGATAGGGTCTCATTTTCCGGATGCCCCATACAATCGCCAAACACTCTTTCTCAGTGGCGGAGTAATTTTTTTCCGCTTTGTTTAAGTGCCGGCTGGCATAAGCGATTACATGTTCTTTATCATCAATTTCTTGGGTCAGAACGGCCCCCAGTCCATAATCGCTGGCATCAGTCTGAAGGGTGAAGGGTTGGGTAAAATCTGGGCAAGCGAGTACTGGTGCTATGGTGAGTTTTTGCTTCAGTGTCTCAAATGCGTTCTGCTGCGCCATTCCCCATTTCCAATGTTTTCCTTTCTTTAACATTTGTGTCAATGGTTGAGCGATTTCGGAAAAGTTTGGAACAAATCGCCTATACCATAAAGTGATGCCAAGGAAGCGACGAACTTCTCTTACATTTGTAGGCGGAAGCATGTCAGAAACGGCTGCTATCTTTTCCGGATCAGTTTTAATCCCATCACTAGTAACGATATGGCCTAGGTATTTAGTTTCAGATTTAAAGAATGCGCACTTATCTACATTTATTTTCAAATTGGCTGCTCGTAGGCGCCTAAATACCTCCTTTAAATTCTTCATATGTTCCTCAAATGTGGCTCCAATGACAATAATATCGTCTAAATAGGCGAAGGCGTGTGGTTCCATCTCTGGTCCGATTATGCCGTCTAAGGCTCGTTGAAACGTGGCCGGAGCTGAATGTAGACCAAAGGGCATTACTCGCCACTGGTACAAGCCGCGACCGTTAACAGCAAAGGCAGTATATTTCTTACTGCTTTCCTCCATAGGTATTTGCCAATATCCATCTTTCAAATCCAGGCTACTAATGAACTTTGCATTGCGTAGCCGGTTCAGGATACTGTCGATTCTTGGTAGAGGGTAAGCATCAGGAATGGACCTAGCATTGAGCTGGCGAAAATCCATACAGGTACGCCACTTTCCATTCTTTTTCTTAACCAACGTTATCGGGAAACTATATGGGCTACATGATGGCTCAATACAGCCTTGGTCAATTAGTTTGCTCACTTGCTCGTCAATAATTTCTTGCATTGCGGGATTTCGCGGAGCATATCGTATCTTGATCGGACGGTCATCCTTCATAACTATTCGGTGAGTGGCAGCAGTAGATAATCCCTTAATTTTTCTGAATTTGGGTAGCTCTTCTTCTAGAAACTGCTTAATTTTTTGTTGTTGCGTCTCTTTATTAAAACTACTACCTGTTTGTGTGCGCACTGGTTTACAGAGTTGGTGGCTTACCTTATCGGTTAGAGGTTGCTCGTAGTAATTCCCAGCTTGAACGGATAGCCCAGCACAGGTGATAGTTGTGTTAACAACTTTGAGGAAATCAAGTCCTAAGATGAGTGGTTCTGTGGCTGCATCCATAATTAGAAAAATGTGTTCCGTCGTAATATTACCCAAAATGACTTGGAACTTTACTGCGGTAGATACTATTCGTTTAGAACCATCGGCTAATAGTTGTTAATTTTTTTATTAAGGATGGCATAATGAAACTGCGTGTAGCTCCAGTGTCGATGATAGCAGTGGTGCCGTGACTGTTGACCTTGACATATGCTTTTAGTTTCTCGTCTTCCCAGGCTAGGTGCGTTCCACTACTCGTTGTCTTTGCAACTAACGTAGTGCGATTTCTAGGTGCCGATTGATTATTAATCATACGATGATGTTCTCCACGAGCTGGCAGTGTGTTTGGAATACTTTCCAAGTCTGCTGCTAAAGAAATGAGGTCATCTGGTGTGGAAAAATCCTTTCTCCGTATATACCACTGGTAGTCGGCGTTGGCATTGCGAAAGATTCTTTCCAATTTTTGTTCTTCACTTACTTGCGCATGTCGCATCAGGTCTTGCAGGGAAAGCACGTAATCCTTAAATGGTTCACGTGGCCGCTGTACTCTCTTCCGAATCTCGTCATCGAGTTTTTCGAAATAGCGTGGCGGCAGAAAGAAATCGTAAAAATCCTTTTTAAAAGCTACCCATTTGTCCCAATGTTTATTATTATTTCTGAGCCAACTGAGCGCCCTTTCACGTAGTAGTTCTGACATAACCCGGAAGACGCTTGTCAGTTCCATTTCATACATTCCGGCTAGTTCCTCCACTCGCTCAATAAATCCAAGTGGGTCTTTTCTACCATCATACTTCAGTCCCCATTTCCGGACTAATTCAATTGTAGCTAACCGGTCCTCTTTTGGTGCTTGGTTGTTTGTTTGGGATTGTGCTGCCTTTTCGTAAATTTCTATTTTTCTTGGTGATGTCGAATTATCATCTGCTGCTGTGACTGGCAATTGTAATTTTATATTTGGTGAAAACGATCCAATTGTCTCATGTTTGACCTGCCATTCTAGAAGTTTTCTCGTTGTTTCCTCATTATGCTCAGCTGTCACAAATTTTGCAAAACGCTTTCTCATCTCGTCGACTGATCCGCTCGGATTTTGCTCACATTGTGTCAGATAATTTGTAAGTTCCTCTTTTTTTAAAGAGTAAACCCACGTTGTTTTAAGCACAGTGCCGACGGACATGTTGTTTGTGTTTATTATTACACAGAATCTGTGTTCCTTATTGAGAAAATAAATATTTCCCTGTTGTTAAAAAAAAAAATATTCTTGATGGACAAAATGTCCCTGCTCGGGCGCCAATGTAACGACACGTTCTCGCTGGTTGCTGGGGTGATGCTCAGCGGAGTCCAGGGTCGTTTATATAATAGTAAAACACCAGATTAAAACGTTATAATCTTTATTGTGCGTCTAGGGTCGTGCTCTTGCTCCCAATACTCTCTTCTCGCACGTTATGATGATGCCCTCGTGTGGTTGTGTCATCGACTTATAAACGGCGATTAAAATACTGTGGTCGGTTTCTCGTTTGTTATTTTGGAGAGCAGGATAGTCTCTTGCTGATGTGTCCAACGACAAGAGCTGTTCCTGTTACTCCAACAACGAGTTGCTCTAAGATCCTCTACTGATAATGTGTCCAAAACCAGTTTTAGATCTCGCTAGGTTAAGAGTATTAGCTGATGTGTCCAACGACTAATATTGTTCTTACCGTCGCACGAGCTGCCGGCCAACTAACTCTTATTATGTGATCATTCGCCTTTTATACCTTTTAGTTGTACACACACGGGCATACATTCACACGTACTTCTGCTTGTGTACACACATTAACACACAATCAATACATATCCCAAAAGAATGAATGGTTGTAAACAAGCAGAGTTGTATTAATGAGCAATGCACGATGTGATTACATTTCTTCCGTTAAGTTTAAATTTCAAATTAACGCATCAATATGAAAAATATAAATGTTTAATAAATTAATAAATAAAATTTAAATATATAAAAGTTATTATAATAAACAAAAAAAGATTTTTGTGTGTGAGCCTAAAACAAGTTGGCGACTTTGGCCGTCACACTACCCTTCCTCTCCCCTGGTAATTATTGTTTAAGCCAAATCACTCTCACCATTACTGACCGAGAGATTATGACCCTATATCGCTGACCATTTATTATTATTCAGTCTATCCCAAGGCTTAGGCTGTTCTGAGGCCATTCGATCCTGTATCTCTTGCCTAAGTTGTTCGGGAGCCTGGTCCAGCGGATTCTCGATTGGTTCTACGGCTAGGGTTGATACTACAACGTCTGATAAGGGATTGGGGAGAATTGTGCTAGATCCAATGGGGTTGTCCATGCAGATAGGCTCGATGATAGTAAGGGCTTGTGGCTGTGGATCGCATGATGAAATGAATGTTGAAGACGTTTTCAATTTTGATGTTTTTGATGGGGGCGTTGTAGATGAGGATGATGATGGTGATGATGATGATGGTGATGATGATGATGACCTAATGGGGCTCAGGATGGTTGATGCCAGTTCTGGAACCGGTGCAGCTTCCTGCCCTTCAATGACTTCGCCACGGGTGTAGACGTCGTTTTCTGGAGGTTATTGATGTGACTCTATAAATGGTTTTATTTCACTAAGATGGGCTGTGCGCCTTTCACTACTCTCTACTCTACTAAGTTTAACAATAACGGGGGACACGAATCCCGTGATGACATAAGGTCCCCCGAATCGAGGAGCCAATTTCGCCGCAAAGCTATCGATTGCTTTCGACACTGGATGTTGGCGGACTAAAACGCGATCACCTATTCGAGGTTGCCACTGACGACGTCGTAAATTATAATAGTGTTTTTGGTTGTGCGACGCTTTGCTTATATTACGTCGTACTATAACAAAGATCTCCTTCAGTTCTTTAGCGCGATCAACTGGAGTAATTGCGCGAGCTCCTGTGCCGATGGTCACTTCGTCGTACAGTGCTTTTGGTAAACGGGGTTCTCTTCCTTGTGTTAAGTAAGCCGGTGTATACCCTGTTGATGCCGATGTGCTAGTGTTTATGGCCAACATGATTTCAGGCACCGACTCATCCCAGGCAGAATGCTTTTGACGCGAAAACTGTGCAATAATGGTCTTGATCGTACGATTGGCTCGTTCCGTTGGATTTTCCTGTGGGGTGTAAGGAGCGGTAAATTGCTGCTGTACCCCAAGTTCTTCTAAATACTTTTTTAGCACCCGCGATGTGAATTGTGTTCCATTGTCGGTGAGGAGGACCTTTGGTACCCCATATCGTGACACAATTCGTTCTCTGATAGCTTTAACCACACCTTCGGCCGTAGCCTTCCGCAGCGGAATCAGTTCACACCATTTAGTGAAATGATCAAAGAGCACGAGAAGCATCGTATTTCCGTGTCGGGATCGGGGCAAAGGCCCAACGAAATCTGCACAGAGAAGAGACCACGGCTCTCCTGGAAGGCGCGTCAACATTTTCCCTGCTGGCATTTGTTGTGCAATTTTGTATTCTTGACAAACTTTACACTTCCTTACATACCGACAAATATCTCGGCTCATACCTGGCCAATAATAACGACTAGAAACTTTGTTAAGAGTCTTTCTGATACCGAGGTGGCCACCTGCGGCTTGATCGTGTGTCTCCCGTAGAACTTGTAGTCTTAACGGCGTGGCCACGCAGAGTTTCCACGGAGTGGAATCATCATCATTTGCTTCCCTGGTGAAATGTCGATATAGTTGTCCATTGACAATAGAGTAATCTGCAAATTCTTCCGGGTATTTTTGTACGGCTGCCATTTGTTTTTCAAGCCACTGGCAAGCAGATGTCGGTTTTGTTTGTGCTAGGTTTACCTCATCTACCGGTTGCCGAGAAAGCGCGTCGGCCACCACATTGTGCTTCCCTCTTCTATAATTGATGGTAAATTTATACTGTTGTAATTCGAGTGCCCATCTTGCCAAACGTCCAGTGGGGTTATCGATAGAGTTTAGCCATTTTAAGGATAGATGATCTGTTAATACTTTGAATTCATACCCCTCAAGATAGGGTCTCATTTTCCGGATGCCCCATACAATCGCCAAACACTCTTTCTCAGTGGCGGAGTAATTTTTTTCCGCTTTGTTTAAGTGCCGGCTGGCATAAGCGATTACATGTTCTTTATCATCAATTTCTTGGGTCAGAACGGCCCCCAGTCCATAATCGCTGGCATCAGTCTGAAGGGTGAAGGGTTGGGTAAAATCTGGGCAAGCGAGTACTGGTGCTATGGTGAGTTTTTGCTTCAGTGTCTCAAATGCGTTCTGCTGCGCCATTCCCCATTTCCAATGTTTTCCTTTCTTTAACATTTGTGTCAATGGTTGAGCGATTTCGGAAAAGTTTGGAACAAATCGCCTATACCATAAAGTGATGCCAAGGAAGCGACGAACTTCTCTTACATTTGTAGGCGGAAGCATGTCAGAAACGGCTGCTATCTTTTCCGGATCAGTTTTAATCCCATCACTAGTAACGATATGGCCTAGGTATTTAGTTTCAGATTTAAAGAATGCGCACTTATCTACATTTATTTTCAAATTGGCTGCTCGTAGGCGCCTAAATACCTCCTTTAAATTCTTCATATGTTCCTCAAATGTGGCTCCAATGACAATAATATCGTCTAAATAGGCGAAGGCGTGTGGTTCCATCTCTGGTCCGATTATGCCGTCTAAGGCTCGTTGAAACGTGGCCGGAGCTGAATGTAGACCAAAGGGCATTACTCGCCACTGGTACAAGCCGCGACCGTTAACAGCAAAGGCAGTATATTTCTTACTGCTTTCCTCCATAGGTATTTGCCAATATCCATCTTTCAAATCCAGGCTACTAATGAACTTTGCATTGCGTAGCCGGTTCAGGATACTGTCGATTCTTGGTAGAGGGTAAGCATCAGGAATGGACCTAGCATTGAGCTGGCGAAAATCCATACAGGTACGCCACTTTCCATTCTTTTTCTTAACCAACGTTATCGGGAAACTATATGGGCTACATGATGGCTCAATACAGCCTTGGTCAATTAGTTTGCTCACTTGCTCGTCAATAATTTCTTGCATTGCGGGATTTCGCGGAGCATATCGTATCTTGATCGGACGGTCATCCTTCATAACTATTCGGTGAGTGGCAGCAGTAGATAATCCCTTAATTTTTCTGAATTTGGGTAGCTCTTCTTCTAGAAACTGCTTAATTTTTTGTTGTTGCGTCTCTTTATTAAAACTACTACCTGTTTGTGTGCGCACTGGTTTACAGAGTTGGTGGCTTACCTTATCGGTTAGAGGTTGCTCGTAGTAATTCCCAGCTTGAACGGATAGCCCAGCACAGGTGATAGTTGTGTTAACAACTTTGAGGAAATCAAGTCCTAAGATGAGTGGTTCTGTGGCTGCATCCATAATTAGAAAAATGTGTTCCGTCGTAATATTACCCAAAATGACTTGGAACTTTACTGCGGTAGATACTATTCGTTTAGAACCATCGGCTAATAGTACCTCAATATTTTCTTTTACATATTGTGGTTGGGTTGTTAATTTTTTTATTAAGGATGGCATAATGAAACTGCGTGTAGCTCCAGTGTCGATGATAGCAGTGGTGCCGTGACTGTTGACCTTGACATATGCTTTTAGTTTCTCGTCTTCCCAGGCTAGGTGCGTTCCACTACTCGTTGTCTTTGCAACTAACGTAGTGCGATTTCTAGGTGCCGATTGATTATTAATCATACGATGATGTTCTCCACGAGCTGGCAGTGTGTTTGGAATACTTTCCAAGTCTGCTGCTAAAGAAATGAGGTCATCTGGTGTGGAAAAATCCTTTCTCCGTATATACCACTGGTAGTCGGCGTTGGCATTGCGAAAGATTCTTTCCAATTTTTGTTCTTCACTTACTTGCGCATGTCGCATCAGGTCTTGCAGGGAAAGCACGTAATCCTTAAATGGTTCACGTGGCCGCTGTACTCTCTTCCGAATCTCGTCATCGAGTTTTTCGAAATAGCGTGGCGGCAGAAAGAAATCGTAAAAATCCTTTTTAAAAGCTACCCATTTGTCCCAATGTTTATTATTATTTCTGAGCCAACTGAGCGCCCTTTCACGTAGTAGTTCTGACATAACCCGGAAGACGCTTGTCAGTTCCATTTCATACATTCCGGCTAGTTCCTCCACTCGCTCAATAAATCCAAGTGGGTCTTTTCTACCATCATACTTCAGTCCCCATTTCCGGACTAATTCAATTGTAGCTAACCGGTCCTCTTTTGGTGCTTGGTTGTTTGTTTGGGATTGTGCTGCCTTTTCGTAAATTTCTATTTTTCTTGGTGATGTCGAATTATCATCTGCTGCTGTGACTGGCAATTGTAATTTTATATTTGGTGAAAACGATCCACTTGTCTCATGTTTGACCTGCCATTCTAGAAGTTTTCTCGTTGTTTCCTCATTATGCTCAGCTGTCACAAATTTTGCAAAACGCTTTCTCATCTCGTCGACTGATCCGCTCGGATTTTGCTCACATTGTGTCAGATAATTTGTAAGTTCCTCTTTTTTTAAAGAGTAAACCCACGTTGTTTTAAGCACAGTGCCGACGGACATGTTGTTTGTGTTTATTATTACACAGAATCTGTGTTCCTTATTGAGAAAATAAATATTTCCCTGTTGTTAAAAAAAAAATATTCTTGATGGACAAAATGTCCCTGCTCGGGCGCCAATGTAACGACACGTTCTCGCTGGTTGCTGGGGTGATGCTCAGCGGAGTCCAGGGTCGTTTATATAATAGTAAAACACCAGATTAAAACGTTATAATCTTTATTGTGCGTCTAGGGTCGTGCTCTTGCTCCCAATACTCTCTTCTCGCACGTTATGATGATGCCCTCGTGTGGTTGTGTCATCGACTTATAAACGGCGATTAAAATACTGTGGTCGGTTTCTCGTTTGTTATTTTGGAGAGCAGGATAGTCTCTTGCTGATGTGTCCAACGACAAGAGCTGTTCCTGTTACTCCAACAACGAGTTGCTCTAAGATCCTCTACTGATAATGTGTCCAAAACCAGTTTTAGATCTCGCTAGGTTAAGAGTATTAGCTGATGTGTCCAACGACTAATATTGTTCTTACCGTCGCACGAGCTGCCGGCCAACTATTATTATTATGTGATCATTCGCCTTTTATACCTTTTAGTTGTACACACACGGGCATACATTCACACGTACTTCTGCTTGTGTACACACATTAACACACAATCAA
The DNA here is from genome assembly GCA_949628195.1 of Phasia obesa. Taxonomy (NCBI): domain Eukaryota; kingdom Metazoa; phylum Arthropoda; class Insecta; order Diptera; family Tachinidae; genus Phasia; species Phasia obesa. The sequence goes on from OX451219.1 coordinate 70,805,140, forward strand.
TACATATCCCAAAAGAATGAATGGTTGTAAACAAGCAGAGTTGTATTAATGAGCAATGCACGATGTGATTACATTTCTTCCGTTAAGTTTAAATTTCAAATTAACGCATCAATATGAAAAATATAAATGTTTAATAAATTAATAAATAAAATTTAAATATATAAAAGTTATTATAATAAACAAAAAAAGATTTTTGTGTGTGAGCCTAAAACAAGTTGGCGACTTTGGCCGTCACAGGGGTTTGGAGACTATCCAAACTCCGTCTGTTGAGAGTGCAACAGCACACTTGATCGACCTTGCACCTTACCTACTTAATCGATCTTAAACCACAGCCACCAAGTGTACCCCCGAAGGGGACCTCACCAATAACCGGTCACAGAGAGGATAGGCTCTCTGTGGGGCCACCGATTCCCGTGGTACCAGTCCTTTGGGCACTGGTCGGGCCTCGAAGAAAACCCGTGATTTTACTCACAGACCTTTTCTTCCAGATTTAGGCTCTAGAAACCCTAGCGTCTGGTGCCCCTATTTTCCCCGAGTGGACCGCGTCAAAGCATTTGCCATATTCCTGCAGTGACATTTGGAACCCCCGGGGGTAATTGTCAAGTTCTATTATTTTCACGTAATGTCCCCTATATGATAGTTACTAACTTCAAATCGATATGTGTCGATTCCTAGACGTGACCCAGCGAAACGCCGAGACTCGTATAACTTCTTTTTTACCGATATAACTTTCCCGTTGGTTTCATCCAGAATATACAGCTCGACAGAGCATTCAAAAATTGTTTAGTGGACTATACATCAAAAGAAAGGATTTCACCTCGTTAGACTAGCTCATAAGAATGGCCCAGGACAATGAGGTAATAAGGATATCGCACGCGGAGGAAGTAGGCCACGAGCGCCAAGAAGTCCGGCAACCACAACGAAGGGACGAGAGATCCCGACAAGTGGTTCCCGCTGAAGATACGGCCAATAATTCCGCTGCTACCTGCCGCAGATGTGGTCAAGAAGGCGACGGTTGCTGATTTTGCACAAACTCAAGCATATTATTTTGGTGGCAGTGCGGTATAAGATGGCTTAGAACTCCTGACTGCTGTCGCAGAGGTCAAGGAAATACCAGAGGGTCACGCCAGGAGCACCAATAAATGCTTCTAATTTAACAGACATCCGTTTACTGGCCCAAGTTCAGCATGACGGACAGCCTTGGGAGGCCACAATCGACACCAGTGCTGCTATGTAAATGAGAATGTGACAAGGAACCTGAGCAATACAAGTGAAGTTATGCCATCAGAATGTCGAATCAGAGTAACTTATGGGACAACAGTGGAGGTGAGGGAGGCCATGCAGGCGAAAGTGCGATTGGATGGTATGAGTTGCCATCTGGAACTAGGGGTAATGCCACAAATGTTTGACAATGTGTTGATCAGTAAATACGGTTTTCGCCCGTTTGTCACGAGGTACAGGTAATGAGGAGACAGATGAGCTTTTAAAGAACGGCTGTATCGAACCATCAAAGAGCCCCTACAACGCACTTATTGTAATAGCGCGAAAAAATAGCACCCTCAAGCTCTGTATAGATTACATACTGCTTAACGCTAAAAAGTAAGTAAGGTGGCCGACGCGTACCCGTTGTATAGGACATGCCAAATTTATAAGCAGTATAGACCTCAAAAACGGCTATTGGCACATACCTAAGACAAAAGATAGCATGCAGTACACAGTGTTAACGTTGGCTGGTAAGGGTCTGTTTCAGTGGATTAACGTCAGCCCTCGCAACTTTCCAACGAACACTGAACAAAGTGATTGGCACTGAAATGGAGCCTCATGCGTTGCTTACTTGAAGAGCACATGGCAAATTTGAAGCGGTTGACTATTAACCAAGAAAAAAGTAAGTAAAGTATTTAGACACGTGGTCAACGAAAGTGGTATAAAAATAGATCGCGAAAAGGTAGCTGTCATTCAGGAGCTTCAACCCCCAAGAAATGTGAGAAAGCTGCGAAGATGCCTTGGCGTTGCTTCGTGGTTAGCGTTTGGGATTTCCCGGACTTTTTCACTTCCCGGGAAACGGGGAAAAAATATTCGCATTCCCGGGAATTCCCAGGAAAAACAGCTCTTAAAGAAAATAACTTTATTTACCGTAACAGTATTTAAAAATTCATTATTTTAGTAGTATTAACAGTTTATAAAACTTAAAAACAGTTCAGGTGACAAAAATAGCAAGATACAACAAATAATTACAAATACTGAAAAAGTATTTCAATAATTATTTCGTTACAAAATATGATTTTAGAACTGTTAGTGCGTATGACAAATCACTGGACATTATTTTCCTTGCTTTTTTTGTGAAAGTATCTCTTTAAAAGTTGGTTCCATTTCATTAACAACACAACTGCTGCACAGAGGGGTATTTTGCCAATCTAGCCGGAATATATATACTCTCAGCCAAGATCAATTACTTCTTTTAAAATCACTGTACCTGATGAACTTTTTAAATATATAGTTGATCCCACTTTTTGGCCCATGAGTACATTTGTTAGAGAATTTGTTCATAATGAAAATCGAAGATCGTCTGTACGTCTACCAGCATCTACTTCAAGAATTTCAAAAAACTAAATAATTCTACAGATATGATAATAGTTTATCAAAACGTTCGTGAAATAAATACAAAATTGTCTTCATTGTTTAATCAAAGTTTTGCCTTCACCTTTAGTATCATTATTTTTACTGAAACATGGCTGGTTGATAATGTTTTAAGTTCTGAACTACTCTGTGATAATTACCATGTTTATAGACGGGATCGTGGTGGTAATATCAGAGGAGGTGGTGTTCTAATTGCAGTTTCCAGTCTTTTTTCATCCGAAGCTCTAACAATTGAACCTGATTTGGATATTGAATTCGTTGGTGTCGTTATTAAATTAAGACATAAGAAAATGGTTGTTACTTCTTCTTATATTCCTCCGAATTCATCTGAAATAATTTACCAAAAACATGCTGATGCTCTCAAAAATGTTGTTAATGGTGCAAGCCTGAATGATTTTTTAATTGTCGTCGGGGACTTTAATATGCCCTCAATATCGTGGAACTTTTCAGCTGATGACGGATATTTTATCCCAATGTCGAGGACAAATACATACGTCATAGATTTCGTTAAAACCCTACTTGATCTAAATCTTAACCAAATAAATGGAATTTTTAATAACGATTTAAAATTGCTGGATTTAGTTTTTGTTAATGAGTGTGCTAATATTACCATTAATCGATCTGATCCAATTTCTGTTCCGGAGGATAGTTACCATCCTACAATCGAAATCAACATATTAATGCCACCGTGTCCTGTGGTCTCACCAAACTTTTGTTTAAGGTAGAAATTATTTTGTTTTAAAAAAACGAACTACCAATTGTTAACCGGGCTTTTAAGTAATACAAAATATCCAAATTAGCACTACCAAAGATATTGATAATATTATTAATAGTTTTTACAACAAATTATATTTGTACATGAATCAATGCATTCCTAAAAGCTTCGATTTTAAACCTCCGGGTCCGCCATGGAGCACTAAGTATTTGATCCAAGCTAAAAATAAGAAAAACAAGTTGTACAAAAGGTATAAAAAGTCTGGTTTGTCTGTTGACTATGCCAGTTATTCTTTTAGTCGTGCTCAATACAATGCAATTAATCAATCATGTTACTCTGCATACTTAAACAAAATTCGTAACAATTTTAAGTCGAATCCAAGATCTTTCTACAAGTTCGTTAAATCCAAAAAACGATCAATGCCATTTCCATCCGTTATGAAGTATAAAAATCTTGATTCTGATGATGAGCTGACGATAAGTAATTTGTTTGCAGATTTCTTTTTCACCACATATTCTAATGAAAATTTACTTGAATCCTACTCTTATCAACTATCAGAGGTGCCGTATCCAGCTACGAGTATATCAATTCCATTTCTTGATGGATCAACAGTTTTTAACAGTTTAAAAAAGCTTAAAGTTTCATATAAATATGGTCCGGATGCTATTCCGAGTTGCGTTCTTAACAAATGTGCCATGGCACTGGTAAAACCTCTCACAATAAATAAATAATGTTGCAAACTACAGAGGTATTGCTAAACTTAGCGCTATACCTAAACTTTTTGAAATAATTGTTACTGATCACCTTTCCCATCAAGTATCATCTGTACTGGATCCTGCTCAGCATGGTTTTCGAAAGGGTTGTTCAAAGGTTACTAATCTTTTGGAGTTAACAACATTAGTCAATCGAGGATTTGTTCAACGTAAACAAACGGATGCTATTTACACGGACTTTAGTAAAGCGTTCGATAAAGTCAAGCATAAACTTTTAATAAAAAAACTTGATCTTATGGGAACTACGGACAATTGCCTTATGTGGATTAATTCATATCTGTCAAACAGAACTCAAATCGAAGGAGTTTAGTGATCCGTATATCACAAAACATCTTTACACCTCTCTGGTCCGGCCTATTTTGGAATATGGCTTAATAATTTGGGATCCAATATATAAAGTTCATTGTGATAGCATTGAATCGGTACAAAAACAGTTCTTTTTATTTTGTCTTCGAGGGTTACAATGGGATCCCTTAATTCTACCATCGTACTCTAGCAGACTAGCTCTACTAAAGCTGCCAAGCCTAAAAAGCCGCAGAATAATGTTAAATATCACCTTTGTTTTAAATTTAATAAAAAGAAATGTGTGTTCGGTTTTTTTGATAAATAATATTTCTTTCAATGTTCCATGTCGTCCAACTCGCCATTTTTATCCACTGGCTGTTAAAGTATTCAGAGAAAATTACGCTAACTCTGACCAGTTTTTAAGAATTTGTCCTGAATTTAATAAATTTTTTAAATATATTGATTTTTCTTTAAATGTTAATGTTATTAAATGTTATCTTATTTCGTATTTAAATAATTAAAGTTATGTATTTATGTACTTTATGTTAAAGTTTTTAATGTCTGTAAGTATCTTGAATCCATAGACTCAAATAAATAAATAAATAAATTTTTAGGCCAAAAATTAATTTTGAGAAATGTAAAAATTTAAGTACGCAGCTCTACAGACAACAAAATTCTGCATCGTATAGTAAATTTTCAAGGCTTTTGCTTGAGATGTGTCGTTTTTGGACACTGTTAAAATCAGGAAAGTTGAGTAAATCGCATACGTTTTTAATGACTTTAAACGATTTTGAGAGGTTTGCAATATATTTTTTGGTGGCTAAACGAATAAAGATTTTGTATTGATTTTTTTTCTGTGAAAGAGTTTATAAATATCTACTTTTTTTTACTGTTAATTTTTAGAATTTTTTTTTTTAATTTTTAATGATAAAAAATTTCGTTCAAAATTAAAAAAATTTTTGGAAAATTTTACCTTTTTATGTTTTTTCTTATCTTTGATAGGTAAATACGAGTAAGAAACCCTTGTATATACATAAAATGTTTTGGTTTTTAATAACTGAAGGTAGATGTTTTTTATTTAAATCATTACATCTAACACTGTTATTACCTGTACAAAAAACAATTTAAATATCAAAAGAGATATAAACGTAGATGCCCTTTCTTTCGGAATATCTACTTTATTCGCCTATTTGAGAGCATATTACACCTGTTATATAAACTGACAGTGAAAAAATCTGATGCGACAAAGCCACTGTTAACGCGAGGAAAAAAAATATCCAAGAAAAATTTAGAAGTGAATTAGGGCTAATAGTGGGCGTAACGAAAGCTGGATTTGGAAACACCAACGATGGTAACACTAGCAAAAGATTTTTTCCAATCCTGAATTAGCTGCAGAAATAACTGGAATTGAGTTTGATTTCACATACCGTATCAAGGTTATTATTGAAGTAATATAAAGTGGTCACAAAATCCAAATGCACGAGTTTGCCGATTATTGCTTAGACACTGCAAAACTTTACTATTCTCTATATGAGTGGCATCCTATGACACCTACAATGCACAAGATTTTAATAATTGGTGGAACTGTTATGAATGAGGCATTGTTGCCTATTAGGCTATCAGAAGAAGCGGCTGTGGCACGAAACAAACATTTCCGGCTGAAGCACGAAACAAACATTTCCGTCTGTACAGCCAGCATTTTGCTAGAGAGTTTTCAAGGGTTAAGTGTAACAGATATTATTCATAGGATTTTGCAAAGTTCTGACCCGCTCTTTACTAGACTCACTCCAAAAAACGGTCATTACCTTTGACGAAAGAAGCAATTTCTTTTATGCTTCCACCTGTACTTCACGCTGAAAAGGATTCAGATTCAAAAGAGGTCTTTGAAGAATCAGACGAAGAAGAACCATGGCACTCATCATCACCTTAGTGCAAAGGAGAAGTTGTTTTAAATAAATTAATTGTTATAATTTTAAATAAAATTTATTGTTACAATCATAAATAAGTTATAACTATGAATTAATTAATTATTTTCCGATAAATAAATACTATTAAGTAACAAATTACAAAAGTATTTGTTTAATAATATTCTTGGAAGGCGGGGATTGGTTAGGCATTAGAAAGCTTAAAAATGAATATTTTTAGGAAACTGGAAAAAAAAAATTTTTTTTCACAGGGACGTTTTGGGGGTGGGATTGGAGGAATACCTCCCCCTGCCCATAAAAATAAATTTTTATGTTTTTAAGAAGTATGTAATCTATTTCTATTAATAATTGCATTATTTTTTCAAATCATTTTTTATTTCACCGAAAGGGGACGGGGCTAAAAATGGCATTTAAGAATCTCTTGACTCCAACTTTAAGTTCTTGAACATTCTTAGACCTTAAAAGTTGTAATTGCTAAACAAAATGACGGGAAAATCAAAAAAAAACTTGCATTTTTCAGAGGTATGATTAGTTCTTCCAAGGGGAACTTTTTTCTTATTGATCCGATTTTTCCTATTTTATAGCTTTGACAGCCCATGACTATAGCAGATTTTTCTGCAAAGTTGGATTAATCTAGGCGCAATCAGTACATTTTTAGAGCCAATATAAGCTAAAAAAAAAGTAATGTCCATATAGATTGGCAAAATACCCCTATGTTGCAAAATACCTATTGTTGTATAACTGTGGTGTATAACAAGATTTTAATACATGGTGCATACAGTAATAACACTTGCATTTTGTGGAACTGATATTGATAAGTCAAAGCTATGAAGTTGTTTTACTAGAATTAGAAAGTGACTTGTTAATGTAAATTTTTGTCGAACAGTTTAAACAATATTTCAATATTACTTTAGTAATGAAGTACTGAAAATACAGAAATTAATTGATTTAAAGGATTTTTAGTCTAAAGTTTGAAAATATGATAAAAAAATGTCTCTATTTAACTACAGTCATCATAGAATAACTAGAATTAATAAGTTCGCTTACATATGTTGTCCTCCTTTTTAACATAACAAAATTTTTTAAAATAAAACTTGTTAAAAGTGTTCAATTAAAGCAATTCATATTAAATACCACCGACAAACAAATGTGACAAATTAATTGTACTAAATCACTTTAGCAACCGGCTTAGGGGATTTCCTCATATCAAAAATTAATCAGCGTCAACAGAATAAAATTAAACTGCAAGGTTGCCCAAAATAATTGTCGAGCAAGAAATTAAAAACTAAAGTTTCCAATAGACAAAAATAAATGAATTTTGCTTAAAAATATTTTTTTGCCACTACTTCTGGAATGAAAATGATATTGTTTAGATTTGAAGCTTCGAATGTAGATTTGCGGATTTTTTACTACTTCGGATGAACGGTTTTGAAATTTATGCTAATATACATACTTATGTGGTGCAACCTCTTCCATTTTAAATTTCAAAATATGACTTAAAGTGATATCGGTCAACAGCTATGAATTTGGGGAATTTTAAACATTAAGCTTTATTTAACGTTTCTATTTACTTTTTTGCTCTTACTGTCAGCTGTGTAATTTTACTAAAACAAAAATTGAAAAGTTTTTCAATTTTCGGTTTCTTATAAAAACATATTCAAAGCAATTGTTGGTTTTTGATAACCTTCTTCAACTAAATTTAGATGTGGGAGAAACCACACAAGTAAGCAAAATAATAAAATCACGATGAAATTAGTTTAAAACATAACTATTTTTATTGCGGTTTTTAAAACTTGTCTTTATGGTTAGTAATAGTTAAAGGAAAACATTTATTCAATCTATGTAGGCACATTTATATAGAATAAACTAAAGTGCTCTTGTAAACTAGCTAACAACAATTGCACAGTGTCATTAGGAAAACGATTTTAATACAGTAGCCACACGAATAGTCGCCAAATATCTGCATGTACTACATATTTGCATCTGTATATCAAGAAATATATATACAATTCATTCATAATAAGAAGTACAAAAATGGTTTAGTTGATATTTTTGTTGTTCTCTTGGAATTTATTCTCAAAACTGCTTGCTTTTTAAGCAAGTAAAACATTTTGTTTTTGCAAAGTATAATTTCGTTAGTACTTTTTTCTAAGGTTTTTTACAATCCATTACAATGACCCACATAAATAAGACTTCATGCAAATGTATAAATGTATGATTAGCGAAATGTTTGACATTTTTTAGGGTTCCGTACACAAAGTGTAAAAACTTACCCTATTGTTTTCGCTACAATGTCTGTCCGTCTGTCCGTCGGTCAGCGCCTTTTATCTCTGGAACCGTAATAGGCAGACTCTTGAAATTTTCACAGATGATGTATAGCTGTTGCCGCTATAGCAACTAAAACTTATAGGGTGTTCCGATAGAGAGGTGTTATTCACGAATATGTGTTTATTTCTTGAAATGTAGGAGGCATAGACTCAAGATTTAAAAACGGTAGTTAAAAATTAGTTCGCTACATAAACAAGTATAAAAAAATAAATCTAAAAATTAAAGGGTGTTCCGAAACTTGTGTGAATTGCATGTATAAGGCCTAAGTTTTGAACCATAATAGGTAGACGCTTGAACTTTTCACAGAAGGTGTATAACTGTGCCCGCTATAGTAGCAAATTCTAAAACTTATAGGGTGTTCCGATAGAGAGGTGTTATTTACGAATATGTGCTTATTACTTGAACTGTAGGAGTTATACACTAAATATTTACAAACAGTAATTAAAACTTAGTTCGCTATATGAACAAGTCTAAAAAAATAAACCTAAAAATTAAAGAGTGTTCCGATAGTGGTGTGATTTGCATGTATAAAGCCTAAGTTTTGAACCATAATAGGTAGACTCTTAAAATTTTAACAGTGCGTGTATAACTGTGGCCACTATAGCAATAAATACTAAAAGTTATCGGGTGTTCCGAAAGTGAGGTGTTATTTTCCTTTATGTCTTTATTTCTTGAGCTATAGGAGGCAACCACTTAAAATTTGAAAACAGTAATTAACTCTATGTTCACTCTCTATACAAGTATATAAAATTAAACCTTAAAATTAAAGGGTGTTCCGAGAGTGTCGTGCTTTGCGTGTATATGGCCTAAGTTTTGATCGGTAATAAGTAGACTCTTGAAATTTTTACAGGAGGTTTATTACTATGGAAAATATAACAAATAATAAAAATTAAAGGGTGTTCCGACAGTGACGTGATTCTCATGTATAACTCCTTATTTCTTTAACCGTAATAGGTAGACTCTTAAAATTTTGTACGGGAGATATGTTGCCACGACCGACATGACAATTACTAAAAATTATAGGGTGTTCCGACAATGACATGTTTTTCACGTATAGTGACTTATTTTTTAATCGTAATAGGTAAACTCCTGATATATTCATAGAAGAAAAATTTCCATGGCCGTTACAACAAATAACAAAATTAAAGGGTGTTCCGACAGAGACATGATTTTTACTTAAATAGCCTTATTTTTTGAACCGTAATAGGTAGACTCTGGAATTGTTTACAGTAGATGTTGTACTTCGGCCGGTGTAACAATTACTAATTACTAAAGGGTGATCCATCAGTGACATGTTTTTCACGTATATTACCTTATTTTTTGAACCGCAATAGGTAGGCCTGATATTTTTATAGAAAGTGTATTACCATGGCCGTTATAACAACAATTCCTAAAATATAAAGGGTGTTCCAATAGCAATTTTTGCGAATATGACTTTGATTTTAAAAATAAAGGGTGCCCCGTAAGACATGAAAAAATTAACAACTTGTATTTTTGAAGGCGTACTAAACATAGTACGGAACCCTACGCGTGTGAGACTAACTCGCACTTGACTGATTTTTTATTTCAATATTTTAATCTTCGCAGTCGCCTTGAACATTATGGAATTATTAAGAATTTTCTATCCAGAGCCAAAAATGCCTAATAGAATCAAAGAGATTTTCTCTATGAAATGTTTGTAGGCTAAAGGTTATGCCAGCAGAAAGAAAAGAAGATATTTTCAAAGGGATTCCTTATTATTTTCATGTGGTAAATCTATTTAATTTTATCAATAAGGAAATCCCATTAAATCAATAAGAAAACTTGTTATTCACAATTTTTTTACTCATTTTTGACACGAAAAAAAAAACAATCCATAGAGAAAAAGGTTTTGATTCTATTAGGTTTTCTCATGATTTGTATAAAAAATGGATTTCTTATTGATTTCATTAGCCACCTAATTGATTTTTTCAAAAAGGTATTCCTTATTGATTTCATTAGGCTACCTAATTGATTTTTTAAAAAACGATTTTCTGATTGATTTCATTAAGGTTCCTATATGATCATGTGTAAATCAAGTTTTTAATTTTTTTAAAAAGGTTATCTTCTTGATTATATTAGCTTTCTTGTTATTTCGTTTATATAAATCATATGTCTGTTAAAACATAAAATATACATTTGGTGTAGTGGTTACGTGCGTGCCTACAAAACAAAGCACACCTGGTTCGATTCCTGGCAGAGGACGAAAAGACAACATTTTCTTTCACATGGTTTTTCAGGTTTTAGAAACTAAGTGGCTGCAGGCCCCTCTAGACAATTCATCAGAAGAAGCTCCCCTGCCTGACCTTTCACCGCTGGAAAAATAGAAGATAATATAATATGAAGGCAAAATAAAATTTCACAAAAAGAAAAGGTAGAAAATAACAAAAAAGATTGATTTTGCAAACAATTTTAAAGGAGATGCGAAAAAAGCAATATACCAATTGTTTTCAGTTTTTTATTGAGATTTTTTGGTTAATTTTGTATGTTTTTATAAAAAAGAAACATTATAGCCTAATAAAATCAAGAAGAAACCCTGTTTGAAAAAAACAATAAGAATACCTTATAAAAATCCTAAGTTTTCTTCTTGATTTTTTCAAAAAGGGTTTCCTTATTAAAATAATAAGACTTTCTTCTTGAAAAAAAAAACCATAGAGATATCTTATAAATTTTGTTCTATCTTATTAGGTATTTAGACACAGTTTTTTCTGTGTGTAAGAGCTTTATAGAATCATCATCCAGTGTTTTGATATATTTGGTATATTTATTTCTTAAGGATGATATATATGGATTTGAAGAGTATGATAGGCAATTATCTCGAGCATTTTCTAGAGTGTAATAGCCGTGTTTCCTTGTAGCATTTATTTCTTAATTCGTGTACATTCTCTGAAAGAACGCCAATATGAATCATCCCAAAATGTTCCATAATCTCCTTTCCATGAATAAGGAGTTTGTGTATCGAAGAGGTCATATAGTACCATTTATATTTACAAGATTTTTTAAAATTTGAAATGAAACATTTTCCCTTCAAGATGCAATTGAAAATGTTTTGCTTATTTTTTTATAGCAATACTATTTATGAGTACTATTTTAACTGTTTTTTGGACATTCCCGAAAATTCTTTTTGTAAAACAGATTTTTTAAAACCACAATTATTCTCCTTTTTCACACGTAATAAAATCTGGTTTAAAATAGGTCAGTAAGTAATGAAAATGGTGATAAGAAAGTCAAAAGAATACTTTGTTAATACTATAAAACAGCAATTTTTGGACAAAATGATGTAATTTTTAAACCTTATTTCTTAACTAGCGTATAATCTTCACATTAAGTTATTTTTTAAGATTTACTTTTAATTTAAAAAGTAATAAAATATTTTTTTTAAACAATTTATTTTTTCCTCTTTAAATAACCGCTAAGTGTCTGAAAAATATATACGTGTATATAATATATTACCTAAGTATTTAAATGCTTATTACTAAATATAAATTTCTATAAAAAAATGGATTTTCATATCCACATATCTTTTTTAAAGTAATATCGCATTATATTACAATGCTAAATCCAATTTTATTCCACAAATGTACCAACCAATATACACAAAAAACTAAAAAAATTAAAATTCCAAAATATAGTTCTTAAAGTATTTTGTAAATATTTTGCAGGTTAGCAGGTATTAGCAGCTAAAATTTTTAGGACAAATAAGTGAAACATATAGCTGTATACCTTTACTAATATCTTAGTGGAGGAGAGTGGCGGCAAAATTGTAGTTCCATCTTAAAAACTTATTTCTTTAAATTTTAAGACGGATCGAATAATTGGTCGGAAATTTTTTTTAAACAACTTTGATAAAAAATTAACACTGTATTTGCAATAAAATCACCTTTTTAAAAATGTTTGATACGTAAGTATGACTCTTATACTTTTAAAGTTATAGGTCTTCAAACTTTTAGGTGTTATAAATCGACTTTTTTGATTACACATATATACCTATGCAAAGATTTTTCCTAAAAAAATAAAATCTATTGATAAACGAAGTAAAATATGTCAATTTGGATATATTTTATTAAAAAAAAAAATTAAGTCTCAAATACTTCAAATTTTCAATTTATCTACGCTCTTACACTGGCACGGAACATTGTGCGTCGTCTTCTTTTTCAAGCTGCAGAGTTAGTGTTCTTTTATATGACTTATTATATGGGAATATAATAATGACTTATTATATGGGAATATAATAATGACTTATTATATGGGAATATAATATCTTGGGTCTTTTCATTGATTATTTTTATCTTCCACTTATTGAAATACTTGAAACTTGATGTAATAGATATTTCCATTCTCTTCACAATTGCGTTTGATACCTTTCCTGATGTTATTGATGCGCTGCTTCATTATTATGAGTGTTGGTAAAATCAGATGTGAAAATAGAGTATAACGTTGGAGATATCATTGACCCTTGTGGAAGTCCAGCTGGTATACCTTTTTAAGAGGAGTAAATATTGTTGATATTTACCGTAAACGTTCTATCTGACAGACATTTTTTTATTAATTTTTGCATATACATATGTACAATGAAAAGTTAAGCAAACGCTTTCTCTATGTCCATTTATACAATTTTTGTGCTTTTCCTAATAGCTTTGTTTGAGCTAATTATTTTTACGACTCTTTTAGTTTGATGGATAGCAGAATGGTCGCTCTGAAAGCCCAACTGCTCTCTCATTATAACATCGTTTACTTCAGTATACTCAACTAAACGCTTGTGAATAGTTTTTTTTTCAAATATTTTAGCTAGGACACTGAAAATGCTAATTGGCCTATAGCTGGTTGGTAATTTTGGATTCTTTCCATTTTTGTGTATCGGAATGACTTTGGATTTTTCGAAAATTTTTGGAAATAACACCTTCCATCTTATGCAAGATTTTATACAGAGCCATCTAGCCCTGGGGCCTTATTATTTTTGAGTCGCACAGCAGTTTTAATTTCTGACATATAAGTTAACTCATTTTGGTTAGTTTCAATTACGTTGATATTATCCAGTGTTACAATGTTAGTGCTTACTGAATTTTCCATAGGAGATATAATATTTAGTGAGGTTTTATGGTATTGCTCAAACACTTCAGCAATAGCGTGCGCCTTACTTTCATCATCATATATTTCTTGACCATTTACTATAAGATTGCCTAAATATGATCGGTTCCCTGTAAGAGCATTTTTTTATGCTCCAAAATTTCTTGCTTAGGGTGGAAATAAAATTAGACAACTTGTTATTCTGTCTTTATTTAAATGAAAGTCGATTAATTTATATAACTGCATTTGTATTTGAATATCTCTGTAGTTTTCGTCTGTATAATCTTTATTACCTCTTGTATAATGGTTTCTGTTTAATTCAGTTGAATGCTGAATTAGGTTAAGCCTAGTTTGCTTAACCTCCGTTGGTCGCTTCTAGGTAATGCACCAAGAAGGCGATGTTTAATTTGTTTGTTTTCTTCAAGGAGATGCTCCAAGAAGAGTGAATTATCCAACACAAGCACTTAAACCTGGTTGGTAGCTAATAACACAAGCACTTGTAACTTGGTTATATGTTTGAATCGAGAACAAATTACAAACAACCACCTTGTTTGATTATTTTATTAATTCTCTTTCTTTATTAATATAAATTAATTCTTAAATACTATTTTATTGATGACTAATAAAAATATTAACAGACAGCATAAATACAAATTCATCAAAATTTAAAGTGACTTCAACAAATAAACAAAAATTGTAATTTAAGTTTAAAGTGTAATGACTTCAAAACAAATAAGCAAAAAATTTAATTTAAATTTAAAGTGTAATGACAAAAATTGTAATTTGAGTAAAAGTTGAAGGTTTTTTAATTAAAAATAACAAATAGCTGAAACTAGCAATTTAAGGTTGTTGCACTAATTTCGCGCAGTCATATGTATGTATATCGATGTATATAAATGTACAGACATACATGTGACAGAAATTTAATGCGAAGGTTTGAACATACACCCCGCCGTTGAGCTATGCTCAACAGACTACAAATCAGAACAACCTTAAATTACCTTTCTTTGTGTGTGTTATCAGTACTATATTTATGTTGAAATTATGTGACTGTTACCGCAAATTCTTGGGCTGGAATATGTTGACGTGCCGCAGGCTGTGGAGTTTGTTGATTTGAATTAAACGATTTACAGCGTGTCTTTTTCCAAGCAACTGCCATGATGATTATGATTGCGAGAGTGAGAGCGATATAAGCAACGGTTCCGTGGTGATATTGTATGTGTTTGATTTGTGATGGTAGTTCATCAGATACCTTTTGATGTAGTGTGCTCTGTATCTCGGAGATGTTTTTGATTTGATCAGCATACACTTTATTTTGGACTTTCTCAAACTGGACTTCAACAGGATAAATAATGTCACTGAAATTGCTCATTCTTATGTAGGATGCTTGAAGAGATGTTGAGACGATTTGATGACCCTTGATGATGATAGAGTTAAATTTGAGTGTGCAATCTGATGCTAATTTTAGGAGACCGGATCCTTTTAAGGTTAGCTGAGATTTTTCTTGTCCGCATACTGAACTTATTCGCGAAGGCTGCTGCATTGTATATAGCCATTGATTGCTATACTCCAATTGTGTTAGCAATGTGCTGCCAGCAATAGGACCAATGTCACATCCCTTTTGAATGTTATGGTTAAGAAGCGAAAGTTCACATAAGCATTTGTTCGCGTTTGCCTTGTATTTTGATTGCATATGTTGGCATAGGAATTCGTTCTCTTTAATGGTTGCACATGTGGTCCACTGCCTTTCTGTCAAGATGAAATATTGATCTCTGTGAGCATTTACGGCGAGAAGGTCACCGCATGGCATTATGGCAAGCATTGTGCCATTTGTTAGAACCGGAATTTGGTGTGGTTTAAGAAGTTCGAATGTTTCTGGATCACATAACGGAATAGATATGTGAAAAATGACGTGGTCTTTGGTCACGCCTCCCTTTACGTTCATGAGTTTGTACAGCTGCAACATGTTGTCGTTACTTACTGGTAATTCTAGGGATGTTGGAAGGTGATTTCTTATTTGCACTATCTCAGATTGAAGTTGAGATGGTGACAACAGCATTGGACTTATTTTTCCATGGTGTGAATCCGTTAATGCTGCTATAATTTCGGATTGAATCCTATGTAACCTTGATGAGGTTACGGAAAGTTGAACAGATCGTAACATAAACATTCGAAACAGCTTTGCTTGATACTGTTCGTTTTCAGTTTCGTGTAATCTGGATGTGATTTTAGTTAATTGGTCGTCTACGTTCCTGAACTTTTGTTTTACATTCTCCTCATTTTGTTTTAGTACATTTAAAGTTGCATCAACAATTGATGTCTGATTCATTAGGAGTTGCTTCAGATGGTTTTCATTTTCGTTGACTGTGTTGATAGTAATTGTCATTTGTTCGGCGTAATCCGAGTCTAGAATGCCGAACAGTGAATTAGCGACATTACCAACAACATTAATTGCGCCACGTTTGACTCTTCTTTTGAGCAGGAGATTTTTATCCTTTAAGTCTGTTATGCTAAAATTAATTTCCTGGAGAACGTTTGAGCAAGTAGTCTTTTGGGTAAGAAGATTGCATAGGTGAGTTAATGCTGTTGTTTCATGTATGAATGTAGCCATTTCTTGCCAAAATGGGTTTAAATTGTAGTAGGAGATGATGTTCCATTCTGACCGTGATATTCTGGTGTTGCCAATACCTTCAAAGTAGAGACCGATGTTGGGTTCAAATTGCGTTATTTCTATTTTATTTGTGGCTACTAATGGAATCGAAAGCAATATTGTGATTAGTGTAGTTATGATTGAGCCCGGTAAAGTCCGCTGTTTTTTGGCGAGTGGCATACTATTCGATGTTGACTGAGGTGATTGTTTTTCAGCCAGTCCTTCATGATTAGCCTTGGATTCTTTGAATTTTAGATCTGGTTGTTGCCCGTCCTCTTCGGGTTCGTCACTGAGCTTAGGAAGTGGGGCTAGATACTGAACTGCCCGTTTGAAAATGCCTGATGATGTCTGTACGTCTGCAACTCGTACAACATCGTCGGGTCCCTTATACGTTTTTATTACGCGCCCCAATGGCCATTTCATGACTGGAACGTTGTCTTCTTTTAAAGTGACGATTGTACCTGGTTTGAGATTTTTAGATTGTTCTCGCCATTTGTTACGGCATTGAAGTTCATTTAAATAATCTCGAGACCATCTCTTCCAAAATTCATGCTTAAGACGGGAAACTAATTTCCAACGCGTTTCCAATTTAAGGTTTGCGGGCTTCGCTTGGGCGTCAATTTGAGCTATTAGGGGTTCGCCAATTAGAAAATGTCCAGGAGTCAGTGCGCCTATGTCGTTCGAGTCATTCGACATAGGTGAAATGGGTCTGGAATTCAATATTGCTTCAATTTCCACAACTATGGTTTCGAGTTCTTCATAAGTTAAAGATGCGTTCCCCATCGTCCTTACCAAGTAGTATTTTGCTGATTTAACAGCTGCCTCCCAGAGGCCACCAAAATGAGGAGCTCTTGGCGGAATGAAGTTAAATTGAATACCCTTTTTGTTGCAGGCATTTGCAATAGCTTCTTGAGCATCTGGTGAATGTATTATTGTGGAAAGTTCGGGCAATTTATTTTTCGCTCCGACGAAATTTGTAGCGTTGTCGCAATATAAATTTTGGCAATGTCCCCGCCGGGAAACGAAACGTTTGAGTGCACCTATAAATGCATCAGTTGTGAGATCGCTCACCAGCTCCAAGTGCACTGCCTTTGTGGCAAAGCAGCAAAATACGGCAATGTAGGCCTTGTGCGGTCGTTTTCCCCTGAGTTTGTAATGTACAGTAATTGGCCCGCAGTAATCGACTCCAGCATTAATAAATGCTCGGGCTGGTGTTACACGTGTTGATGGTAGGTTTCCCATTATTTGGTGAAATAGCTCTGGCTTGGCTCTGCTGCATGTAGTGCATTGATGGACTGTGGCTCTTGCCATAATTTTTCCTTTTATTGGCCAGAAGCGCTGTCGAACAATTCCTAACAACGTGAGCGCCCCACAATGTTTGTGGTCTTCATGAATCATTTGGAATATCAGTTTGGAAATGGAATCATTGTACGGAATGAGAAGTTGATGTTTTGAGTCATATGCTAATGAGGAGGCATCGAGCCGGCCGCCAACCCTAATTAGTCCGCTTTCATCCAAAAAGGGTGCTAAATTCTTGATGGTGCTCGTTCCAAGTAACGGTTTGTGTTCCTTCAGTTGCTTCATTTCTTCCTTGAATTCGGAAAGTTGCATTTGTGAAATAATAGGAACCAGTGCTTGGCTGAGTTCCGTTGTAGTTAATAATTTTGATGGTTGCCGCATCTGTTTTTGGCTTCTTGTGTGGGTAATGAAGCGCAGAACATATCCAATAATCCGCTGCAGACGATGGAATGAATTTTTGTGGTTAATTTTGTAAACAAAATCAGGTTCGTTTGTTGTCATTGCTCGTGATTCGATTGACCTTGTCTTTCTTTCTAGGTTTGTTGAAATTTTGGAGCTTATATTGAACTTGGGTGGCCAAACATTTTCCACGCCATGAAGAAACATTGGACCATAGAACCAAAGAGTACATTCTTTAAGGGCCGTTGAAGACATTCCACGAGATAATATATCTGCAGGATTGCATTTAGAGCTTACGTGACGCCACTGTTCTGCCTGGGTTTCTTCTTGGATTGCGGAAATTCGATTTGCTACAAATGTGTTAAATGATGCTGATGATGAGTTTATCCATGAGAGTACAATTTCCGAATCAGTCCAAAACCATACTGGACTGGTAAATTTAAGATCAGATCTGATTCTGGTGGCTAGTTGGGCTCCAAGTGTAGCTGCGCATAGTTCCAGTCGTGGTATTGTTTGTCGTTTGAGTGGAGCTATGCGAGATTTGGCACAAAGTAAATGTACCATAATGGTGCCATCTTTAAACACTGATCGGATATAAGCTGCAGCTCCATAAGCCTTCTCGGATGCGTCAGTGAAGATGTGTAGTTGTTGGGATTCTGGAACTCCTCCTTTGAAAATGTGTCTGGGTATTTGAAGCGTTTTCAATACATTCAAGTCTGTGCGAAATGTGAGCCATTTAGTGTGCAGTGATTCCGGCAAGGATTGATCCCAGTCTAATTTTAGCTCCCACAGTTCCTGAATAAACATTTTTGCCGTTACTATAATGGGAGAAAGAATTCCCAATGGGTCGAATATTCTTGCAAGGTCTGAGGTTACGGTTCGTTTAGTTATCCGCTTGATGTCTCTAGGATTGACTTTAATGCCCAGTTTGTCGGACTTCGGCAGCCAAACAAGTCCTAGCGTCTTGATGGTATCAGTTTCCACGCTTTCAAAATCTAAGTTCACCTCCAAATCACTTTGTGGAATATTGTAGAGTAATTGTGGATGATTTGCGCACCATTTGCGTAAAGTAAAACCACCTTTCTTCATCATCTCCATGAGTTGTTTTTGTAAATGTATTGCGGTTACTAAGCTGTTTGAGCCGCCCAAGCCATCATCTACGTAGAAATTTTCCTTGAGAAATTGAGAAGCAAGGGGATAATGTATCTCATTTTCTTTAGCCAATTGCTCCAGACATTTCGTTGCTAAGTATGGAGCTGCTCTTGTGCCATACGTAACTGTATTGAGTTGATAGTATGCAATGGGCCTTGTGGTATCCTTTCTCCAAATTATTAGCTGAAATTTACGATCCTCTGGGGCAATCAATACCTGTCTATACATTTTTTCAACGTCAGTAGTGAACACAAATCTTGGCATTCGAAACCTTAGGAGTATGGAGAATAGTTCTCCTTGCACAGTTGGTCCCGTGAACATCAAATCATTTAGCGAATATCCTGATGTGGTTTTGGCCGATGCATCAAATACTACTCTGAGCTTAGTGGTTGAACTTTCGGGCCTTAATACGCAATGATGTGGAATGTAGTAGTTTGGGGAATTTATGGATTCTGTTCCCAACCTTTTCATATGTCCCATTGATTCATACTCATCCATGAATTCAGTGTACCTTTTCTTTAATTCTGGATTCTTTTGTAGCCGACGTTCGAGAGCGAGAAATCGATTAAGAGCAATGGCATGTGAGTCACCTAAAGTATCGGGGTTTTGTTGAAATGGTATTCTTACTATGAAACGATCTTGATGGTTTCTACTTGTATTTTGTGCAAAGTGCTCTTCACATTGCCTCTCCGCTATTGACAGTAGGGTTTTAGTTGTTTTAACTTCCTCTAACTCCCAAAGCCGTGCGATGGAAGCTTCAAGTCTTTCGTCTTCAGTACATATGCCACAATATGCGTCTGCTAGGGGTTCTTTTGTTATTTTTCCTGCTACAACCCAGCCCAGAACTGTGTTTTGTAGGATAGGAAGTTGTGGAGACAATTTTATTTGTCCTATTGAGAGTAATTGGTGATAGTGTTCAGCACCCAAAAGTATATCAATTTTATTTGATTGATTAAACGATGGGTCAGCTAAAACAAGATTTTTCGGTAGTGGCCACTCGTCAATGTTTATGAATTGTGACGGTTGTGGTGCTATGATTCGAGGAAGGACAAGTGCTTCCAGACGAGTTGAAAACTTGTTGACTCGGGAATGCAGTGCCACATTGACACGATGTTGCGTTTTGGTGTTTGAATTGCCGATTCCATTGATATGAACTGATGACACCTGTTTAGCAATGTTAAGTCGATTTGCCAACCGCTCGGTGATCAAGTTGACTTGTGATCCAGAATCAAGCAAGGCGCGACATTCAATTTCAATTGCATCAGTTTTGAGTTTGACTAAAGCTGTACTGAGAAGAACGTATGAATTGGACATTTGACCACTTGCTGCTGCTACTGACGATGCTTCTGGAGAGCTTGTTGTTGCTTCATTGATATTGTGTTCATTTCTTTCAGGTGAAGTGATTGCAGATGTTGATTTTGTCTGAGATTTTCTTTCACTTGATGATCCTTGTTTTGGTTGCTGAGGGTTGATTTTTAGGTGAAGCAGCGAGTTGTGTTTTTGCTTGCATGTCCTGCACACTCCTGACTTGCAAGTGCTTGCAGCATGTCCTGACCTTAAGCAGTTTACGCACAGTTTTTCTCTTTGAGCGAAATTCAGTCGATTTGCTGGTGAGAGTTTTAGAAAGTTTTGACACTGATGCAGCTGATGATCGCCATTTTTGCAAAAAGGGCATGTGATTTGTGTCTGTTTGGCTGAGGTGGCGGAAACGTATGCCTTTGTAGATTTCTCTTTTTGATTTGTAGCTTCCAAGGATTGGAAGCGATTCTCGAGAAATGTTAAGAAATCTTTGAGGCTTTGAAGTTCCTTTGGATTACTTATAGTCCTCTCATACAGAGTGAGAGTGCCTCGATCCAATTTTTTTACCAGTATATGAAGTAGCATGGGGTCCCATGAGGTCGTATCGATCCTCATATTATTAAGTGCATGCAGACATTCCTGAGTTGTGTCATGCAGTTGTTTGATGGCAGCAGCCGATGATCCAGCACTGGGTTGATCCAAAAGCTGTTGTATTGTTGTGGATACCAGAACGCGTTGATTATTGTACCGTTCTTTCAGTAGGTTCCACGCTGTTGCGTAGTTTTCGGCTGTCGCTGAAAGATGACTGATTAGTCTTTCAGCTTCGCCTCCCAAGTTCGACTTAAGGTACCACATTTTTTGTACCGCAGGAATTGGTTGATTGTTCACTAATTGCGTGAACAAATCATGAAACGCGCTCCATTTTAGATAATCTCCATTGAATTTTGGAATTATTACTTTTGGAAGCGGTAGCACAGTACTTTGATTAGGTTCGGGAACTTGATTTGGAGTGGGTGAAGATATCTGGAAGTTTTCTATGACCAGCTTCTCCAGATTTTCATAGGAGTCCATATCGTAGCCTTCCTTTAGTGGATCGTCATTGGATTCCCATATTTTGAAGTGTAGCTCTTGGATTTCGCCCCACAGTTTTTCTTTTAGTTTCATATTGGTTCCTGTAGGGTCCATAGCTAATAATCGTCTCAGTGAAGAAATCATGGCCTTTTGTCTTCTTATTGCGGCATTTGTTGGGGTGGACAGAAAGGCGCTCCCTTTTCGAGCTGCATGATCGTCCTTAGTACCTTGAGAGTCACCCGATGTAAACGTTTTTGATGCCTCAATCATGCCTGATTCAAATATTGTTTTGTATTTAGTGACGAGGTCCTCAATTTGTTGATAGTAGCCTTCGGTGAAATAATTGTGTTCTAACGGGGGTTTATCTAGACATCGGATTTTGTTGTCCGTGAGCTCGAATTCGTTCCAAGCATCGTCTAGTCTTCTGATTCGCTCTTCGTAATAAGAGACGGTTTTTCTGGATGCGGAATCCTTTTTGAAATTCCGAATGATGGATTCGATCAGCTGTCCTGTAGTTCGTTGAGAAGTTACTAGCAGATCCATCGAGTTGGTATTTCCGGTAGCCATTGTAATGTCCTTGATAAATTTGCAAGGATCAGAAGGTTGCGTGTCGAAATCACGTCGGGGTCACCAAATGTTTAATTCAGTTGAATGCTGAATTAGGTTAAGCCTAGTTTGCTTAACCTCCGTTGGTCGCTTCTAGGTAATGCACCAAGAAGGCGATGTTTAATTTGTTTGTTTTCTTCAAGGAGATGCTCCAAGAAGAGTGAATTATCCAACACAAGCACTTAAACCTGGTTGGTAGCTAATAACACAAGCACTTGTAACTTGGTTATATGTTTGAATCGAGAACAAATTACAAACAACCACCTTGTTTGATTATTTTATTAATTCTCTTTCTTTACTAATATAAATTAATTCTTAAATACTATTTTATTGATGACTAATAAAAATATTAACAGACAGCATAAATACAAATTCATCAAAATTTAAAGTGACTTCAACAAATAAACAAAAATTGTAATTTAAGTTTAAAGTGTAATGACTTCAAAACAAATAAGCAAAAAATTTAATTTAAATTTAAAGTGTAATGACAAAAATTGTAATTTGAGTAAAAGTTGAAGGTTTTTTAATTAAAAATAACAAATAGCTGAAACTAGCAATTTAAGGTTGTTGCACTAATTTCGCGCAGTCATATGTATGTATATCGATGTATATAAATGTACAGACATACATGTGACAGAAATTTAATGCGAAGGTTTGAACAGTTTCTATATTCAAATGGCTTATGATCGTATGATTTGGACGACGAACATTAATTTCATTAACAACCCAGTTAATTAATTCAGTCCAGTTTGCCAATTGATAATAATTTGAATTATTCTGTTACATTGCCATAAACCGAGCAGGTAATAGGAACGTGATCTGAGTTTAGTCCAACTCGATGAGTTTCAATGGGAAAAATATTTGAACTGAAGTTTGATAGATAATATCAACTGTAGATGGTTTCGTATGTAGCCCTTTGGCCGAATCTAGTATACCCATAAGAAGAATAAATATAATAGTATGACTGCTTGATTGGTGTTGAAAAAGTGTATTACCGGATGTATTATTTGAAAACAATAGCAACTGGTATGTTGGGCATTAAAATCGCTTAGGATAATGAATGAATTCTATTGAAGTGTTAATGATTTTGTTAAGATCTTCTATAAAATTATTGCCCTAGCAGTATGGCGAGGTAAATATTGTTGGTCGGAAGTTATATATTCAGCAATTTCAATATTTTCAAATAGTACGGTACTCTATAACCGCACCTCTTCCATGAGAAGACCTATCTTTTCGATATATTTTGTAATTAGGAATGATTAAGAAATTAAAAATGTTTAGCATAAATGTAACCAATTAATTAATTCTATTTAGTGGCAATAGCCAAAGTAAAAGATATTTTCGAAAAGCTTCTTGTAATGGAAAAATAATCATAGTAGATGTATAAGCGAGCTTGAGAGATACTACACACAAAAGGGTTTTTTCTTGGCAAAAATTGTAACTTCTACTGATGTTAACATTATTTATTTCTAAAAAACGCATAGTTCCTTTTTAAAATTTATTAAATAAATATTTTATGAACGATCATAAAATATTTATTTTCAAAAAAGAAAGGTAAAGTTTTTAATTTGAAATGGTTACTATGTTTTTTGTTTAGATTTTTTTATTTTTTCTTGCTTTCTAGACTTAATAAACTTCTCATTTGGTTTATTAAATTTTGGGCATCCGAATCTGGGTTTTTATTCACTTTGAAAAATCCACTGACGTTCTGGTTAAGCACCACTGAAATAGCTATATGGATATGCTTTCCCCATAGTAATCTGTTTGGATTACTATATTTTTTAAAAATAAATATTTTATGATTCGTTTATAAAATATTTATTTAATAAATTTTAAAAAGGAATTATGCGTTTTTTAAAAAGAAATAATGTTATTTATTAAAATTCAAAATACAATTTTCTAATGATGTTTTAAAAACTAAAATATCTTTAAAAAACTTTTGAACGTTTAAAATAGAGATCATGGTGTAAAGTCTAAAGGGTGCGTTTCTATCAATAGAATGTGTTAATATCGCTCCAAATACAACCAGGGTTGTCAGATATGGCGATTTCTTGCCAAACGTGGCGATTATAAAAAATATTACGAAAGATTATGAAAAATATTATGTTCTATCTAATTATGTGCAGCTACATTAGTTTTATATTTGATGTGCTGGTAATTCCAATGAATTTTTTATACTTATTTTTTACATACAAATGAAGTTTTGAAGTAAGGATTAAGTTCGTGTTATTCTCTCTAAGTTGAAGGAATATTTTTTACAAATTATGTGATTAATTTTAAAGAAAAACTGGATTTTTTTAATTTAATATGCTGTTAATTACTCTATAGAAAGCTGGATTTTAATAAGGAATTCCACCAAAATTTGGCTGTGAAAAAGTACTACAATTTTATGAATTGAAATAGGGCATGTGGCACACATCTGTTGATCTTTAGTAATATTTAATAAATTTAATTCCTATAAAACATATTCTAAATAAGAACACTATAACGAATACCATAAGGTGGGTATGCTCAGGTCTGCATTTATTTTTCATTGTTTTAAGTCAAAATTTTACCTTTCTCGTGTCTACTAACCATTGTAAATAAAAATCAAAATACTTATATATTTTGGCGACTTTTTTATATTTTTGGCGAATTTTAGATATTTCGATTAAATTTATTTTTTGTGATTTGTAAAAAATATTTTCAAAATTAAAAAATATTGTATATATTAGAGAAAAATTTTAACAAAAAACCGTTTTGGCGATTTTGGCGATTTTTCATTTCGATTTTGGCGAATTAGGTGAAAATAAATCTGACAACCCTGAATACAACCAGTTTAAATTTGAGCTAATTTATTCTGTGTAGGAACATTAAAATCTGAATTTTATACGTACATTCATAAACGTACATTCTAAACGCTTTTGCACACATGATGAAGACAGATAGATATATTCTGAATATACGTCAAAAAACAAAATACCAGTATCTCCCAATTTTTCTAGATCAATTCGAATTTGGAAGAAAAATGTAAATATATATTACATAAATATGTAATATATTTTCTTTATCAAAAACTTATATTTTGAACAAAAACTACATAAATATAACATTTAAGAACTTGTATTTCTTTTTTTTTTTTTTCAAGTAAACTACTGTGTTTTTTATTAGTAAATATAATTACTACTGAAATTTTTACATATGTTAGCAACCAAAGGTTCAATTTTGTAGAACGGTGTATGAAGTAATTTCCATTAGGTATGTTTGTTTTTGAATTTTTTATAAAAGACATTGGTAAAGGTATTCCAAACATTAATATTGGGTGGCTCTATATATTAAAACAAAACAATCAAAATTAAAGATACAAATAAAAATATTAATAAAAGCTAATTATATTTAGTATTTTGTTCAGCATTTTTTAATATTGTTTACATTAGGTCAGTTTATTATTTTAAAAAACAAATATTTTTGCTTACAATATTTCGATATCTGTCGGATATCATTTTCAAGGAAATGAGTAACAAATGTACATGACGTCCCACAGTTTTCACACAAAACATTGAACAATGACTTAAGTAAAATTTAAGTTATTTGCACCTTTGTAATCGCATTTGGAAAAAAGCTTAAGAAACTACATGCTATTTTCCAAATCATAAACATTTTATTTACAACTTATTTATTGTAATACCTGCTTACTTTTGATAGATATAAGATATTTTTCCAATACATAAAGTTTAAAATTGCTTAATAACTAGTTGGCTTCGAGCATATAAAAAGTATAGGAAAAAATACCATCCTCCTTTACGAGAATATGAAACACTGCTGGCAACACTTAAATAGATTGCACTGACGTTAGCATTGTGTTGATGACTGGTGAACCCACCAATCAAAAATAAATATCCAAACAACAAGGAAGAGCAAACAAAATTCGAAAATAATGAGAGGAAAAAAGGAAATGAAAATATAGAAAAATTACGGTAATAAATTGCTTGTGATGTGAAAGTAATTTGTGTTACCACACTTCACACAAGTCAATTTTGCTTATAAATGTGTCCGTTAGTTTATTATTTAGCACATACACATACAAAATCGATTTTAAAGTGATTTTATTAGCAAGTGTGCAGTTCAAATATTTGTTCTTCTAGAGTCTTTTTTGCTACAATTTGGACAATTAATAGTTTGTTGGTCTTAAATGCACTAAAAAAGACTCGTATTTTTATTTTCTCTACAGTATGTCTAATAAATAATTTGATTTTTGATAAAGATTTAATTTTTAACAAAACTTTTTGTTTAAACGAAATTCAATTTTATAACCAAAAAGTTTTGTTTAGTTTTATGTTGTAAAATTTAAATTATGTAAAATATTGTGTTATAAAATTTGGACATTACTTTCTTTTATTTGCCTAGACAACTATTAGAAACATCAGTTTTATTTAATCGGGTTTTTGTTTGCCTTACGCGGCTGATAAATGTGTACCAATTATCCTCGCATATCCATCCTTAAGAAACGAAATGAAAACTTTAAAAAATAAGTTTTCTCAGAGAAGCAAATGTCAAGTTTAGAGAGCGTTACTAGATATAGCATAATTATTTTTGACAAATATTTTTTCGTACTTTACCCTCCGCATATGTATATGGTAACAAACTATGAAAATTTCTGGAGAATGGGTCCACTGGTGCAGGTAGCTATAGATTTCCAACAGACAGAAATAACAAATAGGCAGGCTTCCTAAATGCATGTTGCTTTGTAGTAATACATTGCACAGTGTTCGTAAATGCAACCTTGAAAATTTTTACAATGTATTTTGTTCCCAATTGCAACATTGTTGTAGTTAATAGGCAAGAAAAAGCAAGTAAGGCATCCAAATATATTTAGACGCAAAGTATGTACAAAACGCAGAACAATGTCGACGCATGAGGATAAGAAAGTGGGTTTTCTTATAATTTACTATATTTTTATATTTACTTACATACATATATTTTTATTACAGCAAGACCTGAAATGGATAATAAATTTGGTGAAAAAAAGAAGCGCGTTGTATTATCAAAACGTGATTTGCGAAATGTAAAGTCCATTGATTACAGGTTCCATTTTCACGGGACGACATTTATCACGAATTTTTAAATTTTGTATGAGACGCAATAAGACATCAGTCATAGCAGCAATGCTATGACTCTAATTTTTATTTAAAAACCCCAAAAGTCCTCTTTCCCATTCTAAAATGGCTGTAAAAAATATATCCTGAATGAAATAAATGTTCCTAAACGATTTCTGGGTTGCAAAGTATACGTATGTAAGGTATTAAAAATGTAAATATACAATGTATCAACTTGGTATTAATACTAGAGATTCCTTATTATTTTCATGTGGTAAATCTTTTAAATTTTATCAATACGGAAATCCCATTAAATCTATAAGAAAACTTGTTATTCATTTTTTTTTACTGATTTTTGATACAAAAAAACAATCCGTAGAGAAAAACTTTATTATTCTATTAGCTTTTCTTATGAACTGTATAAAAAATGGATTTCTTATTGATTTCATTAGCATACCTAATTGATTTTTTTAAAAAGGTTTTCCTGATTGATTTCATTAGGTTCCTATATGATCACATGTAAATCATCTTCTTAATTTTCTTAATAAGGATATTTTCTTGATTATATTAGCTTTTTTGTTATTTCGTTTATATAAATCAACATATAAACTGTTCGTTAAAACATAAAATATACATTTGGTGTAGTGGTTAAGTGCGTGCCTACAAGACGAAGCATAGCAGGTTCGATTCCTGCCAGGGGACGAACAAATTTCCACCATGGGTTTTCTGGTTTTAGAAATTAAGTGTCTAGAACCCCCTCTAGACAACGCTTCAGAAGAAGCTCCCCTGACCTTCCACCCACCCCCTGAAACAAAAGAGGGATAATATGCAGGAAAAATAAAATGTCAGGCATCCGCCACCATAAAAAGAAAAGGGAGAAAGAAAAGAAATCGAAGATTTACGAGTATTAGCAAACAGTTTCATAGGAGATGCCAAAAAAAGCTATATACCAATTGTTTTCAGTATTTTATTTTGAAAAATTTTTGTTTTGTTTTTATAAAAAAGGGGAGGGCAGTCGTTGGGTCTGCCAATAGGAGTGAAAACTAAGTAACATGTTTTTTTTTTGCTTTTTTTATTTATTGTATGTATCTTCAAAATATTTTGAACCATTAATAATTACTCATATGTAGTGCTAGATCTAAAAATGTATGTTTCACGGTTACTGTTATTTTCTGGGCATCCCTATATACGAATGAGAGAAGCAGTGTTCACCCTTCTTAGTCGAATGTAACCAGGTTAATTTAGTATGTTACGGGCCAGCGGATTCGGATGAGTTTCAAGCTTCTTTAAATAGCTTATGGCAAGATTCGCTATTTCTGCTTCAACTGAATGCACGTTTAGATCTTTGAATGTTCGAGCTTTTTATATACCAATAACCATACGAAGAATCTTATTTTGGCGCCTTTGTATTTTTTCTGCATTGCTAGACGAGACAGCGCCCCATAATTGAATACCATAACACCAAATTGGTTTCAAAATTGAATTGTATAATAAAAGTTTGCAATCTAGAGCGAGAATGGAAATTCTGCCAATAAGCCCGTTTAGTTGTACTGCTTTCAACTTCATTTGTGTCGACTTTGTTTCTATGTGCCGTTTCCATGTAAGGCGCCGGACAAGATGTATGCCGACATTCACGTCTGAAAGTTGTGGTATCGTTTGGTTATTTATCCGAATAGGGGGGAAAGATTCTCTACGCAGTGTGAAAGTTATGTGAGTACATTTTTGTTCATTCCCTTTTATTCTCCATTTCTTCAACCATTTTTCTAAATTGGGTATGTGGTCTTGCAAATATCGTGATGCTTCTTCGGGTCTATAGTGAATGCTTAGAAAAGCTGTGTCGTCAGCAAATGTCGATGTGTGGACTCGGTTACTAGTTGGCATGTCTGAAGTATACTAAAAGTATAAAAAGGGCCCCAATATACTACCTTGGGGAACTCCGGCTTCCATTGGCTGGGGTGGACTCAAAAAATCTCCTTCTTTCACAATAAATTTCCTCTCAAATAGCTTTGACATATTAGATAAAAGGTTTATAGGTCTGTGTGATACAATTATGTGTGATCTTTTAGGAATCATGGTAATCAAGCACACCTTTCACTCTGTGGGAAAGTACTCAAGATGCAAAATGGCAGTAAAAATAAAAAGAATAATTCTCGACCTATACGAGGCAACTCAAATAACATCTTGTTACTGGTTTTATCAACGCCAGGGGCTTTTTTGGTGTTTAAATCCGTTATTGCCTTTTCGATATCAACAAATTCAAATCTTAGCGATACTACAGCATTGGCCTCGACAATTGGCAACTCAACTATATCAGTTGATACATTTGGGCAACACTTTTCAAATGTCCAGCAAATAAATTATCTTTTTTGGTATCAGTATCCAGATGAAGTTTGCAAGGGAGGTTTACGTAAGACTGGCCTTTTAAGTTTTCTACAAGCGCGCCATAATGAATAATCTGATTGAGGAGTTTCGTCTAGGTCTCTCAAATAGTTTTACAGGGATGCTACTCTTCGAGTAGCTCGCTTATCGGCTCCTCTACTGTTACCGTGTTACTGATATTTCGGATTATAAATGGGGTGCGTTTCGTTCTTCTACAATCTGATATCTCTAGTTTCCAGTTCAACGCGAAATAGTAGTTGGGGGACACGTTCTCGATTTCGGAGATTTGAAGTCCAGCTCTTATTTCAGCTGGCATAACATATGAATCTACACCTTTAATGACTGCCTGTAGACCTTTGCTACTCTTCAGCTGATAGGTATAAAAGTTATTTTTACAGCTTTCAAATTCGTTTACTACTTTACGACTGCTTTCATCAATAAATTGTATTTTTGACTTATCAATGTTACCACGCTTGATGTGAATTACATGCGCCAATAACTGAAATTAACTGACCGTCAGTGACTCAGTCTATTATCTATAGAAACCATCAAACCTATCTATACAAACCAACGTTAGATTGACGATGGTGACGATGATGCGAGTTCAATAATTTTTCTACAACCAAAAAGTGCTGAACAAAGTATATTTATAGCAGGTATATTTAAGTCTACAACATTAGAACAAAAACAGGCATTTTGTTTGTGTAAAAATATTGCTAGTTGTCAAAGCAATGCAGAGGTGGCAAAGTGGGTACAATTGCACTTTTTTGTATAAAAAAAAATTAATATCCATTCTGCTAATTAAAAATGAAAAAATTATAATACAATGACGTGTTTATGTTTAGATCAATCTGAATTAAAACAAGAATTCATATGAAGTTTGTTTGGTGCAACTTAAATCAGAAAAGCCAAATTTCAAAATATCTTCTACCATCCCTGATGAAACAAAAGAAAGAAAAAAAATATATTTGAAATTTTTTTTCAATTTTCTTTGAATTTACTTTTTTAAAAAATTCAAAGGCGCTATAAAAATGTAAATAAATTTTGACACGTAGAAACAAACTAAAACGAAACGAAAAAGATCACCTGAGCTGACGAATGAACTTGATATAGATATACTTTGGTGCTGAACGTACCAAAAGAAGTTTTCACTTTAAAAAACTAGATAAGCTTATAAAATCAAGAAGAAAACCGTTTTGGGGATCACGCCTAATAACTCCAAAAGGTCGTGTTTTATTTGACACTATTTCAAAAATGCGTCTGGATGTGATATCAAGTGGAAAACCCTCCTATTGGCCTACTGATCGACAAAAAATACCTGATGTTATTGATTTTGGCGTTACTAAAGGTATTTCGAGAGAAATGATTAAGATTGAAGCGTCACTCGAATTATCCTCAGATCATTCACCCACTATTGTCTATATATGGAATCAGCAAAATATCGTGTCGCCAACAACTTGCAGAAGCATTAATTGGTTGAAATATAGAAAGTACTCAGTACTCATTGTTCAGAAAACATACCGCTAAGAACAACAGAAGATGTGGACCAGAGTCTAATTTATTTTGATCAAAACCTTAAATCAGCTGCCCAACATGTGACAGAAACCAGACAACCAGCTAGATACAATCAAATTTATTTTGTAAATGTCGAGCGGCTCTTGGCTGAAAAAAGAAAAATTAGAAGAGAGTGGCAAGCACACAGATCTCCTCAACTCAAATCTAGACTTAAAGATTGCACGAAACGGCTAAGACAGCTGCTAGAATCTCGAAGAGTAGCATCTCTGAAAAATTACTTGGAAGACCTCGACGCAACCGCACAATCAGATTATTCATTATGGCGTGCATGTAGCAACCTTAAAAGACCGGTCGTACGTAAGCCTCCCTTGCGAACTGCTTGTGGAGACTGGGCAAGGAATGATACCAAAAAAGGCAATTTGTTGGTTGGACATTTAAAGAAGGTTTTCACCCCAAATGTATGTACTGATATAGCTGAGTTGCCATCAGTAGAGGCTAGTGCCGTAGTACCCCTAAGATTTGAATTTAGCAATATTGAAAGGGCAATAGCAGATTTAAACACCAAAAAAGCCCCTAGCGTTGATAAAACAAGTACCAAGATGTTAGTTGAGTTGCCCCGTATAAGTCGCAGAATTATCCTGTTTGTTTTTAATGAAATCTTACGTTTTGAGTACTTTCCCACAGAGTGGAAGGTCTCTTTGATAACTATGATTCCTAAACCAGGAAAAGACCACACAAAAGTAGAATCATACAGACCTATAAGCCTTTCATCAAACGTGTCAAAGTTATTTGAGAGAATATTAATAACTAAGCTGAATCCAATTCTTAGCGCGAAAGGATGCATTCCGAACCTTCAATTCGGCTTCAGAAAACAACATAGTACGATCCAACAAACACACAGATTAGTAAATGTAATTAAAACGACCTTTGAAGAAAAAAAAATACTGTTCTGCGCTCTTTATCGACGTTTCTCAAGCATTCGATAAGGTTTGGCACGAAGGCCTAATATTTAAGCTAAAGCTTGTATAAGCTCTTAAAAGATTATTTAACGAATCGCAAGTTTTTACTAAAAGAAGGTGACTTTTTAAGCTCGCCACAGCTCATTGAAGCCGGAGTTCCCAAGGTAGTATTTTGGGACCAATTTTATATTTACTGCACACATCGGATATGCCAATTAGCACCCTAGTCCACACATCAACTTTTGCAGATGACACAGCTTTTTTAAGTATTCATGAAAGTGCCCAAGAAGCATCACAACTTTTACAAGACCACATACTCAATTTGGAAAAATGGCTAGAAAAATGGAGAATAAAAGTGAATGAACAAAAATGCACTCACATAACTTTCACACTGCGTAGGGACTCATGCCCTCCTATTCGCATAAATAACCAAATGATACCACAGCTTT
>OX451219.1:70837940-70876620 GCA_949628195.1 Phasia obesa
AAGAAAAGCAGTGTCTCTTCTTTTTAGTCGAATATAACCAGGTTCATTCAGCATGTTAAGCGCCCAAAGGGTTTGGATGAGATTCAAGCCTCTTTAGATATGTGACTGCATGTTTCGTTATTTCTGCTTTAACTGATGGCATGTTTAGGTCTTTGTGGATGTTTGAATTTTTTATATACCAGGGAGCAGATGTAATAATACGTAAAATCTTATTTTGGCGCCTTTGAATTTTTTCTACATTGCTAGCTGAGGGAGTGCCCCATAACTGAAATCCCCATAACACCAAATTGGTTTGAAGACCGACTTGTACAGTAGAAGTTTACAAGCTAAGCTCAGGGTGGAATTTCTGCCAATAAGCCAATTTAGTTTGTACTACTTTTAGTTTCATTTGTGTTAACTTGAAGTCAATGTGGCTTTTCCAAGTAAGGCGCCTGTCAAGATGTATACCAGGTATTTAACGTCTGAAAGCTGTGGTATCATTTGGTTATTTATGCGAATAGGAGGGCATGAGTCCCTACGCAGTGTGAAAGTTATGTGAGTGCATTTTTGTTCATTCACTTTTATTCTCCATTTTTCTAGCCATTTTTCCAAATTGAGTATGTGGTCTTGTAAAAGTTGTGATGCTTCTTGGGCACTTTCATGAATACTTAAAAAAGCTGTGTCATCTGCAAAAGTTGATGTGTGGACTAGGGTGCTAATTGGCATATCCGATGTGTACAGTAAATATAAAATTGGTCCCAAAATACTACCTTGGGGAACTCCGGCTTCAATGAGCTGTGGCGAGCTTAAAAAGTCACCTTCTTTTAATATAAACTTGCGATTCGTTAAATAATCTTTTAAGAGCTTATACAAGTTTTCGGGCAAGTTCAGCTTTAGCTTAAATATTAGGCCTTCGTGCCAAACCTTATCGAATGCTTAAGAAACGTCGAACAGTATTTTTTTTTCTTCAAAGGTCGTTTTAATTACATTTACTAATCTGTGTGTTTGTTGGATCGTACTATGTTGTTTTCTGAAGCCGAATTGATGGTTCGGAATGCATCCTTTCGCGCTAAGAATTGGATTCAGCTTAGTTATTAATATTCTCTCAAATAACTTTGACACGTTTGATGAAAGGCTTATAGGTCTGTAAGATTCTACTTTTGTGTGGTCTTTTCCTGGTTTAGGAATCATAGTTATCAAAGAGACCTTCCACTCTGTGGGAAAGTACTCAAGACGTAAGATGGCATTAAAAACAAACAGAATAATTCTGCGACCTATACGGGGCAACTCAACTAACATCCTGTTACTTGTTTTATCAACGCCAGGGGCTTTTTTGGTGTTTAAATCCGCTATTGCCCTTTCAATATCGCTAAATTCAAATCTTAGGGGTACTACGGCAATAGTCTCTACTGATGGCAAAACAGCTATATCAGTACATACATTTGGGGTGAAAACCTTCTTCAAATGTCCAACAAACAAATTGCCTTTTTCGGTATCATTCCGTGCCCAGTTTCCACAAGAAGTTCGCAAGGGAGGCTTACGTACGACCGGTCTTTTAAGGTTCCTACAAGCACGCCATAATGAATAATCTGATTGTGCAGTTGCGTCGAGGTCTTCCAAGTAATTTTTCAGAGATGCTACTCTTCGAGATTCTAACAGTTGTCTTAGCCGTTTCGTGCAATCTTTAAGTCTAGATTTGAGTTGAGGAGATCTGTGTGCTTGCCACTCTCTTCTAATTTTCCTTTTTTTCAACCAAGAGCCGCTCGACATCTACAAAATAAATTTGATTGTATCTAGCTGGTTGTCTGGTTTCTGTCGCATGTTGGGCAGCTGATTTAAGGTTTTGATCAAAATAAATTAGACTCTGGTCCACATCTTCTGTTGTTCTTAGCGGTATGTTTTCCGAACAATGAGTACTGAGATACTTTCTATATTTCAACCAATTAATGCTTCTGCAAGTTGTTGGCGACACGATATTTTGCTGATTCCATATATACACAATAGTGGGTGAATGATCTGAGGATAATTCGAGTGACGCTTCAACCTTAATCATTTCTCTCGAAATACCTTTAGTCACGCCAAAATCAATAACATCAGGTATTTTTTGTCGATCAGTAGGCCAATAGGTGGGTTGTCCACTTGATATCACATTCAGACGCATTTTTTGAAATTGTATCAAACAAAACACGACCTTTTGGAGTTATTAGGCGTGATCCCCAAAACGTATGTTTAGCGTTGTAGTCGCCTGATGCTATGAAACAGGGACCTAGTGATTTGAAAAAAGCCGATATATTGACTCTCTGATATTTGAAATCTAGGAGGTGAATAAATCGAAGAAATAACAAAGTTTTGATGATATTCTTCAATACAGATGTTTGTTGCTTGAAGGTAGTCCTCACAAAAATCACACAGTAAATGATGTTTAATTCGAACCCTTATTAGTATTGCTGAACCACCACATGCTCTGCCACGGGGGTCTTTAGTGGCATATAAATATAGCCATTGATTTTAAAAAAGCTATTTGTTGTTAAATGAGTCTCTGAAACCATCATGACATCAATTTGTTGGTTCTTCAAGAAGTACTCGAGTTCATTTTTGTGTTGGCGTAAGCCGTTTGCGTTCCGGAAACATATTTTTAAACATTTCATGGTTTGTTAAGTACCGCCTGCAACATCATAGATTGCATGCGAACCATTTCTTGCATCATGCTGCTCATAGAGCTCATAAAACTGTTTAACGAATGCACTAAGGTCTCGATACTTGCTTCGAGACGATTGTAGTTACCAGATGGAGTTTGTTCTTTAGCTTCTGGATGCATATTTGGGGTAGAATTGTTTGTAGGTGTCGCTTTGTGTGCTAAAATATGATTTGATTTTAATATATCAGCGTATGAAATATGTTTGGTTGTGGGTTGAGCTAACTGAGGGTAATGAGCATTTGCTTGGTATTGCGGCTGCCTAGCAGGAGTATTTAATTTCTTAGTTGACTTCCTTACCTCAGAAAAAACTGGACAGCCTCTGTAGTTAGCAGTGTGATTTCCACCGCAATTGCTACATTTTTTAACCTTCGAGTCATCCTTTGGTTTGTCGCATTGGGCGGAACGATGAAGCTCTCCACACACAACGCAAACCGGAGGCAACTTGCAGTAAGCCCTTGTATGGCCGTATTCCTTGGCAATTTAAACACTGAACGGGTCCTGACCGCTTATGTGGTTCCTCTACACTTATATATATATATATATATATATATAAAAACCCATAGGGATATCTTAAACATTTTTTTCTATTTTATTAGGTACGCTGTTTTTTCTGTATATATATATATATATATATATATATATATATATATATATATATATATATATATATATTGTAATTCTTTTAATGATATAGATAAAAGATATAGATAAAAGAAAAATTCACTTTTATTAACATTTATTGCCTCGAAATCGTGGTACAGAGTTTAAATACAAATTTTGGTAACTGCATTTTCAAAATGTTACAATTTTGCTGGCATTGGATGTAGCATTAAAGTTTTGGTTTTGGTTGATGTAAAATGGTAAAGCGTTGTGCCTCAAATTTTTATCAATAAATCCGCAGAAATGTCCTGTAAATAAGAAAATGATGTCAGAAATTTTAGTAAACTATTAATGTTAAATTTTTACGTACTTTTATTATAAAAATATTTATTTAAAAACTTTTATCGCAGTCTAGTCATGTAGTTCCAAAAGCCCAAATTCTGTAGTACATTTCTGAAAATTACAATACCGAAAGGGTTAATAAAATAAATTTACGGTACTGAAAATAATACTCTCTCGTTCATTAAAATTCAAATAGGACACCGAAACACTTCACTTTTATACTTTTAAGTATTTTAAAATCATTTGGATTTTTTTTTATTTCACGTACTTATTAAATTTCTTTAATAAAATAATTCCGGTTAATTAATTTACTAAATTTGTAATGTTTCTTATTTTCTATATTTCTTTTGTTCAATCTCATATTAAATTAGAACGAACACATCGTTGTGAATTCAGCCACAAGAACAATTGGAGTAGATGGTTGGTGTCTCAGCTAACTGTTTGATGGCATTGAGGGGAATGATTTTTCAGGATGATGTTTGATGGTCAAATATTGTTAAAAAAATATACAAAAATATCATTTTAAAACAATTTTTCTATAATATCAATAGAAATAAGATAAACTTAAAGATGTGTATATCTTTAAATCAAGGGACAAACTGATAAATGTATGTTAATTTATCCACACATCTAAGGTTTATCAAATGATCATAAATAGGCCAACACTATAATAAAGTTAGTTTCTACTCCTCTTAAAATACTACTTTTTGAAGCAACATTTCTCGTTAATTTTTCCATTATTCTCTACCCTTTTCTCCAAATTTAGGATGGCTTTGCAAATTTCGCGTTTTAAAGTTTCTTTTCTCTCTAACCTTTAAACAAGACACATCAAGTGATATTAAATATTATAGTATACTTATTGTGTAACACTTTGCAAGTTATCTATGTATGTAATTTTGAAATAAATTCAAAGTGTTTTATCAATATTTAAGTAATACAAAAGTGTTCTGACTTTTTAAAATAATTTCTAAGAACTTGCGAGAACCAAGAAATTTCTGGTGGATGATCACCAAAACAAAAACCTCAACCACATTGGCTAAAATTGAGGTTAGCAAAAGATCTCATGGTCTGGAAGACAACAGTGTTTCCTCCACGTATTTCGTTACGAGACATCATTCTAATTGCCTAATCTGAAAAAAAAACTAGAATTTTCGTGTAATGCCTTTTGCTAAAAGTGTATTGAGAATTTTGAAGTGTGAATCGAAACCTTGATGCTATAGCCTAAAATTCCGAAGGGAGCAGCATTTTAAAACCCAAGATTTCATAAATTCATAGATTTTGAAGCCATAACGTAACCTACGATCGCCATATTGTGTCACGATGTAATATTCAATCGCCATATTGGATTACATGTTTCAAAGTCTATACATTTTCTACTTTTTGGCATGACCTTTTAAACATCTCAAGGGCATCAACTTGAATCAACTTTAATCCCAGGTTTATCATCCAATCACCAAAATATTCAGCATGTAAAAATTTATAAAACCAGTGTTAAAATTCTTGCAAGACCTTTAAATTTGACATGCTCTATTAAAAATACGAAATTGAACTAATTAAAATCAGATTCTTTCGTATAATTTAAATAACTCATTCTAAAACCTAAAAATTATCTAAAATTATGATTCAGCATTGATCTAAATTATGCTAAAATGAATCTAAACATCTAACCTAAGTAATATTACCTATAATTTATTGCATCAGATTGCACATAACCCTAAAAATAGTAACCTAAATATTACCTAACCCTAAATTAAATCAGGCTATTTAAACCTAAATCATACTAAAATTTTCTAAAAAGCTAAAATATTAGCTATTATTGCACCTGCCCTAGTAATATTACTAATCATCTGCCTTAAAATTTTCTAATTTTATATTATCTTAACTTAATGCTGTGAACTAAAATGAATTTTTAATTTTACTAAACATTTATTTTTTTTAAAAAATGTCTACAGTATTGCACAATGAAAAAAATTATCCACATACTAAAAATATTTTAGAAATACTTACATTAAAAACAACAATAAATATGAATAAATAAGGTATTCATCACTAAAATATATTTCCTAATCTAAAACGAAAATGCCTTATTCCATATTTAAAATCTAAATCTAAAATTACGTTAATATCACATACTATATAACCTATTCACTAACCCTATGGCAAGAGCACCTCATAATGCAAGAACTTTGGCCTTCATCGGATACGTATGATGCAGTAAGTCTGATGAAAATACTATTTTACTATACAACATAAAATTTCTTGCAACTTACAAAAACAAGAAGCAACAATTAAATAGTGTTTAGCATGAAAGTTTAAAATAAAACCATCAAACCACCAAATGCCTGTTAACCTGGATCATTTCACGGTTAACAGCTAAATGAACCAGTTTGAAATGCACTGCACGCATAATGGCGTTGTTAAACTAAAGAGTGTGGTTCGTTTCTTGTTCACTCACATAGCAGCGGTCTTAAACGGCACCAATAAGAAAAAGTCTATAGAGATGAAAAAGCAACTCTAAGGCGCACAGTGGCTGAAAATCGTTTTTCGTTGGACAAAATTCTGTAACTTTTGAACCGATTAAAATATTGAAATAATTTTTTTTTAATGGATAGATATTTAGCTCAGCTTGATTCAGTTTTAATTACATTAAGGAATTCGAGGTCAAAGTTGAACATTTTAATTTTTTAACTTTCAGTGTGAAATATGGGTTTATTCTGTGTGTAACATAGTAAAATATCCCTCTAAGATCCAAAAAAGTATATATATTCTTGATCAGTGATGAAATCTAAGACGATATAGCTATGTCCGTCTGTCCATACGTCCGTCTGTCCATCCGGCCGTCCGTCCATTCGCCTGTCTGTATGAACACGATTCAGTCTAAACGAAAAGAGCTAGACCCTTGAAATTTGGTACATTTTTACATATCTTGAAGGATAGGGCAGGCTAAGTTCGTAAATGGGCCAAATCGGACCAGGGGGAAAAATTCCCCTAAGAAGAACTAAACCAACCCCTGAAAAACTACACATTTTTACAAGTTTTTTGTAAATTTGTTAAGCAAATGAAACATTTTTATGTCAAAGAAGGTTCAAGGTCTTTACCCTTGACTTAAATATTAATTGCAAATATTCCATATTTTGTTCTGTGCTATTTCTGTCCTTTAGTAGTTTTTTGGCTTCTTCATCTAAATCCCGATGGTCCACTTTCCATTGATTTCGAATACCGGATATGAATGGATCTGACGTTGCCAATAATATATTAAATAGATCTTCATTTGTTGAATTCCGTGAAATTTTCCTAGTATTGTGCTCTCTATAAAATATGTAATCCTTGTTCCTTTTTTCCTGAGCCTCCTCTGATAGATCTCCAAGTGGCACCAAATGATATTTAATGACATCTTCACCATGATAAAGGATTTTGTGAACTGTTGCAGACATATTTCTCCATGGGTAGTTGGTTGTATATATTTTTGCAGTTCCCTTAGAATCTTCTTGCGGTATTGCCATCATTTGTATTGCCTGACCCTTGTTTTGGCTGATCTATAACCAGTCCACGTTGCGATATTCATCTTGAACATGTTTCTTTTTTGAAATTCTTAACTCGTTGTTGGTCACGTTGTTTCTTATTGATCCTGAAGACCCGAAATCCAAATCATAACTGATTTTTAGTATGTTTTCCATAAGTCGTATTCTTGCGTGTAGTGGTGATAATCCAAATTCATATGCATCGGTATTATCTAATGATTTTGCTGGGACTTGGTTTAATTGGGTTGATGTTGCTTGGCATATAATGATGCAGCCTTCGTGTTAGTCAAAGCCTGACCCACTTTTCCATCTATCATTGTCAGGACTAACTAGTAGCTTACTTCAATTTGCTGCCCATCTTACTGTAATTGTAATGGCTGTAGTGCTGTAATTTGGGCCTTGATATCACTAATTTCTTTATTAATAACATCATTTGTTTCTTTTTTAAATTGAAATTTGATTGGCCTGCAGTATTTCGTAGAAGATGGTGTTCCATTTTTCCAAATATCCATTGTTTGCGTTGTACTAGTCGAAGGCTCTGAATCTTCCAAAATCTTTTTCAATCCCAATGGTACAAATGATACCATGAACATATCTGAGTCAGAAATATTTTCACATACAGCTTGTTTATATTGTTTTTGTCCCGAAGAACCATCACATCCCCATTTACAAAAAAGAATTAACTTTGTGTTTCCGTATTTCTTCAACTCATTTCCTGTTATTGATTGCAGCAAGTGTGCGACTGTGTGATCAAGTAGAGATTGTAGTTGTACCTCTGCCGAAATTGTTATGATTGTAATAGTGTCCTTTGATGGCAAACAGTCCATTTTAGCAGCGGTTATGTGATGATATGCTGGATATATATTTGAGCCTTTTTCAATCGCACGCTGTCTGAGTTTAATATATTGCTGTTTTGTTAATTTCAAATCCAGAAATAATGCTAACGCCTCCTTATTTGTGTATTGTGTTGCATCATTCGGAGTTGGTATACTTTTAAGAATCCGTTTTGTTCTCGGTGGACTAGCTTTAACAACTTTTCAATGATATCCACTTTTGTAAATTGGTTCTGTGATCGTAATTGATGTAGGAAAGATTCTTTTATATTTGTAGAACCAAAGGCATCGTTAATATCTTTAAGCTTCCGCCTCTTAGATCTATCGCTGCAATTGTCCACTAATGATTTGCGTGGTCTTCCAGCCTTATCTTTCTTTGCTGTTTCTGCAGCGACAGTAAGTTGATCTTCTAACCACTTTGCACTTTTTATATAAAATTTTTGTTTACTGTACATAACTTCTTTGTAGCGTTTTTTTAGTGCTTTGACGAAATTATATAATTGCTCTTGCATTTCGGTGCTACATGAGTTTAAGTTTATTTTAACTTAACTAAGAACATCTTCCTGATTTTTGTTTCTAAAATACACTTCGGCCAGTTCTTTATAACTGAAGCTCTCCATTTTCTTTTGAATATTTTTATTTGCGTTTGTTATGTTTTATCCGTACACTTAGAGGATTAAGTTATTACTGAGTAATCCCTTAACGAATCCGTACTTTTATAAATTTTTAGATACATGTTCTTCACACACTGATCTTTAATTTCATAGCAGGTAGCGCTTAAATTGAACAAAACTGCACTCATGCGTCAATATGGGGTTGTTTTTTAACTTTAGTGGTTTAATGTCGCAATTATTGTTATAAAATTGTTTATGACTTTGGTTGACCCTAACATTTGATAACAGGTAAATTTAGAAAGAGATCATATGCTTCCTGTAGAGCCCATTGTGATAATTTTATTACTTATTTTTTGCTGATCAACACACATCCATAAAACCCTTTCGAAGGTATTATATTTTTTTTTTAATTATACGTAGCCTAAACTAAAAAAAAAATAAACTTTTAGGCAAAAAAGTGAAAATTTAATACACCATTGTATATGAATTTTTTTCGAATAATTTCATTAAAATGAAAAAAGTGTTCTACAGGCGGCTCGTGGCGGGTGCAAAAGTATATATAGCCTTAAAGAGGACATTTTCACCTTTCTCGTGGTTGTATACGTTTCATGTTCCCTTTTGTTCCCTAGAAGTTCTATTCCACTAAAGTTTAAATTTGAGGAAAATATAGTAGTTTCATAAATATTTCATAACGCCCCTAATATTAAACGCTAGAGCTGTGTCTACTTTCAACAACTAAAGACAATAATCCTACCAACATTATAAAAAAAACCGCAGACCATTATCGATGATAGCTTGCGAGTAGTAACCATTTAATTTTGATAAAAAACCAAAGAAAAACAACTTTTTCTGAAATTAAAAAAAGTTGAGTTTGACAGCATGCCACGCCCACAATTATCAATATTTTAACATAATTTTTTGGCTACCTTAATTTGGATATATTAACTACAAAATGACGTAAAAATTTTAAAAATCGGTAACAAAAAAAAAATTTACTTTTGGCCAACGAAAAACGATTTTCAGCCACTGTGAGGCGGCCAATTGACCAAGATGACTGATATCACGATTACCGTACATGATGTGCAAAAGTAGGATTATTTGATGAGCTATTTGACATGGCCCGCCACCCTCCTGAAACAAACCAAAGAGTTATCATCTTCCATTTCTATTTTTCTTGACATAACGGTTGAGAAAAAAATGCGCCTATTCTGAACAGATAATTTTTTGTTTAAATTCGTTGTCCGGTTGGTTCTTTTTAAGGCCCAAACGTAACGAAGTGGATGGTTGTTTGTCTTAAGTTGCTGAGTAATTCGACCTATTAAGCGAATAAACCGATATCTTGTTGAAGAATTTCCATCATGATGGTGCATGTGTCTATGAGTGTAGGTCGGATATAAGCCAAATTATAGAAGTTCTGCAACGGGGACAGTTTATCCCATAAACGCTACTTCTACGCAATCTACGTATAATCCAAAACAGGTAGCCAAGCCATCTGAGAGCATAACCGTTGAGGTGAAAATGCGCCTAGTCGGAAGATTTGAATATATGTAATATACTAATTACAAAAATATTAATTCTTTTATTATTTTTATAATTATGAGACAGACAGAATGAATTAAAGATAATTTTGAAAAGACCAAATTTACATTTGTATACATATATATTTATGCTCTTAAGTTTATAGCCTATTGTTTTTTATTATTTTAGAAATACTTCTCATACACTCAAGGGATGACCCCTACTCATGCAATATATTGTGCCGGAACTAGGAAATTTGGTTATCGAAATTAGGATAGAGGGAATAGTGTTTGTGGACGTTTGACAATGAGATGGGTTTTGTAAGCAAAAATGTGTGGGTATTGCGTACAGTTTCCGATTTTATTAGAGCATATTTCATTGTAGTAACGGCAAAACAGCTAAATACATCTCATGTCGCGTCGTGGCTCCAGTGAGTCAATCGAATTGGATGCCCTAATTTCACCGATGAGCTTCATCGCCCTATCCGGCATGCGGTCGAGTACCTCCACAATAGACATGACAGTTGTGTTCCATTTTACGCCGAATATACATACAAAGATGTTATAATTAGTAAGAAGATCAGATGGAGTGAAGTATATATTACACCGTTTCAAAAAACCGAGGCACTGAAAGCTTCTTTCGAGATTTGAAAAATATGTTTAGGCAATCATACCAAGAACATCTTCTGATTTCTTAATATATGCATCACCCACATACAGATGTTCATTTTCGAATGCACGTGTATGTATAAACATATAACATTGAGTATTGCGAGCATTTAGTTTTACTCTATTCTCACGACCCCGTTCAGAAACTGTGACCAGATCATTATTGACTGTATTATTCATATTTCGTACGTTTACTCCAATCTCCAACTGGGTCGGCCTATTATTGAATGAATATGAATGTCAAATGATGATCATCTGTAAAAGAATAGATAGGATTGAAAGTTTGACAAAGAAGGTGATTTAGAAAACTAATAAATGGGATAGGGGAAAGAACGTTTTACCAAAAGTGCATCATGCCTGTACTCTAGGGTTTGGATTTTCCCGGACTTTTTCATTTCCCGGGAAACGGGGAAAAAAATATTTTTATGTTTTAATAAAATTCATAGTTTTATTAAAACATAAAAAAACAAAAATAACGACTAAATATTAGTAGTATTAAAACAGTTTATTAAGCTTAAAAACAATTCAGGTGACAAAAATAACAAGATATAAAAATTATTTACAAATACTGAAAAAGTATTTCAATAATTTATTTTTTACAAAATATGATTTTAGAACTGTTAGTGCAATTAACTGGACATTATTTTCCTTGTTTTTGTTGTGAAAATATATCTTTAAAAGTTGGTTCCGTTTAGTTAACAACACAACTGCTAGTTGACGGTTCTACAGATTCGAGGGGCTTTAATAATCTGTTGAACAATTGTGCTGAATAAAGTTTTATGCCATTTTTTTGGCACGTTTTATATATTTTATAATTCCTTCGTTCATTTATTTTTCTTTTCAACCATCGTTTTTGAAAGAGTCAAATTAATAGCCAAAAGCTGCTCGTAGAGGGTCTGCATAATAATATCTGCTATTAACAAATTTGAACCCTGCGGCTCAAGGCCTCTACTGAAACTTTAATGGGATTTAAAATGGCCACAAAATTTTCGAAAATCTGAACATATTCTTCAACCCATAACTCTGAGCAATTGAATTCTCTCAGAGTTT
Source organism: Phasia obesa (assembly GCA_949628195.1). Lineage (NCBI taxonomy): Eukaryota > Metazoa > Arthropoda > Insecta > Diptera > Tachinidae > Phasia > Phasia obesa. The sequence goes on from OX451219.1 coordinate 70,849,764, forward strand.
TTTTAAATGCGTTCTTCGACTTAAGAAACGATTGAATCATTGTTTTTACATCATGAATTAAACGCGACTCATTGCCATTTATAATCTAAAATATCTGTTACACCGCAGGATCAGTGTAGAGGAACCACATAAGCGGTCACGACCCGTTCAGTGTTTAAATTGCCAAGAATACGGCCATATAAGGGCTTACTGCTAGTTGCCTCCGGTTTGCGTTGTGTGTGGAGAGCTTCATTGTTCCGCCCAATGCGACAAACCAAAGGATGACTCCAAGGTTAAAAAATGTAGCAATTACGGTGGAAATCACACTGCTAACTACAGAGGCTGTCCAGTTTTTTCTGAGGTAAGGAAGTCAACTCAGAAATTAAATACTCCTGCTAGTCAGCCACAATACCAAGCAAATGCTCATTACCCTCAGTTAGCTCAACCCACAACCAAACATATTTCATACGCGGATATATTAAAATCCAATCATGTTTTAGCACACAAAGCGACACCTACAAACAATTCTACCCCAAATATGCATCCAGAAGCTAAAGAACAAACTCCATCTGGTAACTACAATCGTCTCGAAGCAAGTATCGAGACATTAGTGCATTCGTTAAACAGTTTTATGAGCTCTATGAGCAGCATGATGCAAGAAATGGTTCGCATGCAATCTATGATGTTGCAGGCGGTACTTAACAAACCATGAAATGTTTAAAAATATGTTTCCGGAACGCAAACGGCTTACGCCAACACAAAAATGAACTCGAGTACTTCTTGAAGAACCAACAAATTGATGTCATGATGGTTTCAGAGACTCATTTAACAACAAATAGCTTTTTTAAAATCAATGGCTATATATTATATGCCACTAAAGACCCCCGTGGCAGAGCATGTGGTGGTTCAGCAATACTAATAAGGGTTCGAATTAAACATCATTTACTGTGTGATTTTTGTGAGGACTACCTTCAAGCAACAAACATCTGTATTGAAGAATATCATCAAAACTTTGTTATTTCTTCGATTTATTCACCTCCTAGATTTCAAATATCAGAGAGTCAATATATCGGCTTTTTCAAATCACTAGGTCCCTGTTTCATAGCATCAGGCGACTACAACGCTAAACATACGTTTTGGGGATCACGCCTAATAACTCCAAAAGGCCGTGTTTTGTTTGATACAATTTCAAAAATGCGTCTGAATGTGATATCAAGTGGACAACCCACCTATTGGCCTACTGATCGACAAAAAATACCTGATGTTATTGATTTTGGCGTGACTAAAGGTATTTCGAGAGAAATGATTAAGGTTGAAGCGTCACTCGAATTATCCTCAGATCATTCACCCACTATTGTCTAGATATGGAATCAGCAAAATATCGTGTCGCCAACAACTTGCACAAGCATTAATTGGTTTAAATATAGAAAGTACTCAGTACTCATTGTTCAGAAAACATACCGCTAAGAACAACAGAAGATGGGGACCAGAGTCTAATTTAATTTGATCAAAACCTTAAATCAGCTGCCCAACATACGACAGAAACCAGACAACCAGCTAGATACAATCAAATTTATTTTGTAAATGTCGAGCGGCTCTTGGCTGAAAAAAGAAAAATTAGAAGAGAGTGGCAAGCACACAGATCTCCTCAACTCAAATCTAGACTTAAAAATTGTACGAAACGACTAAGACAGCTGCTAGAATCTCGAAGAGCAGCATCACTGAAAAATTACTTGGAAGACCTCGACGCAACTGCTCAATCAGATTATTCATTATGGCGTGCATATAGGAACCTTAAAAGACCGGTCGTACGTTGCGAACTTCTTGTGGAGACTGGGCAAGGAATGATACCGAAAAAGGCAATTTGTTTGTTGGACATTTGAAGAAGGTTTTCACCCCAAATGTATGTACTGATATAGCTGAGTTACCATCAGTAGAGACTAGTGCCGTAGTACCCCTAAGATTTGAATTTAGCGATATTGAAAGGGCAATAGCATATTTAAACACCAAAAAAACCCATGGCGTTGATAAAACAAGTAACAGGATGTCAGTTGAGTTGCCCCGTATAGGTCGCAGAATTATTCTGTTTGTTTTTAATGCCATCTTACGTCTTGAGTACTTTCCCACAGAGTGGAAGGTTTCTTTGATAACTATGATTCCTAAACCAGGAAAAGACCACACAAAAGTAGAATCATACAGACCTATAAGCCTTTCATCAAACGTGTCAAAGTTATTTGAGAGAATATTAATAACTAAGCTGAATCCAATTCTTAGCGCGAAAGGATGTATTCCGAACCATCAGTTCGGTTTCACAAAACAACATAGTACGATCCAACAAACACACAGATTAGTAAATGTAATAAAAACGACCTTTGAAGAAAAAAAATACTGTTCTGCGCTCTTTATCGACGTTTCTCAAGCATTTGATAAGGTTTGGCACGAAGGCCTAATATTTAAGCTAAAGCTGAACTTGCCCGAAAACTGGTATAAGCTCTTAAAAGATTATTTAACGAATCGCAAGTTTATATTAAAAGAAGGTGACTTTTTAAGCTCGCCACAGCTCATTGAAGCCGGAGTTCCCCAAGGTAGTATTTTGGGACCAATTTTATATTTACTGTACACATCGGATATGCCAATTAGCACCCTAGTCCACACATCAACTTTTGCAGATGACACAGCTTTTTTAAGTATTCATGAAAGTGCCCAAGAAGCATCACAACTTTTACAAGACCACATAATCAATTTGGAAAAATGGCTAGAAAAATGGAGAATAAAAGTGAATGAACAAAAATGCACTCACATAACTTTCACACTGCGCAGGGACTCATGCCCTCCTATTCGCATAAATAACCAAATGATACCACAGCTTTCAGACGTTAAATACCTGGGTATACATCTTGACCGTCGCCTTACTTGGAAAAGTCACATTGACTTCAAGTTAACACAAATGAAACTAAAAGCAGTACAACTAAATTGGCTAATTGGCAGAAACTCCACCCTGAGCTTAGCTTGTAAACTTCTACTGTATAAGTCGGTCCTCAAACCAATTTGGTGTTATGGGATTCAGTTATGGGGCACTGCCTCAGCTAGCAATGTAGAAAAAATTCAAAGGCGCCAAAATAAGATTTTACGTATTATTACATCTGCTCCCTAAAATAAAAAATTCGAACATCCACAAAGACCTAAACATGCCATCAGTTAAAGCAGAAATAGCAAAACATGCAGTCACATATATAAAGAGGCTTGATTCTCATCCATACCCTTTGGCGCGTAACATGCTGAATGAACCTGGTTACGTTCGACTAAAAAGAAGAGATACTGCTTTTCTTGGCCGTACATTAGAGGGATGACCCGCAAATGATTTCAAAATCCGTGAAACAAACATTATTTTTGTGTAGCACTGGCTGGACTTAAAAAGAATATTTTATTTTAGACTTAAGATACGAGTAATTATTGTTAGTTCAAAAATATTGAAGATACAATAAATAAATTATGAAAAAAAAATCTAGCGTAGAAAACCACTTGGTTCCTGCTAGCGTGTCCAAGGTGTCATCGATTCTTGGTAGCGAATAACTGTCCTTTTTGGTAACATCCTTGAGCTTTCTGTAGTCAACGCAGAATCTAGTGCTGTCATCTTTCTTCTTTACTAAAACTACCGGCGAGCTCCAAGGACTCGAAGATGGTTCGATAATTCCGTCTCGCTCCATTTCGTTGACTAGCTGCTTTACTTCGCTCCGCTTGTCTAGGGGAATGCTCCTGGGGGCTTGTTTTATGGGCCTCGCTTCGCCAGTATTTATTTCATGCTTCACTATTGCCGTTCTACCTTGGCTTTTATCTTTTAGGGCGAAGACAGAGGCGTACTTTCGTAGCAGCTGCTTGGCTTTATTTCTGTCAGGTGGCTCCAGCTCTGCTACCCATTTCCCCACCTGTTCTGCTAGCATTTCGCGCTCTTTAGTTGACAGTTTTTCAGGCTCCGAGTCTCTCTCGCAATTAATTATGGCCTCTGCTGGTGTACATTGAGCTATCTGAGAGTTTTTACCAATTACCTTTTCACTGTTGGATAGAATTAACACTCTCACAGGAATTTTTCCATTCTTACAAGTTTTCACGAGGGCTTTTGCTGTAATTGTCACTTCTAATTCCTGATGGTTCTACCCCCCACAACCGGTTGTCCTCACAATCTTCCTCCATATCACAGTTTCTGCCTGAGGTGGTAATTTCTGGGATGCTACAGCAACCAACTTCCTTACTGCAGATTTACTCACATATCCAATATCAAGGGGTATTTCGACGTTTCGCCAGATCATTATTTGTTGCCCCATGCGCAGATCGACTCCATGCATGATCATAAAATCTGCGCCAATAATGACTTCGTCCACGATATCGGCAAAAATGAAAGCATGGTCCACACTCATGTTGGCTATAGTTAATCTGACTTTGGCCTTACCATAGACAGTAGCAAATTCTCCGGTAGCGGTGAGCAGACCTACATTATTCAATTGTTCCACTTTTCCCTTTACTAAATCGGGTCTTATTATAGACTGCGACGCTCCTGTGTCTACTGTCAGAATACGCTTTCCTCCGTTGATATACCCACTTGCAGTGAGATTGCTGTTTTGCTGCTGCATCACAGATATGGAGATTGTGGGGCCCTCGGTTGTGGGAGCTAGCTCATGCCCCGTAGTGCTAGCTCTCTTTAGTTTAACGAGTCTTGAGATTTTTTGTGAGTCGCACGTTTATTGTTTCTTGGCGGCGAAACAGATCTGGCTCGTTTTCTTGCTGCCTTACAGTTTCTTTGAAAATGGCCGACTTTACCGCAATTAAAGCACTTAGCGTTTGTCTTACCTTGTCTTTCATCTAAGACTTTCTTTACCGATTCAAGTATTTGCTTTATGTCGTCCATTGTTGTTGTCCACTTTGTATGACTGCGGTCTCGAAATGACTTTTGCTGTTTCTTGAGCCAGAGCGTTAGTAATGGTTTCAGCAAAGGATGTGTTTTGCTTAGCTCAAACTGCGTGCTTAATATCTGGGTCATGAGTACCATTAACAAATGCCTCCACTTTGAACTGTTCTAGAAGTGGATGGTTTTCCCCAGGGCAAATTAGCTGCACCAAGCGCTCTATCTCCATGGCGAAATCCTGAAGCGTCTCATTTGTTCTCTGCACCCTGCCACGTAGCTCCATTCTATACAGCTCCTTTTTATGATCGCCGCCATATTTGCGCTGTAACGCCACCATTATGTCCTCATAATTATTTCTGCAGCTTGTTGGTAGGCTTTCCAGGACTTCTGCTGCAGATTCTTTAAGTGCCAGAATCAGCTCAATCGCTTTTTCTTCATTGTTCCATAGATTTTTACTGGCCACTGTCTCGAATTGAAATTTGAAGACATTGAAGGGTATGTTGCCGTCGAAACTGGGAGCTTTTATCTTATTTGTGTTTTCAGTCACTACTCGTACTGGACCTTCTCTTATTTCCAGGCTCATAATTTTGTTTTCAAGCTCCTGCAGCTTTACATCGATATCCTTTACATGTACACTAGTTTCTAGAAGATTCACTTTTCTGTTTAAACCAGACAGTTGCACTTCTACGGCAGAGATTTTTTCGTCGAACTTGACTTCTACGTAGTCTACTCGCTTATTAATGGTTTCAGAAATTTGTAGAAGGTTCTCGTTGACTTGTCCCATTTCATTATTCGCTCTAGAAACTTCTTGAATCTCAGCTAGAAGTTGTTGATTTTTCTCCAGTTTCTCATTTACTGTTTCCAGAAGTTTCTCGCTGTTTGCTCTAGAAGCTTCTTCGCTTCTTTTAGAAGCTTCTTGTACTTCGACTAGCTTTTCGTTTACATTTTCTAGAAGCATTCTAGAGTTTTCTCCTATTTTCTCCATCATAGCGACAAACATTGTATTGAAGTCCATGCTACTTGCTGTTGTTGTTCCACGGATACATACCTCGGTCACCTCTTTTTCTTCGAACTCATATGCGCCAATGTCTATGCCACGACGCTTGAATTCATCTATAAGCCTCTTCTGCAGTTCCATTTTGTTACCTGCTATTGGCAAATCCAGCTTACTCAACTCCTTTTTCAGCTGCTCCACTTTAAGGTCTTCAAATTTCATTTCTATTTATTATTTTATTTTTTTAAGTTATTTTATTTTACAATTTCACTTCTGTCAGCAATTGTTACGTTTTTACTTTACGTTGGGTTCTTTTAATTACAAAATAAATACACTCTCTTATTACTCTTACTGTAAGTCACTTTATTTATTTAACACCACTGTTCCAAAAAATACAGCAAACTGTTAAACACTCTTAAAATTCTACAACTTAACTCTTTGACTTTTAAATTAATACTGCCATACTACTCGCCAGCATGATTCGCTTATATAGGTGATTTAAAAGCACCAGAATGTTCTATTCCAGACAGATCTGGCAGGTTCGATTGTTATTGCTATTGTTTTCTGTTTGTGTGTTTGTTTATTTCTTTATACCTGTATGTGTGGCTGTTTATTTGTGTATGCTTGGATTTATGTATGTGGCTGTGTATTTAACTGATGAGTGTTTATTTAACGTGTGTGTGTATATGCGAATGTTTGTTTAAGGCGTTACTCTTTATTGTTTGTTTCTTTCTTTCATCATTGTAAGAAAACAAACCATTAATGTTGTTGTTGTTCGAGAGTATTGTTGTTCAGAGCCTATAATGAATTAATTCTTCTCTCGTAACAATATGTATATGTACCATATAAGCAACCCAAATAACTTCTAATGCACTTTAAGCTAACTATTTTGCAAAAAGTAGTAGTTGATACTTGGATTATTTTTATACTGACTTTTTTAACATTGCGATGTCGTAGGGTGTAGTCAGTTGTCTTACTGACTACTTAGAAGTTAGTTTAAAGTTAGTTAATTTGTAGTAAGCTAAAAACTGAATATATATCAGTTAGCTATAAAGCGAATATGCAATAAATTTTTCCCTGTTTATTCTTATTTCCTGCATCTTTGATTGAAGGTTTCTTAACTAAAAATGTTAATACATGAAATGCTCGATATTCAGTAAGATATTTCCTATCAAATAACATTAAGATTATAATTTAATCATAATTTAAGAACACAAAAGAACGCAAGGGATGTGACACAAATTTTTATTTTATAATTTTAAAAAAGGAATGAAAAATATTTAAAACAAAATTGTCAAAAATAATTTTATTTCATTTTTGATTTTGGGGAGGTTTTGCATTTATATTGTAGTGTGCTTAAAGTTAGGCCATAAAAGTTAGCTTGAAGTGTGTTATTTTCGTAGTCGACTACCATTTTGCTTGTAGGGTATACATTTATTTTCTAATTTTTATTATTGTTTTTGTATTTTATTATTAATTATTTATATTTAATTAATATTAATAATAACTTGTGTTTTATTATAATTATATTTTATTATTAATTATATACTTAATATTATTAATTATATACTTAATAGTAGTAACAAAGAACAACTATTGGACATATTTCCAGTAGTACATCTTACTGGCAGGTAGAATTTCTTAATTTAAGTGAAAAATCATCAGTATGACAGTTATCAAGATCCTTGAAACTTTATTGGTGTTGGATTTGTAATGTTCAGTCTGTGCCACAAGGCATTTAAAAACCTAAAGTCTGCTGTACCTTTCCATGCTTAGATCAGTTCTTTTTTGGACAGACTTCGAAGCATTGCGCATGATTATAATGACTATAAATTGACTATACATATTCTAGTTGATAAAAGAAATAAATTAGTCAAGTGCGAGTTAGACTCACACACTTAGGATTCTGTACTATGTTTAGTACAACTTTAAAAATTTAAATTGTTAATTTTTTCATGTCTTATGAGTCACCCTTTAATTTTAAAATTAAAGTTATAATTGCATCACTGTTGGAACACCCTTTAAATTTTGAGCAATTTTTGTTATAGCGGTCATGGTAATACATTATCTATAGAAATATACATGAGCCTACCTATTGCGGTTCAAAAAATAAAGTAACATACGTGAAAAACATGTCACTAATGGAACACCCTTTAGATATTAGTAATTGTTACAGCGGCCGAAGGACAACATCTACTGTAAACATTTAAAGAGGCTATCTATTACGGTTAAAAAAATAAGGCTATTTACGTACAAATCATGTCTCTGTCGGAACACCCTTTAATTTTGTTATTTGCTATGGCGGTCATGGCAATTCTCTTTCTATGAATATATCAAGAGTCTACCTATTACTTTAAAAAAAAAAGTTACTATACGTGAAAAACATGTCACTGTTAGAAGACCCTTTAATTTTTAGTAATTGTCATAACGGCCATGGCATCACATCTTCTATACAAACTTAAAGAGTCTACTTATCACGGTTTAAAAAATATGTCGTTATACATGCAAAACACTTCACTGTCGACAAACCCCTTTAAATTTTTATCGTTTTTATAGGGGTCATAGTAATACACCATTTGTGAAAATATCAAGAGTCTATCTATTATGTTTAAAAAATTAGTCAATGTGCATGGAAATTACGTCACTGTCGGCACACCTTTTAATTTTTACTATTTTTTATAGTGGCCATAGTAATACTCATCCTGAAAAAACTTCAAGAGTCTACCTATTATCGTTCAAAACCTATATCATGTACACATACAAATCACGTTACTAACGGAACACCCCTTAATTTTTAGGTTTAATATGTATACTTGCTTATAACGCATAGTTTTAATCACTGCAAATTTTAAGTGGTTGCTTCCTATAGCTCAAGAAATAGAGATATACAGGTAAATAACACGACACTTTAGGAACACCCAATAAGTTTTAGTATTTGTTGCTATAGTGGCCACAGTTATACACCTTCTGTGAAAATTTCAAGAGTCTACCTATTATGGTTCAAAACGTAGGCCTTATACATGCAAATCACACCACTATCGGAACACCCTTTAATTTTTAGGTTTACTTTTTAGACTTGTTTATAAAGCGAATTAGGTTTTAATTACTGTTTGTACAGTTCAAGATATAAATTCATATTCATAAATAACACCTCTATATCGGAACACCCTATAAGTTTTAATATTTGTTGCTATAGCGGCCACAGCTATACACCCTCTGTGAAAATTTCAAGAGTCTACCTATTATGGATCAAAACTTAGGCCTTATACATGCAAATCACACCACTATCGGAACACCCTTTAATTTTTATTTTTTATAGTTGTTTATATAGTGAACTAAGTTTTAATTACTGTTTGTAAATTTCAAGTGTATCCCACCTACAGTTCACGAAGTATACACATATTCGTGAATAACACCTCTCTATCGGAACACCCTATAAAATTTAGTATTTGCTACTAAAGCGCCCACAGCTATACACCTTCTGTGGAAATTTCAAGCATCTACCTATTATGGTTCAAAACTTAGGCCTTATACATGCAAAACACAACACTATTGGAATACCCTTTAATTTTTAGTTTTATTTTTTTATAGTTGTTCATATAGTGAACTAAGTTTTAATTACTCTTTGTAAATTTCAAGTGTATCCCACCTACAGTTCACAAAATAGGCACATATTCGTGAATAACACCTCTCTATTGGAACACCCTATAAGTTTTAGTATTTGTTGCTATATGCTATAGCGGCAACAGCTATACATCATCTGTGAAAATTTCAAGAGTCTACCTATTACGGTTCCAGAGATAAAAGGCGCTGACAGACGGACAGATATTGTATCGAAAACAATAGGGGAACGTTTTTACACATTGTGTAAGGAACCCTAAAAAGTTTCACCCTAAAAATTTTTCACGTCTCACAGTGAACGGTCCCATAGTAAAACTAGAAAAAATAGGAGTTATGGTAGCGTCATGAAATTTTTGGCACATATGTATGTATCTCTCTTGGCCTACTATTTTCAAAACTGAAATGCTAAAAACTCCCCCGTTTCAGTAATTATTATTTTTTTTGAGTTTTAATCTATCATTTCACATTCAAAATAAATAGAATATAACCAATCTCTGATTATTTACGGTTGCCTATACATACCTTTTTTGAATATAACATTATTTTAAACTTTTTAGTATTTTTATTTTTTAAAGTTTTGAAAATACTCATTACCATTGGTATTCAAATAACATTATATGAATAGGGTTACCAAATTGACAACACTAAATATTTTAAACTTAAATTAATATTTAAGATAAAAAATATATTTATATAAATATTAATAATAAAATTACAAACAAATTCAAATAACATAACAATTGTAAACAATTTCTTAATCACCAAAATATGTTTCTGAGTCTGAATCAGTGTTAAAAGATTCATATACTATTATATAATTACTAATTTCTTGATTATTGTTGAAAAGCTGCTTGCATTTATTGTATGTCTATTAGATGAAATTAATGGATCAGAAGAAATTCTTTCTTGTTTTGTGAAAGCATTCTAAAGCATTAGCCCGTGCACTTACCTTGTATTAATTCGCCCTGGTTTAAAGCATAGCTTAATATTATCATACTTTTTCAAATATTAAAAATATCAACTGATAATTTTAATAAACATATCAAATATGGATGATTTTTAAATTTATTATGTTTTAAAAGTTGGCATATAAAACACCTTAATATTTGCATAAAAATTTTAGTATATATAACAGAATATAAGATTATTGATTCATAAAAGTAGTTTTATGATGTGCCTATTTTTTCGGGTCCATCGAAGCTGACTATTTTTAGGAGGTTATCAATACGTCTGAATGTTGTTATTTTATGTATGTAACCACAGAACGCAGTCATTTCTGAACCGATTTTAAAATTTTTTTCTTTATTTTAAAGGTTATGCTTTCAGTTTGGTCCCGTGTCCCCATACAACATACACGTTTTTTATGTATATCTATGGCTTCCAACAGCATAAATTAATAAAAAAAATAAATTTAATATTTAAAGGGTGTCCGCATAGGTCACGTAATTTGACCTATCTTTTGAATCCTTACAGCAAAACCTTGAAAATTTGACAGAATGTCGGTTACTATGGCCGTTATAATAAAATGTATAAATATTCAAAATTTTAATTTAATGGGTGCTCCAATAGTTCATTTGATTTAATGTATATGGCCATACTTTTGAACAGTTGTACACAAACCGCTATTATTTACAGAGAACCTGTATTTCTAAGTCCGCTATAAGAAAAAGTATAAAATTTGAATTTGGAAATAAAAGAGTGTCCCAATACTTAATGTAATTCTATGTATACTCCAAAGTTTTAAACTGTTATAGACAGATAGCTGAAATTTACAAGGAGCCTGCATTGTAAAGTCTACTATGGCAAGTATTCAATTTGAATTTAGAAATAAAAAGGTGTCCCCTTAAATTATGTAATTTGATCTATATGGCCCTATCTTTTGAACCGTTAAACTCAAACACTTGAAAATAAAGCAGAATGTCCACTACTTTCTCTGGTATAATAACAAGTATATAGATATTTGGTATTATAATATAAAGGATGACCCAATAGTTCATGTAATTTGAACCGTTATAGACAGATAGTTGAAATTTACAAAGAATCTCTGTGGCCAAGTCCTCTATAACAACAGGGCTTTAATATAAAATTGCAAATTGAAGGGTGTCCCAATAGGTGATGTTATTAGATCCATGTGACCCTATCTTTGAAACCGTTATAGACAGAGGCTTGAAAAGCCAGATGCTGGTGAAAATAGCTTAACTTTTGAACAGTAATAGGGAGAGGCTTGACATTCACATAGTCTACTTTTTTCCCTCTAATTTTGGCGCATCTTTTATTTGGTTTAAATCTAATTCTTACAGATTACTTCTTACATTTTTAGTTCAGAATTGGTGCCCTACTATCTGTTTTGAAGTCGTTTTTTTTTGCAAGAATTATTTTTTTAAAGTCCATATTTTGGCTAAAAACTTCACAATTTTTTTTACTGTGTCGCACAGTGAACGGTCCCCATAGTAAAACTGGAAAAAAATCGAAGGAGTTATGGTAGCTTAATGAAATTTTTGACACATATCTCTCTTGGCCTACTATTTTAAAAATTGAATTAACATTAAATACCCAAAATTCCCCCATTTCAGTAATTTTTATTTTTTTGAATTTTAATCTATCATTTCATATACAAAATGATTAAGCGTGATAGTATTTTTTTATAAAATATAACTAATATCTAATTATTTAGGGTTGCCGTATAACTTTTTTAAATATAACATTATAGTATTTTTACTTTTTAAAGTTTTGAAAGTTCTTAGAACCATTGGTATTCAAATAACATTACATGAATAGGGTTTCCAAATTAACAACACTAAATATTTTAAAATTAAATTATTATTAAAATAAAAAAAAAATATTTATATAAAGATTAAAAAATACAAAAAATCAAATTAAATTTAAATTAATTGATCAGAAGAAATTAGTAGTTTATTCATTAAATCTTTATTACAGTTTTCTCTGCTATTTAATCGAGTGTGTCCAAGTCTGTTCTGTCTTAATTGTTTTCTGAAGGCATTCTAATGCATTCGCCAGTGTACTCACTCAGCTTACTATTATCATACTTTTTCAAATATTAAAAATTTCAACTGATAATTTTAGTAAAAATATCAAATATGAATGATTTTTAAAATCATTATATTTCAAAAGTTGGCATATAAAACACCTTAATATTTGTATAAATATTTTAGTATATATAACAGAATATAAGATTATTGATTCATAAAAGTAGTTTTTTGATGTGCCTATTTTTTCGGGTCTATCGAATCTGACTAATTATTTTTAAAAAGTACATATTTTGGCTAAAAATTTTGCAATTTTTTTACACGGTTGTGATAAATTTTTGAATTTTAGGATTTTTTCGTTGTTTCTGATACATTTCTAATAAAACAAATAAATTTCCATGAATTTTTATTGAAAAATGAATTTTTTATATTTAGTTTTCCAAACCCATTTTTTGTCAATGTCAAAGCCGTATTACTTTTTATAGGTGTAACGCACATGAAAAACTAAACCACCTCTGGAATCGTGGGAGTCCCGGCTTATCCCATATGTACTTTATTGATAAATTCGAAAGTTTTTTTTCTTGATTTTTTCCACTAGACAGTTTACTGTGTGTCTGTTTGTCGACTTGTCAAATAGAGATTTACCGTGTTTGGCGGTTTTTATAATAAAGCGCATTGTCCTGCTAAAGACTAGAGAATGCTGAAATTGTCGCAGATATGGCAGCAAACTTAATTTCAGCCCAGCTATTTTTATGGACACAACTTTCAAATCCAGGACCACATCTATTGCAAATGCATCCTAAGTAATAAAGCTTTCAACCTTTTTTCTTATTAGAAAAAATTACCTGGACTAAAATCTGATTAGCTGTTGAAAGTCAAATTTTTTGTAAAAAAATTACTTAGTACGAATTAGTGCCCATTTTGAAAAATTTAACCGAAGCACTGCAGCGCTAAAGGCAAAAGTTGGGCAAGTTTTAACGTACGTTGAGAGCAGTTTGATAGCTATTTATTAGTTTCTCTTTGATTAATTAAATTTTTGCATTGAGTGGCAGCAAAAATAAAACAAAATACAACAAAATAAAAAAATTGATAAAGTAAAATGGAGAAAAAAGTGTTTTCTTTTCTGAATTAATATCGCTCAATAACGTACTCATTGTGTCAATTTCAGTTGAATACGTCAAAGTATAATGTATGACGTATTTTAAGTGCCCCGGTCTTTACTCTATTATATTAAAGTATTATATATACATATACATGTATGTGTATGGAAAATCAGTCATTTACAAATATACCTAACACATCCATATCACCTTGGTTTGCTCTGAATATGTTCACGGAATTTAATAGTTTTAACATGTCAGCTGCTGTCTGCAATATTTAACCTATTTTCTGTACATATGAATATAATTTATCTGATGACTACTTTTTTTGTATTGTTGCAGTAAGAGTATATGTATTTAATATTAGAGATCGTTACTGCTATACGCAATTTGAAAATTTTTCATGAAAAATTACATGTAAAATAATTAGCTGTTTTAACACCTTTACCATGATTAAATAGTAAAAGTTTCACATATGAATTTAATTTAATTTTTTGGTTGCAAAAGAGTACGATTAAAATATTTTGATTACTGAAGCACCTGGTTAAAACTTGAAAAATCTATCAAAAAATCCTAAATAAACTTTTTTACACTAAATTTTCCCATTATAAATGTTTACCACCAAGTTCTGCCCTAGTTGGATAAAAATCCTCTAAATCTGGGGGAAAATCGGACAACACTGTTCTATAGCGTATTAATGTGCGTGTGTATCAGTGCTGGGATTTGTGGTACAATTGTACCAAATTAGGTATAACACAGTGCAACACGGAAAAAATAACCATATACGGACACCACTACGTGATAAAAGACCAAAAAAAAAAGACCCCTGTCTCCCAGTTTTGCCCAAAGTCCTCCAGGTTTTTTTTATGGGCCCTCAAAGATGTGGGGCCTCGATGTCTTTTTTGCAAAAAAATTATCATTTACTCAAGCTCATATTTTGCAAACCGTTTGAAATTTTGATATACTCTCTGAGGCAAAGTTGTAGCTCTTGTCATAAAGAACAAAAATTGTTAACATATAAAATCGAAAAAAACTTCATCTTCAAGGTCAAAATCGCAAAAAACTTTAAAAAATTCAATTTTTTTTACCTTTTTTCCCCTGTTCAGGTCCATAGGTGGCAAACTGTTCAAAATTCAAGGAAACAATCAACTACAAAAATGAACCTAAGATCTCAATAAACAACTTTCTAGAACAAATGAACTTCCTAGGAATGATTCTTAACAGCCTTTAGGTAGCGCTTAGGTAGCCGCAAAAGTGCAAAATTTCCCGAAAATTTTTTAATTTAATTTTTTTTCTTTACTTCAACATTGAGATACTATAAAGCCTTATCCCGTAAGTGAGCCAGTCACAGAGAAGATAGGCTCTCTGTGGAGCTACCGATTCCCGAGGTACCAGTCCAGTGTATTAAAACAACAGACCTTTTCTTCCAGATTTGGGTTCTAGGAACCCTAGCGACTGGTACCCCTATTTTCTTCGAGTGAAAAGCGTCAAAACTTTTGCAATCTTCTGCAGTGACAATTGAAGCCACCGGGGGAAGACCAAATGGCTTAACATTAAACTGCCATAAACCATCGAGAGCACTAAAAGCTGTTTTTTCTTTATCTTTGTCAGCTATCACATCTTGCCAATAACCGCTCTGTAAATCTAGCGTAGAAAACCACTTAGTTCCTGCTAGCGTGTCCAAAGTGTCATCGATTCTTGGTAGCGGATAACTGTCCTTTTTGGTAACATCGTTGATCTTTCTGTGGTCAACGCAGAATCTAGTGCTGCCATCTTTCTTCTTTACTAAAACTACCGGCAAGCTCCAAAGACTCGAAGATCTCTGCTCTCGAAGGTCTCTGCTGGTGTACATTGAGCTATCTGAGAGTTTTTACCAATTACCTTTTCACTTTAGATAGATTTAACACTCTCACAGGAATTTTTCCATTCTTACAGGTTTTCACGAGGGGTTTTGCTGTTATTGTCTCACTCTTATGGTTCTACCATTCCTGATGGTTCTACCACACACAACCGGTTGTCCTCACAACCTTCCTCCAAAAGTGCCCATAACACAGTTTCTGCCTGAGGTGGTAATTTCTGGGATGCTACAGCTACCAACTTCCTTACTGCAGATTTACTCACATATCCAATATCCTGTTTTAATACAACAACAACGTTTGTAAAATATTTCTTTTTCTTTCTTCTTATTTTTTACAACGGAATTGCTACTTTAAAAATAAAACAAAAACAATAAAGGCTAATGAGCCTCTTTAATTTAAAAAACAAAAATGTTCACAATGTTGAAATAAATAAAAACAAAAAAAAACTAGTGACAATTTGTGTATAAATGCTACGCCAGTTTTGTGTGCACAATCTTGTTCCTCGCTGTTGTTATGCGATGACAATAAAATAATTACAAACAAGTCGACTTTTGAACTCAGTATTACCAAAACTAATATTTATAGCGTAGAAAAACCTAAGACGCTAGCAGGAATGGACAGATATATAACTGAGGTCGAAGCCCTAAATCTTCGCAGATTGCACCAATGGCTAAAGTACAAAAAGACAAGGACTCTAATGGAATAAATTCCCATAATCGTATTGCTATTTTAGATAGCGAAACAAGTGAAACAAAAACGGCAACCAGGTCGATCAAACCACCTCCAATTTATTTAAGGGAGAAAAACTCCAGCGACTTACTAAAGAAGTTAATTTCAGTTATTGGTGAGAACAAATTTTTTGTAATTCCCATCAAGCGTGGCAACATTGATCAAACAAAAATACAATTTATTGATGAAAACAGTTTCGTAAAGTAGTAAACGAGTTTGAAAGCTGCAAAAAGAACTTTTATACCTATCAGCTGAAGAGTAGTAAAGGCCTAAAGGTAGTTATAAAAGGTGTAGACTCATATGTTGATCCAGTCGAAATTAGACATGGCCTCCAAAAAGCGGCATTTAAGGCAAAAAGTGTAGACAATCTCAGAAATCGAATACGTGTCCCTCAACCCGTATTTCGCGTTGAACTGGAACCTGGAGATATGAAATTGAAAAAGAACGAAACGCACCCTATTTATAATTTGAGATATTTGTTGCACCGCAAAATAAGCGTAAAGGAACCGCATAAACGATCAGGACCCGCACAGTGTCTAAATTGCCAACAATATGGTCATACTAGGGCTTACTGCAAGTTGCCTCCGGTTTGCGTTGTGTGTGGAGAGCTACATTGTTCCGTCCAATGCGACAAAGCAAGGGATGACTCGAAAGTTAAAAAAGTGTAGTAATTGCGGTGGAAACCACACTGCTAACTACAGAGGCTGTCCAGTTTTTTCCATGGCAAGGAAAACCACTCAAAAATTAAATACTCCTGCTAAACACCCACAATATCAAACAAATGTGCATTACCCCCGGTTACATCACATTACACCTAGAACCCAACATGTTTCATACGCGGATATGTTAAAATCCAACCATATTTCAGTGCATAAAGCGACACCGACAACTAATTCTACTCCAAATTTGCAATCGCATCCTAAAGAACAAACACCATCTGGTAATTTTAATCGCCTCAAGGCAAGCATCGAGACATTAGTGCATTCGCTAAACAGTTCTATGAGTACTACGAGCAGCATGATGCAAGAAATGGTACGCATGCAATCTACTATGTTGCAGGCGTTACTTAACAAACCATGAACTGTTAAAAATATGTTTCTGGAACGCAAACGGGTTGCGCCAACACAAAAATGAACTCCAGTACTTCCTTAAGAAGGAACAAATTGACGTCATATTGGTTGCAGAGACTCACTTAACAACAAATAGCTTTTTTAAAATAAACCAAACATTATTTACTCGAATCAAACATTATTTACTGTGTGATTATTGTGAAGATTACCTTCAAGCAACAAACATCTGCATTAAAGAATTTCATCAAATCTTAGTTATTTCTTCGATTTATTCACCTCCTAGGTTTCAAATATCAGAGAGTCAATACAGCGATTTCTTCAAATCACTAGGTCCCTGTTTCATAGCATCAGGCGACTACAACGCTAAACATACGTTTTGGTGATCAAGACTAATTACTCCAAAAGGTCGAGTTTTGTTCGACACGATTTCAAAATTGAGTCTAAACGTAATATCGAGTGGACAACCCAACTATTGGCGTACTGATCAGCATAAATATCTGATGTTATTGATTTTGGCGTAACTAAAGGTATTACAATAGAAATGATTGAAGCGTCACTTGAATTATCCTCAGACCATTCACCCACTATCGTCAATATATGGGACAAACAAAACATCATATCACCAACAACTAGCACAAGCATTAATTGGTTGAAATATGAAAAGTAGGTCATTGTTCGGAACACATCCCGCTAAGAACACCTGAAGACGTAGAGCGGAGTCTTATTGATTTTGACCAAAACCTCAAATCAGCTGCCCAACATTCAACAATAATCCGACAATCAAATTTAAAGAATGCACGAACCAGCTAAGAGACATGCTGAAATCTAGAAGAGTAGCATCCCTGAGACATCAGTAGCATCTGGGAGACCCAGACGCAACTCCTCAATCAGATAATTCATTATGGCGTGCTTGTATAAACCTTAAAAAGCCAATCTTACGTAAGCCTCCCCTGCGAACTACATCTGGAGGAGTGATTCCGGAAAGGGCAATTTATTTGTTGGACATATGAAAAGGGTTTTTACTCCAAATATATTGACTGATATAGTTGAGTTGCCAATTGTCGAGGCTAGTGCTGCAGTACCGATAAGATTTGAATTTGGTGATATTGAAAAGTCAATAACGGATTAAAACACCAAAAAAAGCCCCTGGCGTTGATAACACCAGTAACAAGATGTTATTTGAGTTGCTCCGTATAGCGCACAGAATCGTTCTTTTTATTTTTAATGCCCTTTTACGTCTTGAGTACTTCCCCACAGAGTGGAAAGTATCCTTGGTTACCATGATTCCTAAACCAGGAAAAGATCACAGAAAAATTTAATCATACAGACCTATAAGCCTTTTATCAAATATGTCAAAGCTGCTTGAGAGGATGTTAATAACTAAGCTTAAGCCTATTCTATGCGACAATGGATGTATTCCAAATCATCAATTCGGCTTCAGGAAAAAACAATGTTGTTAAGAAGACATTTGAAGAGAGAAAATACTGCTCTGCACTTTTTATCCACGTTTCTCAGGCATTCGAAGGCCTAATATGAAAGCTAAAACTGAATTTGCCCGTAAACCTATATAAGCTGCTAGATAGTTATTTAACAGAACGAAAATTTATTGTGAAAGAAGGAGATTTTTTGAGCTCACCCCAGTCATTGGGGCCCTTTTTGTACTTATTGTATACCTCAGACATGCCAACTAGTAACCGAGTTCACACATCGACATTTGCTGACGACACAGCTTTTTTGAGCATTCACGAATAACCCGAAGTAGCATCATAATATTTACAAGACCACATATCCAATTTAGAAAAATGGCTGAAGAAATAGAGAATAAAAGTTAATGAACAAAAATATACTCACATAACTTTCACACTACGTAGAGAATCTTGCCCACCTATTTTGACTGCGGCATCGAAATGACTTTTACTGTTTCAGCAAAGGATGTGTTTTGCTTAGCGCAAACTGCGTGCTTAATATCTGGTTCACGAATACCATTAACAAATGCCTTCACTTTGAACTGTTCTAGAAGTGGATGATTTTCCCAGGGTATATTAGCTGCAGCAAGCGCTCTATCTTCACGGCAAAGTCCTGAAGCGTCTCATTTGCTCTCTATACCCTGCCACGTATCTCCATTCTATATAGCTCCTATTTATGATCGCCGCAATATTTTCGCTGTAACGCCATCATTATGTCCTCATAATTATTTCTGCAGCTTGTTGGTAGGCTTTCGAGGACTTCTGCTGCAGATCCTTTAAGTGCCAGAATCAGCTCAATCGCTTTTTCTTCATTGATGCATAGATTTTTACTGGCCACTGTCTTGAACTTAAATTTGAAGACGTTGACGGGTATGGTGCCTTCGAAACTGGGAGCTTTTATCCTATTTGTGTTTTCAATCACTACTCGTACTGGACCTTCTCTTATTTCAAGGCTCATAATTTTGTTTTCAAGCTCCTGCAGCTAGTTTCTAGAAGATACACTTTTCTGTTTACACCAGACAGTTGACCTTCTACGGCAGAGATTTTGTCGTCAAACTCGACTTCTACGTAGTCTACTCGCTTACTAATGGTTTCAGAAATTTTTTAGAAGGTTCTCGTTGAAATTTCCCAATATTTTCATTTACTATTTCCAGAAGTTTCTTGTACTTCATCTCTTACTTCAGCTAATAGTTTTTGCTGTTTGCTCTAGAAGCTTCCTGAACTTCTCCCATTTTCTCCATCATAGCGGCAAACATCGTATTGAAGTCCATGCTACTTGCTGTTGTTCTTTCATGCCTACATATCTCTGTCACCTCTTTTTCATCGAACTCATATGCGCCAATATCCATACCATGACGCTTGAATTCATCTATGAGCCTCTTCTGCAGTTCTGTTTTCTTACCTACTGTTGGCAAATCCAGCTTATTCAACTCCTTTTTTAACTGCTCCACTTATTATTACTTTTACTGTAAGTCACTTTATTTATTAACACCACTGTTCAAAAATACACAAACTGTTAAACACTCTCATACACTCAATACGACAACTGAACTCTTTGACGGTTGAAATAATACTGCCAGCATGATTTACTTATATAGGCGATTTAAAAACACCAGAATGTTCTATTCCAGACGGATCTGGCAGGTTCGATTGTTAAGCTGGCAACAGGCAACGCAATGTGTTTCTGAAATCTGTTTCATTTCATTACAGATTGCGTCGTCTGAATTCGTGTTTCGTGTTTCACTTCGGGTAGCAATCCAGGTTTCATTAACATCAAAATGTTTTGATATTTTTTGATTGCATTGAAACAGATTTCATTGTTTGTATCGCTGTTTCATTATTTTATGTGTTTAGTACATTGACAACAAGTAAGCAGTAAACATCTATGTAATTAAGAAATATCAAAATTGCTCTTCCGCGCGATGATAATGTTATAATATAAAATAACAGAACTGAGATTGCGTTATTGTTTTCACTGTTGGTTTCAGCGTTTGTGTCAAAACATGAAACCTGAATGTGAAACGTGTTGAAGAAACAAACTGCGTTGTCTGTAGCCAGCATTATTGCGCTTGTTTTCTGTTTGTGTGGTTGTTTATTTCTATATACCTCTTTTGTGTGGTTGTTTATTTATTTATGCTTGTATTTATGTATGCGCCTGTGTATTTAACGCAAGAGTGTTTATCAAGGCGAATTCATACCAGGTGTGAGCAGTAGAGCAACAACTACAACAAAACAACAACTTTGACATTAGATTAGCAGATATGAAACAATGTATTTTTGACAAGACATTAGCAAAAAAAAAGAGAGAAAAAACAATCAGCTGGGCTATCAACACCACCTGGTACGAATTCGCCTTGGTGTTTATTTAATGTGCGTGTGTATATGCGCTACTCATCCCGTGCTTGTTGTTTTATTAATGTTTGTACATGAGGCGTTTCTAGACTAATCGACAACAACAACTTGATGACCAGCAATGCTCTTTGTTGTTTGTGTCTTTCTTTCATCATTGTAAGAAAACAAACCCTTAATGTTATTGTTGTTCGAGAGTATTGTTGTTCAGAGCCTATAATGAATAAATTCTTCTTTCGTAACAATATTAAAGTATATTTTTTTGTAATTATACGACTCTCCAATTATTCTTAAAAATTACTCATTTAATACCCTATCGGATAAAGATCCGGTTACTGTGGTGGCGTTTCAAGCACTTGCTAGAAGCAAGTTCATAAGAAAGCCTTTGCTTATGAAATAGGCAAAGTAATTGTTAGTAAATCAGCAACACAAAAATAGAAATTTTAGAAAACAAATTCAAATAGCAATATGTATGTATGTATGTATGTATGTATGTATGTATGTATGTATGTATGTATGTATGTATGTATGTATGTATGTATGTATGTATGTATGTATGTATGTATGTATGTATGTATTTATGTATGTATGTATGTGTGTGTGTATGTATGTATGTATGTATGTATGTATGTATGTATGTATGTATGTATGTATGTATGTATGTATGTATGTATGTATGTATGTATGTATGTATGTATGTATGTATGTATGTATGTATG
This sequence comes from Phasia obesa, assembly GCA_949628195.1. Classification (NCBI taxonomy): domain Eukaryota; kingdom Metazoa; phylum Arthropoda; class Insecta; order Diptera; family Tachinidae; genus Phasia; species Phasia obesa. The sequence goes on from OX451219.1 coordinate 70,871,537, forward strand.
TATGTATGTACGTATGTATGTATGTATGTATGTTTGTATGTATGTATGTATGTATGTATGTATGTATGTATGTATGTATGTATGTATGTATGTATGTATGTATGTATGTATGTATGTATGTATGTATGTATGTATGTCAGTGATGCTGTTTGTGGTACAATTGTACCAAATTTGGTACATTTGACACATCAGTGGTACACTTAATGCTTTTTCGGTACATTTTCATATAAAATGTATTTAATAAATTTTTTTTATTTAATCAAAATTTTTTTTTTACATTTCTAACTTCATAGTTCCCCAACCCTGTCTAAATTGCAAAATTCTTGATTTATGTTCAGGATTTTTATTATTTACTCTGCTAAACCTATTATGTATTAGTGATATGTATGTAATTTAGTAACGTTTTTGCATCGCCTTAATCAGTTTCCGGCATTATTCATTCTTCTTTCTGGTGAGACCTCGTAAGGTCTTTTTGTTATTCCAAATAGCTGCAGTCATACTTAATCGGATGATAATCTGGTGATTTTAGTGAAGTTCGAAACACTTGATTGCAATTGTAGTGTAGCCAGATCCTAAAATAAAGTGCATATGTAGAGGGCTAGTTCGATTAATCCAAAATTTGACATGGACGTAGCAGAGGAGTATCTGAGCGTAAGTTTTAAAGCTAGGGATCATTCACCTACCAGTGGTGCTATGTAGCCTCACACCCTCAAATTTTTTTAGGGTTTGGCAGTTTTTCAATTTTTGTCAATTTTTCAAAATCGTCTTAAAGATCTATTTAGTATTAGTATATTTTTTTCGTTGAGTTAACAACCAGATGATTTTCAATTTAAAAACTTCAAAATTATTGCATTTCTGTGTATTTTAGCCTAAAAAGGGCTATTAATCTTTTTTTAATAAAAGAAATTCTTAAGAAATATTTAAAATTTTATATTTTAAACAAAATTTCGTGTAAAAGTGATGATCCTATTGGAATATGGAGGTCCTTCAATTTGATCTATTTTATATCTAAATTTTGTCAATAGCCTATAGGTTCTAAAACAGCAAATAGATCGAAAAAAGAAAACTGCTGTAAGAAAGCTATATATATTCCCAATTATTACTGAGTGTATTTCGTGAACCCTAGTCCATATCAGGACTTTATGGGCCAAAGCCTAAAGTTACAATTTTTGGATTTTTGGTATTTATTTTAGGAATTGCGATTGGATTTTTTTACCTTAATCTTAAAAAACTTGTATATGATTTTATTTTCGTTGACTAATATCCACAGAAAAGTAATTAAAGGAATCAAGGTCAATTATCATCACTTTAAAATACCCTAGTATTAAAGTTTTAATTAACATATTTTAATGTCGAGCTACTGTATCTATGTTTTGCTTGTTTTTTCCTTAATGTCAATTTTGGTACAATTGATGCTGATTTAGTACAATTTTATCACTTGGACGGTACAATTTAAGCATTGTCAGATCCCAACCTTGATGTATGTATGTATGTATGTTGTTTTTTTATTTAACGAGGTGAAATCATCGAAAGACTCTGGCACTCGAATTTGCCAGGAGTGCGAGACTCTAACACGCTAAAACACCTCGATACACTGACCCACTCGTCACCGCGGAACTACCGCAAAGCTTTTCGTCGCAGGATGGGAAAGGTATAAGAACCCTGAACTAATCAGATGCCCTACGAATCTGCTCCAACCTACGAAGATCTAAGAGAACCAGCCTTGCAGAAGTACATACATACTCCCAGTTTTGCAATGAGAATAACATTGTACCAACAATGTTCCCTTCGTCAACATCAAGCCCCACTCTATCTGCTAAGAAGGCTCTTTCATTTTGGAAACGAGGGGATTCAAAGAATACATGTCTTGCATCTTCTTCTACGCTTCTACCACAACTCGGACAATACAGATCCATGTCGTATCCAAAGCGGTACAAGTGTAACTTAAAATATCCATGGCCACTTAGCATCTGTGTTAAGTAGATGTCCAAGTCTCCATGACCTCTAGAATACCACACACAAATATCAGGAATCAATGAATACGTCCACCGTCCCTTTGTCGAAATTTCCCATCATATCATGGATAAATGGTTTTCAGGCCCTAAGATATATGGTGATCATACCAGCTATAACAAACACAGCCTCGTCCGATACCGTTCTGAAGGCACTACTGACCCATAACGCGGCAAATCTGTAGACCGATGTCAATTATCTGACGTATGAACTATTTCTCAAAGCCGTTGACCATATTGGGTGTGCGTATAATATCGTACTGCTTACTACTTCCATAAGGAGTTTCCTCTGTAGGTATTTAGGGCCTTTAGTGTTCGGCTTTATTATTGACAGCGCATCGCATCTGATCGATGCCTTCTTACTGATGTATCGCAAGTGTTCGACGAAGGGAAGTCGGCAATCTATTATCAAGCCAAGATATTTAAGCCTAGGCTTGGTTTTGATGCTGCAATCGCCCACATTTAATTCTAAATCCTCCATTTTCTTGCGTCCTGATATCAAAACCGCTTCAGTCTTATGATCATCTAGCTTAAGACCAACAGACGAATAATAAATAAATAAGAATAATTATAAATAACTAAAAATAATAACAAAAAATATAAATAACAATTACAACAACAATAAAATTATAAACAATTAGTATTACAATAAATAATAATAATAATATACAATAATAATAAAGATAAACATAAACAATAATAATAAACAAAAATAATAATAGCAAAGTTAACAACAGTGTCAACGCTGCCGGCAAATTGCATTTGGCCGAGTCAGCATAAAATGAATTTCACAACGTTCACACGCTCATCCATTCTACTGACAAATTCCAAAGGTGTCGAGTGGCACGAGAACGCTTTTCTGCAAGATCAGCGTCTGGGTGTTTGGACATGTTGATGCAACGTGATCGTGAACTTGTATAGCAGAAATCATGTTGTAGAACAATCAGTCTTGGCTACGTGCTGAAACGATTCGGTTGTGTTAATTAAAATTAAATCTAAAATCTTTTATCCAAGTTTCTAATAAATGAAATTGTAAAATCTTCTATCTAAATTTATAATAAATAAAATTAAGGAATTTAACCAAAATTATTAGTGTTTTCAATTATTTCAAGGCGCAGTTGGAGCGCCTTAATATATTTTTTTTAATATCGTCGACCAGAGGACTTTAACTGGCGCCCGAGCAGGGACCTGCCTAAAAAGTGCAGAGTCCTAAATAAAAAAAAACAAACATAATAATAAAAAACAAGCGTTCTGCGATTCCTAAGGGACCCTCCAGAACTTATAAAAAACTATAACAGATAATAAAAAATAAAAAAGGGATCCTCCTCCGCCAACCTGATATTCCTGGTGATTCCAATACCTAAAAAATAAGGTTATCAGAGCGGACGTGAAGCAACCCGTACCCCAGTAGGTATCCACGAATATTAAAGTGGATCGCCAAAAAGGACGAATACGGACCTTCCGCGAGGAAAACCATCCTGAAGTTCTCTAGTCGACCGCGTCGCGAAGAGTAGCCAAGGCTCAAAAAATAAGAAAAATACAAAAAAAAGAGCAAAAGATTTAAAAAAAAAACAAAAATAAGAAAAAAAGTAAATTAATAAAAAATGTAAAAGAAAGAATTGAAAAAAAATCCAGAAATTAAATAAAAAATTACATAAAAAAGAAAGAATATACATACATATATATCAAAGAAAATAATTCAAAAAAAAGAAGATATATAATCAAGAAAGTTAATTATACAAAGGAAAAAGAAATTAAATTAAAAAAAGAAAAATATACATACATATATATCAAAGAAAATAATTCAAAAAAAGAAGATATATGTATAATCAAAAAAAGTTAATTATACAAGAGAAAAAGAATTAAATTAAAAAAAGGAAAAATATATGTACATACATATATGTCAAAGAAAATAATTTGAAAAAAGAAGATACATATATAATCAAAAAAATTTTAATTATACAAAAGTGAATTGCAACGATTAAGGATCCTACAGGTGAGTGAATCCATCTTTTTTTTCTTGTCCTCCTCGACAGCACATTGTAAAAATTTTAATATATAAATATCGAAAATGGAAGAGTTGAAAACTACAGTGACCACCTTGACCGGTGCGATGAATAGATTTATGGAACAGGTTAGATCAGTTGAGGGAAGAATGAGCAATATAGAAACAACATTACGCGGAGACGCGTTAGGACAGGTTTTAAGTAGGTTAGATCAGCTTGAGAGAACACAAGGAGTTGGTCCTGTTGAAGATGAAGTCAGACCACTCCAACGGCCACGCACAGAAGACGACCTGAAGGATATAAGCCGGTTGCCGGATAGTGTAAAAGAGTTAAGAACATTCGACGGAAATCAGACCCAATATATCTCTTGGGTACACTCTGTGGAATCTATTTTAAAAGATTTCGAAATAGTGAAGCGGAAACCAATTTATCGTGCTATTGTGCAAAGCATCCGCCAGAAGGTTATCGGCGCTGCCGATACCGCCTTGGTTTCTTATAATGTGTTTGATGGTGATTGGGGGGAAATCAAAAAGGTCCTTTCTCTTCACTACGCCGACAAGAGGGCTGTCCAAACATTGGAACATCAGCTAAACCAGTTGTCACAAGGGTCCTCAACAGTCGATGAGTTCTACTCGACCATCAACCACCAACTGTCATTAATTATAAATAAACTCAAAACTGAGTCCTACGGCGAAGAAACGGTCAGGGCTCTTACTGAAACTTATCGTAATAGATCATTGGACATATTCGTACGAGGATTGAATACGGAGCTTTCTCGAATGATTATTATTCAAAGACCTCGCACTCTTCCTGAAGCGTACTCTGCTTGCCTGGAGCTGCAAAACTTGACTACGAGGAATAACATCCTGCACACGAAGGCGAATAATAAAGTGCATGTTTCTAGGTCTACAGAAATAGCAGAAAGGTCAGCACCGCAAAGGCAAATGCCCACGCGTTGGCAACAACAAAACTTCCGTCCAAGACATTGGCAATATGATTACAACCAAACCGCCATGCGAGGAAATAGGTTTAATTTCAGTCCAAGGCCAGCTTTACCGCCTAGATT
>OX451219.1:70876820-71007300 GCA_949628195.1 Phasia obesa
AATCGGTATAATGAAGAGTTCAATTTCAAAAAGCGGTGGCAAGAATCGCCTTGTTAATAAAATTAATTTAGATATTGCTGCTTTGAAAAATACCGAAGTTGTAGCGTGCGGGAAGCAACTTGCAATCAAGAGTAATTTCGTGTTTACAATGTTAGATGGCAAGACAGCTCAAACTGTTACAGGTATATCTTAAGCAGCTGTTTGTTATATTTGCAAAGCCAAACCTACTGAAATGAATAATCTTAAATTAGTTTCAAGCAAAGCTATTGATGGTGAAGCACCAAAATGGGAGTTTCGTCTTTACATGCCCGCATAAAAGTTATGGAGTGCATACTTCATATTGCCTACAACAAATCAAAGATGGTCGGCGATCAAGGACGAAAACAAAAGTCTAAAACTGGAAAATAAACTTCGAATTCCGAAGGCCTTAAAGGAACAAATGGGTATACGAGTGGATGCAGTTGAACAAGGAATTGGGTCTACTAACGATGGAAATATGTCCAGGCATTTCTTTTCTAACCCCGCACTTGTTGCCGATGTGACTGGTGTAGAGGAGCAACTAATTAATCGATTTCGCATTATACTACAAATAATAACTTGTGGCAAAAAAGTTAAATCCTTGAAGTTCAATATTTTTGCTCAAGATACAGCAAAACTTTTTGTAGAAAAATATAGTTGGTATTATATGCCAGCAACAGTACAAAAAATACTGATACACGGAAAGGATATCATGGATGCGGCAATACTTCCTATTGGCATGCTTTCTAAAGAAGCCAAAGATGCCAGTGAATAAAAGTCTATATTTAAATGCATGTATTGAAATTTATTTATAAAATAATTAGCTTTGGTAAAGAAACAAAAAGTTGTGGGAAAAATATAATATTGGCAATCAATGCCATTTCTGACACAATGCCATTTCTTAATAACACTGAGCTTCAGTCCAGCCTTTAATATACGCCTGAAGACTTCTTCCATATTCCTTAGGTGTTCATCAAAGGCCTTTCCCATGACAATTATGTCATCCAGATACACCAGGCGTGTCTTCCAATTGAGTTCCTTTAACACTCGTTCCATTAAACACTCGAAGGTGGCTGGAGCATTGCAGAGACCAAACGGCATTTGGAACAATATTAACGTGGGCACCTGCCGGTTGGCCCAATCCCACGGTGGTCTTTCCACCAAGTGAAATTTAAGCGTAGACTAGCGCCCCCATTATGTAGTATAACGCACTCAACGGTATGACGTTGCCGCCATCGCAATTTTTGTGTGATACAGTCACAATGAGTAGTAATTTATATAATATGGCAAGCCTAAACGGCAAGCCTAGATTCCATATTATAGCCTCTTGCTTAGTGGTTTGGAGACTAGCCAAACTCCGTTCTGTTGAGAGTGCAACAGCACACTTGATCGAACGTGCACCATACCTACATAAATCGATCTTAAACCACAACCACCACGTGTATCCCCGAAGGGGACCTCACCCACAGCCAGTCACAGAGAAGATAGGCTCTCTGTGGAGCTACCGATTCCCGAGATACCAGTCCAGTGTATTAAAACAACAGACCTTTTCTTCCAGATTTGGGTTCTAGGAACCCTAGCGACTGGTACCCCTATTTTCTTCGAGTGAAAAGCGTCAAAACTTTTGCAATCTTCTGCAGTGACAATTGAAGCCCCCGGGGGAAGACCAAATGGCTTAACATTAAACTGCCATAAACCATCGAGAGCACTAAAAGCTGTTTTTTCTTTATCTTTGTCAGCTATCACAACTTGCCAATAACCGCTCTGTAAATCTAGCGTAGAAAACCACTTAGTTCCTGCTAGCGTGTCCAAAGTGTCATCGATTCTTGGTAGCGGATAACTGTCCTTTTTGGTAACATCGTTGAGCTTTCTGTGGTCAACGCAGAATCTAGTGCTGCCATCTTTCTTCTTTACTAAAACTACCGGCGAGCTCCAAAGACTCGAAGATGGTTCGATGATTCCGTCTCGCTCTATTTCATTGAATAGCTGCTTTACTTCGCTCCGCTTGGCTAGAGGAATTCTCCTGGGGGCTTGTTTTATGGGCCTCGCTTCGCCAGTATTTATTTCATGCTTCACTATTGCGGTTCTACCTTGATTTTATCTTTTAGGGCGAAGACAGAGGCGTACTTTCGTAGCAGGTGCTTGGCTTTGTTTCTGGTTCTGGTTCAGGTGGCTCCAGCTCTGCTACCCATTTCCCCACGTGTTCTGCTAGTATTTCGCGCTCTTTAGTTGACAGTTTTTCAGGCTCCGAGTTTCTCTGGCAATGAATTATGGTCTCTGCGGGTGTACATTGAGCTATCTGAGAGTTTTTACCAATTACCTTTTCACTTTAGATAGATTTAACACTCTCACAGGAATTTTTCCATTCTTACAGGTTTTCACGAGGGGTTTTGCTGTTATTGTCTCACTCTTATGGTTCTACCATTCCTGATGGTTCTACCACACACAACCGGTTGTCCTCACAACCTTCCTCCAAAAGTGCCCATAACACAGTTTCTGCCTGAGGTGGTAATTTCTGGGATGCTACAGCTACCAACTTCCTTACTGCAGATTTACTCACATATCCAATATCAAGGGGTATTTCGACGTTTCGAAACCTGTTTTAATACAACAACAACGTTTGTAAAATATTTCCTTTTTCTTTCTTCTTATTTTTTACAACGGAATTGCTACTTTAAAAATAAAACAAAAACAATAAAGGCTAATGAGCCTCTTTAATTTAAGCAACAAAAATGTTCACAATGTTGAAATAAATAAAAACAAAAAAAACTAGTGACAATTTGTGTATAAATGCTACGCCAGTTTTGTGTGCACAATCTTGTTCCTCGCTGTTGTTATGCGATGACAATAAAATAATTACAAACAAGTCGACTTTTGAACTCAGTATTACCAAAACTAATATTTATAGCGTAGAAAAACCTAAGACGCTAGCAGGAATGGACAGATATATAACTGAGGTCGAAGCCCTAAATCTTCGCAGATTGCACCAATGGCCAAAGTACAAAAAGACAAGGACTCTAATGGAATAAATTCCCATAATCGTATTGCTATTTTAGATAGCGAAACAAGTGAAACAAAAACGGCAACCAGGTCGATCAAACCACCTCCAATTTATTTAAGGGAGAAAAACTCCAGCGACTTACTAAAGAAGTTAATTTCAGTTATTGGTGAGAACAAATTTTATGTAATTCCCATCAAGCGTGGCAACATTGATCAAACAAAAATACAATTTATTGATGAAAACAGTTTCGTAAAGTAGTAAACGAGTTTGAAAGCTGCAAAAAGAACTTTTATACCTATCAGCTGAAGAGTAGTAAAGGCCTAAAGGTAGTTATAAAAGGTGTAGACTCATATGTTGATCCAGTCGAAATTAGACATGGCCTCCAAAAAGCGGCATTTAAGGTAAAAAGTGTAGACAACCTCAGAAATCGAGAACGTGTCCCTCAACCTCTATTTCGCGTTGAACTGGAACCTGGAGATGTGCGATTGAAAAAGAACGAAACGCACCCTACCTATAATTTAAGATATCATCTGTTGCACCGCAAAATAATCGATGACAATAATATAACTACAAACAAGTCGCCTCCTGAACACAGTGTTACCAACAGTAATATGGATAGTGTTAAACCCAAGACGCAAGTGGGAATGGACAGATACATTACGGTATTAAAAAGAGGTCGAAGCCCTAAATCTTCGCAGCTTGCACCAATGTCTAAGGTACATAAAGACAAGGGCTCTAATGGAATAAATTCCCATAATCGTTTTGCTATCTTAGATAGTGAAACAAGTGAACATAAAACGGTATTTAAGTCGTTCAAACCACCTCCAGTTTATTTAAGGGAGAAAAATTCGAACGACTTAATAAAAAAGTTAATTACAATTATTGGCGAGAACTCATTTTATGTAATTCCCATCAAGCGTGGTAACATTGATGAGACAAAAATTCAATTTATTGATGAAAGCAGTTATCGCAAAGCAGTAAACGAGTTCGAAAACTGCAAAAAGAACTTTTATACCTATCAGCTGAAGAGTAGTAAAGGTCTACAGGTAGTCATTAAAGGTGTAGATTCATACGTTGATCCAGCTGAAATAAGAGCCGGACTCCAAAAAGCGGGTTTTAAAATAAAAAGTGTAGATAATCTCCGTAATCGGGAACGTGTCCCCCAACCACTATTTCGCGTTGAACTGGAACCTGGAGATATTAGATTGAAGAAAAACGAAACGCACCCCATTTACAATCTGAAATACCTATTACACCGTAAAATAACTGTAGAGGAGCCGCATAAGTGATCAGGACCCGTACAGTGTCTAAATTGCCAAGAATATGATCATACTAGGGCTTACTGCAAGTTGCCTCCGGTTTGCGTTGTGTGTGGAGAGCTACATTGTTCCGTCCAATGCGACAAAGCAAGGGATGACTCGAAAGTTAAAAAAGTGTAGCAATTGCGGTGGAAACCACACTGCTAACTACAGAGGCTGTCCAGTTTTTTCCATGGTAAGGAAAACCACTCAAAAATTAAATACTCCTGCTAAACACCCACAATATCAAACAAATGTGCATTACCCCCGGTTACATCAACCTAGAACCCAACATGTTTCATACGCGGATATGTTAAAATCCAACCATATTTCAGTGCATAAAGCGACACCGACAACTAATTCTACTCCAAATTTGCAATCGCATCCTAAAGAACAAACACCATCTGGTAATTTTAATCACCTCAAGGCAAGCATCGAGACATTAGTGCATTCGCTAAACAGTTTTATGAGTACTACGAGCAGCATGATGCAAGAAATGGTACGCATGCAATCTACTATGTTGCAGGCGTTACTTAACAAACCATGAACTGTTAAAAATATGTTTCTGGAACGCAAACGGGTTGCGCCAACACAAAAATGAACTCTAGTACTTCCTTAAGAAGGAACAAATTGACGTCATATTGGTTGCAGAGACTCACTTAACAACAAATAGCTTTTTTTGAAATAAACCAAACATTATTTACTCGAATCAAACATTATTTACTGTGTGATTATTGTGAAGATTACCTTCAAGCAACAAACATCTGCATTAAAGAATTTCATCAAATCTTAGTTATTTCTTCGATTTATTCACCTCCTAGATTTCAAATATCAGAGAGTCAATACAGCGATTTCTTCAAATCACTAGGTCCCTGTTTCATAGCATCAGGCGACTACAACGCTAAACATACGTTTTGGTGATCAAGAGTAATTACTCCAAAAGGTCGAGTTTTGTTTGACACGATTTCAAAATTGAGTCTAAACGTAATATCGAGTGGACAACCCACCTATTGGCGTACTGATCAGCATAAATATTTGATGTTATTGATTTTGGCGTAACTAAAGGTATTACAATAGAAATGATTGAAGCGTCACTTGAATTATCCTCAGACCATTCACCCACTATCGTCAATATATGGGACAAACAAAACATCATATCACCAACAACTAGCACAAGCATTAATTGGTTGAAATATGAAAAGTATGTCATTGTTCGGAACACATCCCGCTAAGAACACCTGAAGACGTAGAGCGGAGTCTTATTGATTTTGACCAAAACCTCAAATCAGCTGCCCAACATTCAACAATAACCCGACAATCAAATTTAAAGAATGCACGATCCAGCTAAGAGACATGCTGGAATCTAGAAGAGTAGCATCCCTGAGACATCAGTAGCATCTGGGAGACCCAGACGCAACTCCTCAATCAGATAATTCATTATGGCGTGCTTGTATAAACCTTGAAAAGCCAATCTTACGTAAGCCTCCCCTGCGAACTACATCTGGAGGAGTGATTCCGGAAAGGGCAATTTATTTGTTGGACATTTGAAAAGGGTTTTTACCCCAAATATATTGACTGATATAGTTGAGTTGCCAATTGTCGAGGCTAGTGCTGCAGTACCGATAAGATTTGAATTTGGTGATATTGAAAAGTCAATAACGGATTAAAACACCAAAAAAAGCCCCTGGCGTTGATAACACCAGTAACAAGATGTTATTTGAGTTGCTCCGTATAGCGCACAGAATCGTTCTTTTTATTTTTAATGCCCTTTTACGTCTTGAGTACTTCCCCACAGAGTGGAAAGTATCCTTGGTTACCATGATTCCTAAACCAGGTAAAGATCACAGAAAAATTTAATCATACAGACCTATAAGCCTTTTATCAAATATGTCAAAGCTGCTTGAGAGGATGTTAATAACTAAGCGTAACCCTATTCTATGCGACAATGGATGTATTCCAAATCATCAATTCGGCGTCAGGAAAAAACAATGTTGTTAAGAAGACATTTGAAGAGAGAAAATACTGCTCTGCACTTTTTATCCACGTTTCTCAAGCATTCGAAGGCCTAATATGAAAGCTAAAACTGAATTTGCCCGTAAACCTATATAAGCTGCTAGATAGTTATTTAACCGAACGAAAATTTATTGTGAAAGAAGGAGATTTTTTGAGCTCACCCCAGTCATTGGGGCCCTTTTTGTACTTATTGTATACCTCAGACATGCCAACTAGTAACCGAGTTCACACATCGACATTTGCTGACGACACAGCTTTTTTGAGCATTCACGAATAACCCGAAGTAGCATCACAATATTTACAATACCACATATCCAATTTAGAAAAATGGTTGAAGAAATGGAGAATAAAAGTTAATGAACAAAAATGTACTCACATAACTTTCACACTACGTAGAGAATCTTGCCCACCTATTTTGACTGCGGCATCGAAATGACTTTTACTGTTTCAGCAAAGGATGTGTTTTGCTTAGCGCAAACTGCGTGCTTAATATCTGGTTCACGAATACCATTAACAAATGCCTTCACTTTGAACTGTTCTCTATCTTCACGGCAAAGTCCTGAAGCGTCTCATTTGCTCTCTATACCCTACCACGTATCTCCATTCTATATAGCTCCTATTTATGATCGCCGCAATATTTTCGCTGTAACGCCATCATTATGTCCTCATAATTATTTCTGCAGCTTGTTGGTAGGCTTTCGAGGACTTCTGCTGCAGATCCTTTAAGTGCCAGAATCAGCTCAATCGCTTTTTCTTCATTGATGCATAGATTTTTACTGGCCACTGTCTTGAACTTAAATTTGAAGACGTTGACGGGTATGGTGCCTTCGAAACTGGGAGCTTTTATCCTATTTGTGTTTTCAATCACTACTCGTACTGGACCTTCTCTTATTTCAAGGCTCATAATTTTGTTTTCAAGCTCCTGCAGCTAGTTTCTAGAAGATACACTTTTCTGTTTACACCAGACAGTTGACCTTCTACGGCAGAGATTTTGTCGTCAAACTCGACTTCTACGTAGTCTACTCGCTTACTAATGGTTTCAGAAATTTTTTAGAAGGTTCTCGTTGAAATTTCCCAATATTTTCATTTACTATTTCCAGAAGTTTCTTGTACTTCATCTCTTACTTCAGCTAATAGTTTTTGCTGTTTGCTCTAGAAGCTTCCTGAACTTCTCCCATTTTCTCCATCATAGCGGCAAACATCGTATTGAAGTCCATGCTACTTGCTGTTGTTCTTTCATGCCTACATATCTCTGTCACCTCTTTTCATCGAACTCATATGCGCCAATATCCATACCATGACGCTTGAATTCATCTATGAGCCTCTTCTGCAGTTCTGTTTTCTTACCTACTGTTGGCAAATCCAGCTTATTCAACTCCTTTTTTAACTGCTCCACTTATTATTACTTTTACTGTAAGTCACTTTATTTATTAACACCACTGTTCAAAAATACACAAACTGTTAAACACTCTCATACACTCACTACGACAACTGAACTCTTTGACGGTTGAAATAATACTGCCAGCATGATTTACTTATATAGGCGATTTAAAAACACCAGAATGTTCTATTCCAGACGGATCTGGCAGGTTCGATTGTTAAGCTGGCAACAGGCAACGCAATGTGTTTCTGAAATGTGTTTCATTTCATTACAGATTGCGTCGTCTGAATTCGTGTTTCGTGTTTCACTTCGGGTAGCAATCCAGGTTTCATTAACATCAAAATGTTTTGATATTTTTTGGTTGCATTGAAACAGATTTCATTGTTTGTATCGCTGTTTCATTATTTTATGTGTTTAGTACATTGACAACAAGTAAGCAGTAAACATCTATGTAATTAAGAAATATCAAAATTGCTCTTCCCCGCGATGATAATGTTATAATATAAAATAACAGAACTGAGATTGCATTATTGTTTTCACTGTTGGTTTCAGCGTTTGTGTCAAAACATGAAACCTGAATGTGAAACGTGTTGAAGAAACAAACTGCGTTGTCTGTAGCCAGCATTATTGCTCTTGTTTTCTGTTTGTGTGGTTGTTTATTTCTATATACCTCTTTTGTGTGGTTGTTTATTTATTTATGCTTGTATTTATGTATGCGCCTGTGTATTTAACTCAAGAGTGTTTATCAAGGCGAATTCATACCAGGTGTGAGCAGTAGAGCAACAACTACAACAAAACAACAACTTTGACATTAGATTAGCAGATATGAAACAATGTATTTTTGACAAGACATTAGCAAAAAAAAAGAGAGCAAAAAACAATCAGCTGGGCTATCAACACCACCTGGTACGAATTCGCCTTGGTGTTTATTTAATGTGCGTGTGTATATGCGCTACTCATCCCGTGCTTGTTGTTTTATTAATGTTTGTACATGAGGCGTTTCTAGACTAATCGACAACAACAACTTGATGACCAGCAATGCTCTTTGTTGTTTGTGTCTTTCTTTCATCATTGTAAGAAAACAAACCCTTAATGTTATTGTTGTTCGAGAGTATTGTTGTTCAGAGCCTATAATGAATAAATTCTTCTTTCGTAACAATATTAAAGTATATTTTTTTGTAATTATACGACTCTCGAATTATTCTTAAAAATTACTCATTTAATACCCTATCGGATAAAGATCCCGTTACTGTGGTGGCGTTTCAAACACTTGCTAGAAGCAAGTTCATAAGAAAGCCTTTGCTTATGAAATAGGCAAAGTAATTGTTAGTAAATCAGCAACACAAAAACAGAAATTTTAGAAAACAAATTCAAATAGCATTATGTATGTATGTATGTATGTATGTATGTATGTATGTATGTATGTATGTATGTATGTATGTATGTATGTATGTATGTATGTATGTATGTATGTATGTATGTATGTATGTATGTATGTATGTATGTATGTATGAATGTATGTATGTATGTATGTATGTATGTATGTATGTATGTATGTATGTATGTATGTATGTATGTATGTATGTATTTATGTATGTATTTATGTATGTATGTATGTATGTATGTATGTATGTATGTATGTATGTATGTATGTATGTATGTATGTATGTATGTATGTATGTATGTATGTATGTATGTATGTATTTATGTATGTATTTATGTATGTATGTATGTATGTATGTATGTATGTATGTATGTATGTATGTATGTATGTATGTATGTATGTATGTATGTATGTATGTATGTATGTATGTATGTATGTATGTATGTATGTATGTATGTATGTATGTATGTATGTATGTATGTATGTATGTATGTATGTATGTATGTATGTATGTATGTATGTATGTATGTATGTATGTATGTATGTATGTATGTATGTATGTATGAATGTATGTATGTATGTATGTATGTATGTATGTATGTATGTATGTATGTATGTATGTATTTATGTATGTATTTATGTATGTATGTATGTATGTATGTATGTATGTATGTATGTATGTATGTATGTATGTATGTATGTATGTATGTATGTATGTATGTATGTATGTATGTATGTATGTATGTATGTATGTATGTATGTATGTATGTATGTATGTATGTATTTATGTATGTATGTATGTATGTATGTATGTATGTATGTATGTATGTATGTATGTATGTATGTATGTATGTATGTATGTATGTATGTATGTATGTATGTATGTATGTATGTATGTATGTATGTCAGTGTTGCTGTTTGTGGTACAATTGTACCAAATTTGGTACATTTGACACATCAGTGGTACACTTAATGCTTTTTTGGTACATTTTCATATAAAGTGTATTTAATAAATTTTTTTTATTTAATCAAAATTTTTTTTTTACATTTCTAACTTCATAGTTCCCCAACCCTGTCTAAATTGCAAAATTCTTGATTTATGTTCAGGATTTTTATTATTTACTCTGCTTAACCTATTATGTATTAGTGATATGTATGTAATTTAGTAACGTTTTTGCATCGCCTTAATCAGTTTCCGGCATTATTCATTCTTCTTTCTGGTGAGACCTCGTAAGGTCTTTTTGTTCTTCAAATAGCTGCAGTCATACTTAATCGGATGATAATCTGGTGATTTTAGTGAAGTTCGAAGCACTTGATTGCAATTCTAGTGTAGCCAGATCCTAAAATTGCACAGTGTAAAGTGCATATGTAGAGGGCTAGTTCGATTAATCCAAAATTTGACATGGACGTAGCAGAGGAGTATCTGAGCGTAAGTTTTAAAGCTAGGGGTCATTCACCTACCAGTGGTGCTATGTAGCCTCACACCCTCAAATTTTTTTAGGGTTTGGCAGTTTTTCAATTTTTGTCAATTTTTCAAAATCGTCTTAAAGATCTATTTAGTATTAGTATATTTTTTTCGGTTTTTTCGTTGAGTTAACAACCAGATGATTTTCAATTTAAAAACTTCAAAATTATTGCATTTCTGTGTATTTTAGCCTAAAAAGGGCCATTAATCTTTTTTTAATAAAAGAAATTCTTAAGAAATATTTAAAATTTTATATTTTAAACAAAATTTCGTGTGAAAGTGATGATCCTATTGGAATATGGAGGTCCTTCGATTTGATCTATTTTATATCTAAATTTTGTCAATAGCCTATAGGTTCTAAAACAGCAAATAGATCGAAAAAAGAAAACTGCTGTAAGAAAGCTATATATATTCCCAATTATTACTGAGTGTATTTCGTGAACCCTAGTCCATATCAGGACTTTATGGGCCAAAGTTCCAATTTTTGGATTTTTGGTATTTATTTTAGGAATTGCGATTGGATTTTTTTACCTTAATCTTAAAAAACTTGTATATGATTTTATTTTCGTTGACTAATATCCACAGAAAAGTAATTAAAGGAATCAAGGTCAATTATCATCACTTTAAAATACCCTAGTATTAAAGTTTTAATTAACATATTTTAATGTCGAGCTACTGTATCTATGTTTTGCTTGTTTTTTCCTTAATGTCAATTTTGGTACAATTGATGCTGATTTAGTACAATTTTATCACTTGGACGGTACAATTTAAGCATTGTCAGATCCCAACCTTGATGTATGTATGTATGTATGTTGTTTTTTTATTTAACGAGGTGAAATCATCGAAAGACTCTGGCACTCGAATTTGCCAGGAGTGCGAGACTCTAACACGCTAAAACACCTCGATACACTGACCCACTCGTCACCGCAGAACTACCGCAAAGCTTTTCGTCGCAGGATGGGAAAGGTATAAGAACCCTGAACTAATCAGATGCCCTACGAATCTGCTCCAACCTACGAAGATCTAAGAGAACCAGCCTTGCAGAAGTACATACATACTCCCAGTTTTGCAATGAGAATAACATTATACCAACAATGTTCCCTTCGTCAACATCAAGCCCCACTCTATCTGCTAAGAAGGCTCTTTCATTTTGGAAACGAGGGGATTCAAAGAATACATGTCTTGCATCTTCTTCTACGCTTCTACCACAACTCGGACAATACAGATCCATGTCGTATCCAAAGCGGTACAAGTGTAACTTAAAATATCCATGGCCACTTAGCATCTGTGTTAAGTAGATGTCCAAGTCTCCATGACCTCTAGAATACCACACACAAATATCAGGAATCAATGAATACGTCCACCGTCCCTTTGTCGAAATTTCCCATCATATCATGGATAAATGGTTTTCAGGCCCTAAGATATATGGTGATCATACCAGCTATAACAAACACAGCCTCGTCCGATACCGTTCTGAAGGCACTACTGACCCATAACGCGGCAAATCTGTAGACCGATGTCAATTATCTGGCGTATGAACTATTTCTCAAAGCCGTTGACCATATTGGGTGTGCGTATAATATCGTACTGCTTACTACTTCCATAAGGAGTTTCCTCTGTAGGAATTTAGGGCCTTTAGTGTTCGGCTTTATTATTGACAGCGCATCGCATCTGATCGATGCCTTCTTACTGATGTATCGCAAGTGGTCGACGAAGGAAAGTCGGCAATCTATTATCAAGCCAAGATATTTAAGCCTAGGCTTGGTTTTGATGCTGCAATCGCCCACATTTAATTCTAAATCCTCCATTTTCTTGCGTCCTGATATCAAAACCGCTTCAGTCTTATGATCATCTAGCTTAAGACCAACAGACGAATAATAAATAAATAAGAATAATTATAAATAACTAAAAATAATAACAAAAAATATAAATAACAATTACAACAACAATAAAATTATAAACAATTAGTATTACAATAAATAATAATAATAATATACAATAATAATAAAGATAAACATAAACAATAATAATAAACAAAAATAATAATAGCAATAATTAATAAGAATAATAATAATAATAAAAATAAAAATAATAATAATAATAATAATAATAATAATAATATCAATTATTAATAATAATAAAAATAATATTAAATAATAATTACAATGAGTATACTGGTAATGTGAACGAAAAATTATAGCTAAAGAAATTACAATAAAAAGCGATAATCAAACGAAAGAAATAAAAGTGAATTTATAAACGAATTCCGTGAATTGTTTGTTATTATTATTGTTGTTGTTGTTGTCGTCCTTTTAACGATAACATTAAGAGCATGCCAGTTTTCAAGTCTCTCTTGTCTTACTATTTTTGGCTATATTAGCTGATCTTAGAAATATTTACTATTTTATTCTCAAAGATGACTCAATCAATTTGTTAAATGCTTCGGGTGAATGCATTTCGATTGCCTCCTCCAATTTATTAAACACTTCGAGGTCGACAATCCGAAATGCAAGGAAAAATATTAAAATCTTAGCAAAGAAAACTAGTTTATCTAGTAGCGAAAAAAGTCGCCTTGCTAAGGCCTTGAAAATCGTGTAGGAATATGCAGACTAGGATTATCCAATAGGCCAGACTAGGCCATGGCCTGGGGCCCCTTCGAGCAAGGGCCCCCAAAAAACTTGAGATAATTTTTTTTTCAAAATTTTTTTAAATTTTTACTTTCAATTTAATTTTGTTTTATTTTTTCAAACTTTTCCAAATAAAGTAACTTATTTGTGAAAATATTCTTTTCTACTAATTTATGCATCATAGTTATTACAATTGTTATTAAAAAAAGTTTAAATAAATAATCTTCCAGTTTGTGTGTTATTTTATAATGTCGATTGTTATTTTAGGTCAACCAAAACAGTGCTTGAAAACTCAAGCTTGTTTATATAAACAAAAACGATCTTATTCACACAACAAATCTACCTGTTGCTTAGCAGTTTTGCAGAACACGATTATTCTTGTTTCTTGTTGGGAAAAATATATCGTTTTTTGATTATTGACACAAGGAGGTTTCATGTGCAGTTTTGCAGAACACGATTATTCTTGTTTCTTGTTGGGAAAAATATATCGTTTTTTGATTATTGACACAAGGAGGTTTCATGTGCAATTGTGAATTTGTGTGTGTTATTGATATATAAAACTAAGCGCTTATTAAGCAAGGTAGCAAGGTATATTTATTTTACTAGGTAGTGGCGTCCCTACAACAAATACAACAATACAAGAACAACATGGCATTTTGTTGTTGCTTTGTAGTTCGAAATGACTACAAACATAGGAGAAAATTGAGAAGGCCTGTATGTGTTTTATTGCCTTTTCACTTCTACACTATAAAATTTCTGAACACATACAACTTTTGACATGTCGAACTACTAAATCAGCTGGGCGGACGACAATACCTAGTAAGATAAATATACCTTGGCAAGGTAGATTCTATTTTTTATATTTTAACGTTTTACATCAAAGTAACGTACTGATTAAATGTACTATTTTGGTATATTTTTTTTTCGTGAAAAACTCGTTATTATTTCTGTGGTTTTATTTTGTAACTTGACGTTTGGCATTGTTTTTATAGACTATATGATGCGACGAACTTATCAGAGTGTAGCGCAAAAAAGAAAACTTGCAGAGGAGAAGAAAAAACAAATTGAGGCTGATCTAACGAAAGTGCCAAAATTGACGTCATTTTTTCAAAGTTCTTCTCAGGCTTCATCATCGGCTGTTGAACAGAATGAATCTCTTAATAAAGAAGATGTAAGAGTAAAATTATTTATTATGCAAAGCATTACAGTCAGAAGAAATTATTCTGGCTACATGCGCGTTATTGTACTCATCGCTAGAAATTTTTTTAGATGAGATGAGAGACAAATTTGAGGAATTTGAAAACAAAGCTCGATTAATTTTGCCTGATACAGATTACATTGTACCGCGAGTTCGAGGAAGAAAAAAACAACCCAACGATGGTGATGCTGCAGAAATTGTATTAAATCCTCGAGACGATTTTCGCGTCAACGGTTTCCTTATAATTGTCGATACTCTCAAGATCGACATCAATCGTCGAAGCAAAGTTAACTTAGAGGTTTCAGAAAGATTTTCATTTTTGGCTGATTTTGATTTGGCAGAAAAGATTACAAATTTGGTTCAATTTTACTTTGACGATTTAGAAGACTTTTACCTTGAACTCAGACAGTTTCTAACTTTTATGAAATCAAAATTTCCATCAAAGCCAAAATTCACACACTCTGAACTCTACGAAAATTTGATTCAAGATAATCTTGCAGCTGTTTTTCCAAATGTCGAAATTGCGCTTCGCATTTTTTTAACTTTCATGATTACAAATTGTTCAACAGAGCGATCTTTTTCGAAGCTAAAACGCATCAAAAACGAGCAAAGAAGTACTATAGGTCAAGAACGACTTGACATGCTAAGTTTGATGTCGATTGAATCAGATGTTCTACGTGAAATTGATTTTGAAGATATCATCAACGAGTTCAGCGAACGAAAGTGTAGAAAAAAATGTTTTTTAACGTCATGTTAGGCGTTGTCCAAAGTTTATTTTATAACTTAATGTACTGTTATTAATAATCAAAAATTTTGTAACAGAATAAAATGTTTTGTTTATTTTATTGTGTTTAGATCCTTGAAATGACACGATTAGGTTGTTTGAAGCTTATTAATGATAAAATTTAGGATTAATTCAACAGTTATTGGAAAAAAGGGGGCCCCATACTCTCAAGGGCCTAGGGCCTCCGATTCGTTTAATCCGGCACTGGGAATATGAGTGTAGGAACTCCACAATCAAGGAAAAGGTTGGCACGGACGACAAGTCCCTTGTAAATGCCATGGACAACATTCTAGTTGATGATAACAAATGCACGGAAGGAAGTTTTGCACAGCTCAAGGAAGCCCATCGCACGGTTCAGCGACTTTCAAATAGGAGAGCAATAGCGCAGAGTTCAAAGAGGCTAAATAATTTATTAATAATTTGGGGTCAAAACTTGAATAGCGGCACAATAATAATGATGAAACAATCAGTGATGAGGCTCAAAAGGAAACAAGAGAAAAGGTCCACTCCGACCGACATCCCGACTTGAAAAAATGTCATAAACATAAACAAGATGACGACAATATTTTTGTGATGACTGGTCTAAAGGGCCAACCCGCTCTGGAAACCATGTCATCACGAAAAGATGGAAAAAGTTACTTAGAAGGAGCCTTGAACTCAGTTAAAGCTCATTTCTCAAGACAGAATATAAGTTACATTGACTCAAAGAAATCCTCAACTTCACCAGAAGTTAGTAATGATATTAACACGCCATTTCTTGTAAAGAAGGGCCAACCTGCCCCACACACAAGAATGGTTGCTGATATCAGCGCTGGGAACTCTTCCGGGGAATGCTTTAAAATGAAGGGCCAATCCGCTCAAATTTTAAAGCACACCGCAAGTGGTGGATTGAGCAAATCTAAACCGATATTTAACGTTCAATTTTATTCACTCATAGAAGAACAAAATCAAGACGAAGAAGCTCACTCTGATCATTTGGAAAGGACGGGCCAAACCGCCCTAAACCTAACAATTGATGAAGGAGTGGTTGGAAAAAACTTTATAAAGCCTAAAGACCCAGTAAATAATGATAATGCTAAAAGAAAGCGCACTTTTGATACACAGTCCCCGGTTGAAAATACAAAAAAGAAATCAAAGGTCCATTCCGATTTATATAATGAGGGATGCATTAAAGTGGCTGTTATGGATAGGAGCAATCCGAGTGGTAACATTAGCGCTAAGAAATGGTGTATTCTAGAGAATAGGCTACAACTGAGGATAACGGAATGCATCAGAGAAAATGAAGTTACCCCATTCTTTGGCAATATTCATACTCACGACGGCTATAAAGTCCTATATTACAAGAACGAGGAAACCTTTAGATAGCTAGAGGAAAATCTTTCTAGGCTTGCAGGAATATGGGAGGGAGCCGACTTATTTACGAAATGGGAGATAGTTCATTTAGAAACGCCAACTCAATATGGACAGGCAATCATTTTAGCCGTAAGCGAAGAGACGATGAAGCTCCTAGAAGTGAACTCTTTTAGGATAAGCATAGGCTTGAGTAGTGTAGTAGCGAGGCCCGTTGTGAAGAGAACTGAGAATAAACCTAGCTTAAGTAGTGTTCCTTAACATTTTGCAAATCAATCTTCACCACTCCATTGAAGCAACGACTAACCTGATTCTCTACATCAACAGGCACAAAGTGGACATTGCACTAATTCAAGAACCATGGATCACATCCAGGGGAATAAGCGGACTGGAGAATAATACATATGAAATTTTTAAATGTCAAAAAAGCAATAGAAATAGAACATGCATTTTAGCAAAGAAAAATCTTAAGTCTTTTCTTTTAAATCAATTTACAGATAGGGACCAAACAGTGATTATATGTAAGACTGTTGATAGGGAAATAATTGTGGCTTCTTCATATTTCGCACATGACGACGCCATTGATCCTCCTCCAGAAATAACAAGATCTTTAACAAAATTCTCTGCGGACCATCACATTGATTTGATCGTAGGATGTGATGCGAATGCTCATCATCTACTGTGGGGTAGTAAAGATACGAATAATAGAGGACATGCACTAATGGATTACATAATAGAAAATAATATAATTATAGCTAACAGGGGTTCGCAACCTACATTTGAAACTAGGAACCGAATGGAATTTTTAGATCTGACACTTTTGACACAAATAAATGGCTTAAATTTGGTAAAATGGAAAGTATGAAAAGAAATAACGTTTTCGGACCATAATTACATACAATATGAAATAGATATAGGAAATACTATACCGGTTCATCCTTTTAGAAATCCAAGGAAAATTAATTGGGGTACCTTTGAACAAAAAGTAGCTAATTCTTTAACTCGATTAACAACACTATCGACATTGAACATATAATAGATAGCCTTGAACGTATATTTGAGGATGCTTTCAATTCATCATGTCCTGTGAGTAGGGAGAAACTAAAAGTTAGTACAAGAAAAGCTTTGTATGCTGCAAGGAAAATAAATACTGATGAGAAATGGGCAGTGTATAACAACAAACGCAAAGAGTTTAAAAAAGAAATCAGAAAAGCGAAACGTAGATCCTTTGTTGACATGTTAAAGAAAATAGAAACCGTCAAAGATACCTCAAGATTAAGAAAAATAATTTCAAAACAAAAACACGTCTCAAGTAACTTGAGAAGATTAGACGGTACACGGACCGATTCTGCTCATGAAACCTTGGAAGTACTTTTTATTATACACTTTCCGGGTTGTTTGCTTAAACCAATAGATAATTTTTTGGCATTGGCGAATGATGTAATAGGGTATTCAAATCCAGAAGTAAATCTTATAATCCCAGAGAAAATTAAATGGGCGTTAGACACATTTGAACCATATAAATCTCCCGGAATAGATAGAATATATCCAATAATGCTACAGAAGACATTACATATTATTGAACCAGTGCTTAGAAAACTCTTTACAGCTCGTATCGGCTATTCCTACGTACCAACAAGCTGGAGAAAGGTCATAGTTGTTTTCATACCGAAGTCGGTAAAATTCAGCACAGTGATGCAAAGGACTACAGACCCATAAGTCTGACGTCCTTTCTACTTAAAACTTTAGAAAGGTTGATGGATGATCACATTAGAGACAGGATGCATAATATGGTATTCTCACGTGATCAACATGCCTATACTAAAGGCAATTCAGTAGAGACAGCTCTCCATGATCTAACATTAAAAATAGAGCAATCCATAAATCATGGGGAATTTGCACTTGCTTGTTTTCTGGATATTGACGGTGCTTTTAACAACATCAAATCCAGTGCAATTGAAAAGGCTCTCGAGTGCTCTGGCAGTGCCAAATTGGTAAATGAATGGATAATGAAAATGCCCTTACAAAGGCAAATTCATGCAGAGATCGGAGGGGCACATGTTGACGCCTTTGCTACTCGGGGTACACCTCAAGGAGGAGTTATTTCACCTACCTTGTGAATTATAGCATTGAATGAAATTCTGTTAAATCTAGATGCACATGGCGTAAGCGTAGTGGCATACGCTGATGAATTAGTGATATTGGTAAGAGAAAAATTTCCGAATACCTTGACTGAAATAATGGAACGGTCTCTAAAAACCTTAAACTAGTGGGTTATAAATTGCGGCCTTGGTATTAACCCCGATAAAACCAAGACGGTACTTTTCACAAGCAGAAAAGTATTTAGCTTCAGCCCCCCAAACTTGGGAGAAAAACTCTGCTGCGGTCAGAAGAAGCGAAATTTCTAGGCGTAATTTTTGACCAAAATCCTAATTGGAAAAACGTGGGGACTTAATCCACGAATGATCTACTGGATATACACCGCAATTGTTAGCCCAGTATTGTGCCATGGAGCACTTAAATGGTGGCCAATTATGGAAACACTTACTCATGTGTTATTTATATAAAAGGTAAATAGAATAGTAGCACTTAGTATCACAGGAGCCAGAAAATCAACGGCAACTGCCGCACTGTGTACAATACTTGAATTTACCCTTTAAAATTATATATGTATAAAAGAATATGCTTTAAGAATGCAATTAAGATTGAGACAGAATAAACATTTAAAAATTAAGAGTTATGGTCACTCTTCGCTGATAAGTAAATATCAAGTAGAAAAGAAGAATGCAATTAAGATTGAGACAGAATAAACATTTTAAAATTAAGAGTTATGGTCACTCTTCGCTGATAAGTAAATATCAAGTAGAAAACATAAAAACCGATTACTTGACGTCTCAAATACGTTGGGACAAGGAAATTACTACAATAATCCCAAGGAAAGATGACTGGAAACCTTTGAATAATTTCACTGAAGGTATTGAGATTTATACAGATGGCTCAAAAAAGGATAATGGGACAGGAAGTGGTGTATACTGCGAAAAGCTAGGTATCAGACACAGTTCTAGACTGGATAACTTATGTAACATTTTCCATGCCGAAATTTTTGCTGTGTCTGGGGCTGCTAGGTTACTTTCACTAATTACATAGACAGTCTGGCGGCTATAAAAGCACTTGGAAATAGATGTATTAGATCGAAAGTAGTCAGCCGTTGTCGCAGAGAGCTACAAGTTCTCAATGAACAACACGCACTGAAACTGTGCTGGGTACCCGGTTATTACAACATTATAGGAAACGAAGCTGCAGACGAGTTGGCGCGAGCTGGAGCTGACTTAGACATAAACGTCAGATGTGAGGACATATACCCTGGTCTCGATTTTACATATGAGAGGATAAGAAAAATATTTAGACGTGATGCCGACACAACGTGGACTAATTCGTTGGGATACACACAGACAAAATCATTGCTGGAGGAAAAAGGTATTGGAGAAAGGGATAAGCTGTTATGTATGAGTAAGTCAGACCTAAGAATGTATGTAGGTATAATAACAAGACATAATGATCTTAGATACTTCTTGAAAAAGATTCGACTTTGTGATGATGATATCTGCAGATGGTGTGGCGAAGAAGAGAAAAACACATTCCACTATCTTTGTCAATGCCCTGCGTTATCAAACAGCCGTAATAAATGTTTTGGCTCTTTTTTCTTTCAGAATATGGAGGACTAGAAGGGTATGGGAGCTAAGAAAATTGTCAAATTTACGAAGTTCACGGGACTACTTAGTGGGAGTTATTAAATCATCAGAGAAGTCACTATGGATCAATAATGGTCTTGTGAATCCACACATATTTAATTATGTGTGATCCTCTATTAACCTTACCTAACCTAACAGACGATAGTCAAGATCGTACCATTTGTATGCTTGTATTTATAATCAGTTTTACCGTAGCTAATTCTTTTGCAACGCCCAAGAGTGCAATATCATCAGCAAAACCAACGATTTTTACCCCGTATGGAAATTTGAGCTTAAGAACGCCATCATACATTACATTCCACAGAAGCGGACCAAGAACGGAGCCGTGCGGTACGCCTCCTGTTACGCTGTAGTGTTATGTTCCCGCATTCGTTTCATAAGTTAAAACCCTATTCCGGAAATAATCCATAATTATGGCTAATAGATAGCTAAAACAGATAGCATACATATTTTTCACGATTTAAGTAAAAATTTAACACAATCTATATATGTACATATCTATCTTCTATATATATAAAGCACAAAATGTGTTTGTATGTTTCTTTGTTTGTCGGAAAGTTATACCTGCCTACATCAGTGAACTAATCTTTCTGAAATTTTCACAGTTTATTATCAGATATACTGTCGAAAATTGGGTACTTATTTTTTATATCCAACGTGGGCGTGGCACCTAGCCATACAATGTAAATACTTATCATCATGTTGCTTGGTAATAGTAATAGGTAGCGCCTTGAAATTTTGCACCAGTAACCTCTATAATAACACACAAAGTTACGAGAAACATCGGATTGGAATAGTGGGCGTTGTACCTCCCATATAAAGTAAAAAATTATTATCCTGTATCTAGAGAACTGCAATAGGTAGCGCCTTGGAATTTCGCACCAGTAACCCCCATACCAACTTAAATAGTTTAGTTAAACACATACTGAATTGGAATAGTAAGCGTGGTACCTCCCATACAAAGTAAAAAGTTATTATCGTGTTCCTGCCAAACTACAATAGATAGAGCCTTGAAACTTTGCACGAGTAACCCTTGTGCTATTATGCCACGTGCATAGTATGCCAAGATACAGAATGAATGGAGATAGCGGGCGTGGTACCTTCCATACAAAGTGAAAAATTATTATTGTGTATATACAGGACTATTATAGGTATGGTCTTGAAAGTAAAAAAACGTCTAGCAATATACAAGTTAGATTTGGGTAGGGAGCGTGGTACCTCCTATACAAAGTGAAAAAATATTATCGTCTACCTAGAGAACTATAATAGGTAGAAACTTTGCACAAGTAACTCTCATACTAATGTGAATAGTCTAGAGAAATATAGACTGGATTAGAATAGTGGGACTGGAGTAGGAAAAAATTAGTATCGTGTTAATACGTATAGTACCTTTTATACATATAAACTTAAACATTTTTGACGTGAGAATAGTCTGCGCTTTTAAATTAAATATTTGATATACTTTTCTTCCAATTGCTTATTGTATTTTTTGTGGATGGGTGTATATTACAATAATAATGGGTGATTTTTTTGAGGTTAGGATTTTCATGCATTAGTATTTGACAGATCACGTGAGATTTCAGACATGGTGTCAAAGAGAAAGATGGTCAGTATGCTTTGACATTTGCTCATGAATAGACTTACTAACGAGCAACGCTTGCAAATCATTGAATTTTATTACCAAAATCAGTGTTCGGTTCGAAATGTTCAAATGTGACAAATTTTGTTCAGCGATGAGGCTCATTTCTGGTTGAATGGCTACGTAAATAAGCAAAATTGCCGCATTTGGAGTGAAGAGCAACTAGAAGCCGTTCAAGAACTGCCCATGCATCCCGAAAAATGCACTGTTTGGTGTGGTTTGTACGCTGGTGGAATCATTGGACCGTATTTTTTCAAAGATGCTGTTGGACGCAACGTTACGGTGAATGGCGATCGCTATCGTTCGATGCTAACAAACTTTTTGTTGCCAAAAATGGAACAACTGAACTTGGTTGACATGTGGTTTCAACAAGATGGCGCTACATGCCACACAGCTCGCGATTCTATGGCCATTTTGAGGGAAAACTTCGGAGAACAATTCATATCAAGAAATGGACCGGTAAGTTGGCCACCAAGATCATGCGATTTGACGCCTTTAGACTATTTTTTGTGGGGCTACGTCAAGTCTAAAGTCTACAGAAATAAATTGGACAAAATTGGACTTTCCGAATGGACCACCTAAGACGCAGCCGCGGTCAACGTTTAAATGAAATTATCTTCAAAAAGTAAATGTCATGGACCAATCTAACGTTTCAAATAAAGAACCGATGAGATTTGCAAATTTTATGCGTTTTTTTTTAAAAAAAAGTTCTCAAGCTCTTAAAAAATCACTCGTTATTAAGTTGAAAAGCCCCTATCCCCTAGCACTTTAGCACATCGTTGTGGCATAGTTTAGAACAATTCATCACATTGGGCTGGACTTAGTTTTACCATTTCCAGCTGCATCATTTTCATTAAAATAGGCTTGTTTTGCGTGAGCTACTAGTGTTTTACTAGTTTAATTAACTGTAAACTTTCTATACCATATTAATGCTCAAATTAACATTCAGTGTCTTTGGAAAATCACTAGTACCATTTGTTTTAGAAGCATAGTACTACACATAGACCTAATTGAGTCTTTTTTAACTAGTTTATTAGGCGGTATTGCTCCTTTGGTACCCAAGTGAAAATAACTAACAAAATAATTTTTTATGGTTTTATTTTCTCAAAATATTTAAATACAAGAAAATTGACTAAATTAAAGAAAATTGTACTGATTTGTATTAGATTAAAAATAATGAAAAAAAAAACAATTTTCTTCAGCGCAGTTTTTTGTAGGTTTATTTTTTATTAACAAATTTTTCAACTTTTGCTTCAAGTAAGCTTTGATAATTCTATAGGATAAAATATTTTTGGTGAAAATTTTCTTTTCCATAAAAAAGTAGATTTCTGAGGCGAACCCGTGTTCGTTATTAAATACATACATGTTATTAAATTCATAAAGTCCAACTTTGTATAGCTGCAAAATCATGCATATACACAGAAAAACCAGTGCCTAAATGCCTAATAAAATAGAACAACATTTATTTATTTTTTTATTATTTATTATTTATTAGATATCTCTATGGTTTTTTTTCAAGGAAGTCTTATCATTTTAATAAGGAAAACTTTTTGAAAAAATCAAGAAGAAAACTTAGGGATTTTATTGGGTATTATTCTTGTTTTTTCAAAAAGGTTTTCTCCTTGGTTTCCATAGGCTATCTTGTTTTTTTTTTATAAAAACAAAAAAAATAACAAAAAAATTTCGAAATAAAAATCTGAAAAAAATTTAAAAACTTCTGTTTTTTAAAAAGTTATTTATATTATAAAACTTTTTTGGCATCTACTTTAAAATTTTTTGCTAATCAATCTTTGATTACTTTCTACGTTTTCTTGTTGTGGTGGCGGTAGCCATTTTGCCTTCATATTATCCTCTATTTCTCCAGTGCACAGTGGGGCAGAATCAAAATATCATTTATAAACGGCTAGGCCGATTGATCGAAAATTTGACATGAGCATAACAGAGGAGTATCTGATTTAAAGTTATAAAGGTGGGTACCATACACCCTCCAGGGGTGGCGCTATGTGGTCCCAAATTTGGGAACATCTCACATGGAAATTTTTTACAGCTTGCCATTTCTTCAGTTTTATTCTGATTTTTTAAAATTATCCATGGTCTTAAAGGTCTTGTCAATACCTACAAAATGGCATCCAAACTTGCAAATACTAATTTAAAATTACTGAGTTATAAGCATTTTAAGTAATAACATTTTTGATTTTTCGCTACCTTGGTCAAGTTTTTTCAAAATATTGGGTACAGTTTTTACCAAATTTAAATTTTTTTTTTTAGTTTATATTACTAATTTATGTTATGTTATGTTATGGTACTGTTATGGTAACATTAACTGATAAAAGTGTGATAAATATGCGAATACTCATATTTAAAGGCACATAGATACATACATAGTTTTGAAGTTAAAAATTAATTAATGAATGAATACTTTTTTGTTTGATAGGAAATTGCATCATTTATATTTTTATATATAAAAAAATTAAATATTAAAACAAAATCTTAAAATTGGTTGCTGATATCTGAAAATTTCGAAAAATGATGGAAAAAACGGGCAAATTTGAGGGAAGGAAAAATTTTAAATATGCAATAAAATTTTTATAAAGTTAACAAATCATATAAAATTTTCTATGCATGTGTAATCACGGGGGCGTTCGGAAGACTCTCCGCAGGGTCAGGGAGTACTTCTATTGGTCAAACCAAAACACCCATATTCGCGATTTCATTGCAAATTGTCAAATTTGCAAGGAAAAGAAGCTGACAAATAAAACGCTACGTCCGCCTATGGGAGCAGAATCTCTAAGTGAACGTCCATTTAAAAAAGTCTTTATCGATTTTCTCGGTCAGTATTCCCGTTCAAAGAACGGTAACTCTTTCATGTTTATAGTTTTAGACCATTTAACTAAATTTGTATTGCTTAAAACGCTGACGAAGGCTAATACTAGAAGCGTTGTGAAATTTTTAATTAGCGAGTTTTTTTATAAATTTGGAACCCCCGAAACCATTGTCTCTGATAACGGCAAGCAATTTATCAGCAAGCAATTCACTGATTTAGTCGAAAACTTTGGTGTGAAGCATACATTCACCGCAGGCCAACGCTGCTGAACGCGTAAACCAGTCGATATTGGCTGCGGTACGCTCGTATCTACAGGATGACCAGTCGGAGTGGGACAATCGTCTGTCCGAAATAGCATTTTCCCTTAGGTCAATGCAAAAAATCTGCAATATTAAGAAAAGGAAATTCCACAATTCCCAAAATAAATACCAAAAATGGGATTTTTTACTCGTTTGCCCATAAAGTCTACATATGGACTAGGGCTCATAAAATTCTTTCAAAAACAATTTGAAACATATATGGCTTTATTAAAGCAGTCTTCTTTTTTGATCCCAGCTTTGTCATTTTAAAATATATAGGCTAAATTCAAAATTTCGATGTAAAATAGGTGATATTGTGGGACCTTCATCTTCTACAAAGATGATCAATTTTATACGAAATTTTGTTTAGAATTTCAAACATATAGTTAGCTTATACAAAAAAATAAAATTTTTATATATTCGTTAAGAAAATTGTTTCTATATAAAAAAAGATTAATGGCCTTTTCTGGGCTAAAGTACACAAAAATTCAATCATATTGGATATTTTAAATTGAAAATCGCCTAGTTTTTAAATCAGTACATATACAATCTTCAAATTTATCAAAAATATTAAGAATTTGGCTCGCTCACTACGATAAAAGATGTAACAAAATGTTGTAAAAATTGTACACAATATTTTGAAAGAACTGGGTCAGGGTAACGAAAAATCAAAAATGTCATTTTTTAAAATGCTTATAACTCAAGCATTTCAAATTATTATTTGCGAATTTGGATACCATTTTGTAGGTATGGACAAGACCTTTAAGGCCATGTATAATTTTAATAAAATTTGAATAAAACTAAAGAAATGGCAAGCTGTAAAAGAATATTCAGGTGCAAGGTTCTCAAATTTGGGAGTACATAGCGCCACCCTTGGAGGGTGTATGCTACCCTACTTCTTCTGATCGATTGTCTAGAGGGGATTGAAGCCACTTAATTTTTAAAACCCGAAAAACCATGGAAAAATTTTTTCGTCCTCTGCCAGGAATCGATTCTGGTGTTTTTCGTTTTGTAGGTACTTAACCACTACACGAAATGTATATTTTATGTTTCAACAAACAGTTTCTATGTGGATTTATATAAACGAAATATCAAGAAGGCTAATATAATCAAGAAGATATCCTTATTAATAAAATTAAAAAGATGATTTACACATGATCTTATAGGAACCTAATGAAATCAATCAGGAAAACGAAAATCAAGAAGAAATCCATTTTTATACATTTTTCATAAGAAAACCTAATAGAATCAAAAAGTCTTTCTCAATGGATTGTTTTTTTGTGTTAAAAATTAGTAAAAAAAATTGGGAATATAAAGTTTTCTTATTGATTTAATGGGATTTCCTTATTGATAAATTAAAAAGATTTACCGCATAAAAATAATTAGAAATCTCTTCGAAAAAAACTTCCCTTCTTTGATTCTATTAGATATTTTTTGGCTCGTGTTCCAATTACTTAAATTTAATATGTAACTGCTCGTTATGACAACTGTTGCTTTCTCTCAACTCCATAAATGTTGTGCTAAAATTAACCCCCATATTTATAAAAATAAAACCGTTTTAAAATCTATTTTAGAACAACTTTTTTTTGTAATTTTTTCTAAAATAAATTTCAAATATATGTATTTTATTTTTTATAAATATAGGGGTAAATATTTTTCGAATAATGACAATGGAAGTAAGAACACTAGGTAGGTATTAAATTTAATTTATTTTGTTACATTTATTTATTTATTTAATAGATTTTGTTTCAAAATGTATTTTTAATTTTTATTAATTTCTAAAATTTAATAAAATCATAATTTATTTAACATTTTTTAAATCTAATTCATTTTAATTTTAATTAATTATTTTATTTTCGGTTTTTATTGGATTAAATTATTTTTAACTACATATTTTATTTATCGGTATTAGCAAAGTTTTACTTTACTATCAAAGTTACATAAATGTTACAACTATTTAATATTTATATATTATGTTGTTATAATATTGCTAGCTTTATTATTTACAATAATTAATTACACATGATGGAAAAAAGGAAAAGGCATGAGTTTTGAGTTTTGTTTAATTTGTTTTCATTGACATTAATGTCATCTGAGAAATTTAGGATATTTTATTATATCTAATGAATTATGTTTATTTGATCATTTTGTATTTCTGTTTATATTTTTGGATATACATAGTTAGTTTTGTTGTAATAATCACAAATTGTTATTAAAATAAATGTTTTTTAATGAAACTTAATTTATCGCTAATGCCCAAAATTTAGAAGTCGCCCTAACTATAGATTTTGATAGTTATTTGTTTGCCTTTGCTTGAGAAATGTCTTGTAAGAGTTTTTAAAATTGTACGGCTACACCTTTTCAAAACAAGTTTTTTTATTGTAAAACCAAATACCAAGTAATTTGCTAATAATTAACATAGAGTTTTAACACAACTTTTCGGAGAAAATCAGAATATTAGAGGAGTTATTAAAAAAAATGTTTATAAACAAAAATTATTTTAAACTGAAATGGTTTATAAAAGTCGTCCTATTCATTAGAAAATATGCATGTTTTTTTTAAAGAATTTTATGCATAAAAAATAAATATATAAATAAATAAATAAAAAATCTAATAACAAATATATCTACTTAAATTGTCATATTATTTTAATATTTATTAAATTTGAAAAACGTTTCAATTAATTATTGTTTTTGCATGTATGTAGACGTGAATAAATAATAATAAAGATCATATACCTATCAATTATATTAACAATTGCTTATGTTTATTCTACGAAAAATTAATTCTTTTCATACACGTGTTACCTGCCAATATAGTTTCATTTTGTTCTGCTTCATTTTAATTATTTCATTATGTATTAATAATAATATTAATTTATTAAACAATTATAAAAAGCATGCAATAATTACAATTATTAATTATTTAGGGCAAATTTATTCCTTAAACAAAGTTAGTTTTAACGGAAAGTTATAAAAAACCTAAATAGTTATAAGATTTTCGCAACAGAAAATAATAAAAATAAAGTTATATTAAAAATTAAAAGAGGGTTGCCCGTTGGACTAGCGATCTAATACTCTGAAAGATTCTTGGTGCCAGAGAAATTCCAGGTTAAAATAGGAGGAACTTGTTAACTGCGTTACCGACAGGCCATGGAAGCTTTCAGTATCCTCTGATCAAGATGAAAAACAAAGATATGCGGGGCTAAAGAAAAATGTGGATGCTATGGGGGACATTAGCCAGCCTCAAATCACTACATTCAACAGTAAATGTGGGATCACACGATTGTCGCAATGCACCAAAGATTGCCTTATATTATGCGCCAATCGTGTAATTCCACAATCAATAAGCACATGCGGCAATCGAGGCGGATATTGTGCTAGTTTTGCCCAATAAAATGCAACTCTGGTACGGCAATCGTGTGACTGGCAATAATCAACCATGCGGCAATAGAAATGATAAAAACGCAACGATATTTATTGTGTTCTTGAGGGGCAATAGACGTCAGCAATACAGGGCAATTTACATTTTTATAAATAACGTATTTTTTGTATGTGCTCATATATTTTTTAAGTAGAAATAATTTCATTTTATTTCATAATAGCTGTGCCCGCCACTTCGTTGGCGGCTTTGCAATATTTTGTTCGATTTTGCTTTGAAAGTAGAAGAGAAGTAACACTCAGGTAATTAATGCCTATATTAACTGTGTTACTTCCTTTAGAAACTGATAGTAATAGATAAAACAGAGGGTTAGTTTGATAGTAAAGCTTCGCTTAGTGCAACATTGCAATTGCACGTTGTGATTATTGCGCCCGCAATTTAGTGCTATGTGGCAATACCGGCGAATGCGTTTTTAGTTCCGCCTTAAACTATGCTGCATATAAGTTTATGTATTTTTTACTTTATAAAAACCAAGGTATGCGTATTTGGTTATGCGTACTTTCACTCCATTTTCTCGACTTTCTCTTGGAAATAAGATATTTTTCCTGAAGAAAAGTATCCTATATTGGGATCAGGATACTTAGGTATCTCTTCACAAAATTCTGTTGAAATCAGTAGTTTTTACGTGTTGTGAACGTAAAAGAAAAGCAGACAGACAGACGGAATCGAATTACTATACGTTTTATTATTGTCGTACTTTTAAGTATACATCTTTCAAGGCTTTATAAATTGTAATGCGAAAAAAACAAAAGCCTTTTGCAGCTATCTTCGGAAGCTAGAAAGCGAGCTGGAAATGCCATTCGCATGTTTGTGGCCATTTTACGAATATATGGTAACACCAGTTCCAATAAATCTCTGAAGGTTTCGCCATTCATTCGAATAAATTTTGTAAATAAAAATTTCTGATTGTATATTTTTCTAAATTATTTTAGGGTCTTCTCATATGCAACTGATGAGTTTCTTTTTTTGTTAGCCAGTCTCTATCACATATATAAATATATATGAATTAAATCAACGGTTTAATTAATTTAAATCAACGGTTCAATTTAACAACGGTTGTAGCGACCGTGACTACAGTTACGCAGGGTTCCTTTAGCAGCACCACCACGAACAGCAGGCGTCGCTGCTTTCTTGGATGTTGATCAAAGATTACACACAGAAGTTGCAAGCTCAAAGGTTGCCTATGAATTAAACCAATGCCCTTACTAAAACTATTGACATTTTTAAGAAAACTATAAATACATTAGGGCGATTATTCATTTACATTTGGGTATTTTTTCACAATTCTTGGGCCAAATTTCAATTTTTTTTGGGCAATTTTTTTAGGGTGATTATTCATTCGGCAATTTTTCATTTTTGTTTTTGGGCGATTTTTCGTAGGGTCATTTTGCATGCAGCCTATACTGATGATTTAAAAATTTTCAAATCGATTTCTAGTCTTGAGTATTGTAAAAATTTCCAAGTGGATTTAGATAGATTGTCGTTCTCGTCTGAGTGTAGTGGCCTATCTTTCAATTTAAATAAATGTTTTTCTATAAATTTTCATTGATGTTGCAATACTATTGTCACTAAATATATTTTAAGTAGTAATACTTTATCGTCCGTCGATAAAATTGTGGATTTAGGTGTAATGTTTAATAGAAAATTATTATTCAATAATCTTTTAAATTATAAAATACCTAAGGGTTACTCTCTTTGATCATTACACTGAGAAAATACTGTTTACTACTTATCTAAGATCCAGATTAGAATATGCGTCATTTATTTCGATTTCCAGTTCCTAAATTTATCGTGTTGAACAAATTCAAAAAAAAAAAAAAAAAAAATAGGCTCTTTCGTTTTTACATTTTTCTAATTCATTACCCTCAATTCCAGTTACTTCTTATGCGGAAAAATGTGAATTAATTTCATTAAAAACTCTTGAAACAAGACGCAATATTTCACCAAATACTTTTTGGTGCAGTCTTGTCAATGGTCTAATAGATTATCCTGATTTACTACATGATATTAAATTGTATATTCCTTCTAGATCTCTAAGAAATAACAATTACAAGATAGATATTCACAGAACATCGTATGATATCAATGAACCTTTGAAAAGATCCATGATATTATACAATAAAGTTTCAAATAATTTAGTTACAGGTATTTCATTAAATGAATTTAAAAATATTTTAATTTATTGAAATAATATAATTATTTTTAAATTTTATAAATAAACAATATGCGTACCAAGTAAAGTAAGAGTGTTAAGAGTCGACCCTTAAAGTTTGTTGTCGTGAAACATTTATTTGAATGGATTATTTTTGAGAACGTAAAACGACATTTTTCTTAATTTATAAAGTCTCGTCAAAAAGAAATATCTGGAACTGGTCTACTTTAAAAATACAGAATAAAAAATAAGCAGTGTATATATAAAATGTCGAATAAAATGTTGACTAGACGAAAGATTCTAACTCAATCAAATGAAGTCTTATCGATAGCTGACTCGCGATTACACTGCTTTCATACTCAAGTTAACACCCATACATAAAACATATACATAAAACGCTGCATTCACATGATGTGTTTTATCATATAAAATGTTGCATTTTAAACCATGCTAATATCATATGCACTTCAAAATCCGCGTTTTTTATAAAGTTTATCATTTTGATGTTCACCGTTAGTAGTGTTACCTACATATGGCTGTTTTTTTTTGCAAGTGTTATAAGTCCATTTTTTCTATGTTGAGATTTTGCGTTTGAAACCATAAGACCATAAAAATATTGGCGAACTTTAATCAATTTGAATGATGTTTTAAACATTATACCTCTTAAATTTTATTATAAAATAATTACTAAAATTATTTGAAGAAATAAACGTTTTTTATAGCCCCACTTGGAGTTATACCACTTTCAAAAATAAAATATTACAAAAAGTAAAAACAGGAGCAAATTTTAGTCCATATTTTTATAGACATAAACTTTACTGGAGTAGATTTTTATGTAAAAAGTAATAGTATAATGAAGAAATTTAAATAGACGAATATCCGAGTTTATTAAAAAGTTTTTTTGGTAATATTAAAAAGTAGCTGTGACCACACACGTTGTGTGCGTCTTCACAATATTTTGTTCGATTTGGCTTTAAAAGTAATCCACACCAAATTTTAAGACTCTCACGTGTTTACTTTATATAGAGGTACCCATCCATGGATAAAATTCTAAAAATTATTGTAAAGCTCTGTAAAAGACAGACAGAAATGAGTTACTCATTCTTTTAAAACAGCGCCATCTGTTCCGCAACATTGCTTAAAATATACTCCTGAATAACGTTTACATATGTAAATATAATTTGTTGTTAGTTTTAATAGAAAAAATTTAATTGTTTAGTTTTGTTTCTTATGTTTTTGTTTTATTTAAATTATTTGTTCAAATTGAGAAATATCCTTTATGAGTAAAATACAGATGTTGGTGTTTTTTTACTTGGATAAAATGTATGCAAGATGCAGTTTGACTTCCTTTTTTTAGCATGTGTCATGTTCAACCATACTTTGGATTAGCTTTCCATGTCATGGCATTCAGAGTTTTTTACAAAATTTTGACATCATTTGTAACTTTTTACCTGATGATAATTTGAAGATGTTTAATTTTTCTTTGAGATGTTTTCCATCGGAAATAGAAAATATTTTTATTTTAATGTAAACGCCTTGATTTCAATTTATACAATTTGTTTTATACACTTTAGTTTTTTCATAAACCTTTTTAACGAAAACATAAACCAAAATAAATTATTTGGTTCAAGGATTTGATAGGTGCGGTGTATTTTATTAACATTATCGATAAACTGGCAACGTCGTCACAACATTGTTAGGGAATACCAAATTAACACTGATGTTGTGTTAAAGTGATGTTACCTCAAAATCGACGACGATGTTGCCGACGCTAAACAGAATAAGGATGAATATATTTTTTCGGAAAAAAGTATCCTATATTGGGATCAGGATACTAAGGTACCTAATTTTGTTAAAATCCATCCAGTAGTTTTTACGTGATGCATACACAAAAAAGAAAGACAAGCATACAGACAGACATCATAGATGTAAAAATGAATATTACTTCGTTAAGATTTTTAAATTAGAAAGAGGTATTTTAAATTTAATTTTCTTTTACAGACGGCATATTGAAGTATAGGTGAATAGGTGGTACAAAAGGTAATAAACATATCACATCGTTATATTTCTCTTTTGTTATGTATGCTCCTTGAAGTTTGATGAAGTGGTAACATATTAATTTTGAGGTCCTCCTTTTTTTCCAAATAATGACATACTAATTTTATAAAAAATTTTGTGAGGTTCATTCCTTTTGAACCTCATCCAACTAATTTTAAGCCAGCTTAAGAAAAAAAGTTTGATATTGCCTCTTCTAGATTTAGTTGAGACAAAGTCTTTGCAGTCTTTGCAGTTCGTACAATATGTAGGTGTATTTCGGCAAGCCTTTGTTGCGTAATAATAGTCTTGGACAGTGTGTAATTGATCCTTTTTCTTTAATGATCTTTCCACAATAGCAAAATCTCAGTATTTTAGTGTGAAAAGTGCTAACGAGTAGTATGCACTGCAATAGCAATAATCAATAGTAATTGCAATAAGAAAATTGTTTTAATTATAATTATTAGGAAAGGACTTATACCACTTTCAAAAGAAATATTTGTGCCATAGCATTGTACAGCAAAAGTGGTTTTGTTTATTTTATGTCAAAATAAAGCTCTATTGAAATTGTGAATGCAACTATATAGAGAAGGTGTCTATAGCTTATTAAAATTACCATTGACTTAGTTTTTTTGTGGACTTTTACCATTTTCAAAAAAACAGCTCATATATTTTTAAAGAAGAAAAATAAATTTAATTCTCACTAATTCAGCGCGTCAGGTACGTTTCCATTGATATATTTGTGCCACAAAACGTTTATTCTATGATAACAAAGGCAACTTTAATTACAGATTGACAAATTCGAAAAAGTAAATATGTATATATTTTATTTTACCTTGTGTTAAAAATATACATATATACATATTTCTTTATATGAACTTAAGTATGCTGCTAATGTCAAATCCAAGGCGTTTGATGGAGTGTTGCATAGTGCGCTTCTGTCAAAAGTTATTGCTTCTGTTGTCGGTTATAACTTTCTTTGATGCAAGTGTTGTTATAGATAGAATTTCATCATACGACTTCAAGATTAATTCACGGGTACCACAAGGCTCTATCCTTATTCCTACCCTATTTCTTGTTTTTCTAAATGACCTTTTTTGTTAAACTTTTAACCCATTTTACTATTTTGCAGATGAAAGCAGCATTTCCAATTCGTATTCATTCTGCAAACGGCAGAACATACATTCATTTAAACATATTAGAATGACTTTGACCAAGATTTGCAAATAATTTTCGATTTTAAAAGATTTCTGAGTGAAATCTTAAACATATTGTACACTTCAAATAAAATAAAAAAATCAAAATAAAATAAAATAAAAAATCAAGTTGGTTGAAAAAGGTTGTAAAAAAACTATTGAAATATTTTTCAAAAAAGACAAAATGGCGAAATCCCAGCCGTAAAACTAAAAAGACCTTTTCACTTCAGATCTTATATAAGGCATGCCTAGACCTTTTCTCGGTACGATCCTTATTATGACATTCACTGAGTTAATGCGAATAATTTTTTTGCGCTGATTACACGATTCTACTTTTTTTGACAGACGCCGATAAAACATTTACCCGTAGAACACGTTGTATATACTTTCAGCTTTAACGATAATTTGTTTGATAATTAAAAAACTTGAAGTTTTTTCTTAACAAACTTAAGGATTGAGATAATTATATTATTTAGTTTTTATTTAAAAAATTTTCGTATTCTTTTTCGCTTTAGATTTAGTTTTAGGTTACAACTTAAAAATGGAAAGGCTTTTTAGCAATTAGCATTAATGGTTAAGAACGAAAACTTATTTAGACATGCCTACTTGTATTGCTAGCTTATTATCACATTACTGCGACCTTTCAAAATTGGTTTGTTCGGTGTAGTTCGGAGTTGATTTGTATTTATGGCCATTTGAATGAATAATTAAATTTCATACTGCCATAAACACGTTTTTATTTTATATGAAAATGAATGCAATTTAATATGTTGCGATATATGTACATAAGTTTAATTCAATATAACCATCTTTTTAAATGCCTCACAAACTATTTAATATTCACATGCATTTTAGAAATTGCATCATTAATTTCTTTATGTTTCCATCAGGTATATATTGCATTTTTACGAAGTGTTCATGATAGTGTTTCCTTATATTTTTATTAAGATCAAATAATTTAGAACTTCTTCAAAAATTTTCATTATTAAATTTGTTTTTATTTTTGTTAAATATGTAAATGCTACCAACTATTTCGTGTTGTTGTCACAATGATTTTCTACGAAGTTATCTCTTTTTGTTATTTATCTTTGGAGTTTATACAGTTAAAATATAAAATAATTAAACAATAATAAATAAATTATCTTTACATACAATCAGTACTTTAACCTAAATTTATATGTATTTATTCAAATGAACAATGGACGAAAACTTAACAAACAATATGTACAAAATGTGTGCCAATAGAAAATTGCACAGAATATAAATTTAATTATTTCCTTTCGTTTTGTTTTGTTCTAATTGTTATTATTTTAACTTTTTTTGTTAGTAAAACCAATTAATAAATACAATACATGCGTGCGAATACACCCTTAAAACACCAGCATAACGCAATTGGCCTAATTGTCGTACACGCAATTGCCTTAGATAATAAAAGTTTTAAATTCAGATTAAATTTTGGGAACGAGCTTCTGAATGATG
This sequence comes from Phasia obesa, assembly GCA_949628195.1. Classification (NCBI taxonomy): domain Eukaryota; kingdom Metazoa; phylum Arthropoda; class Insecta; order Diptera; family Tachinidae; genus Phasia; species Phasia obesa. The sequence continues at coordinate 70,912,156 of OX451219.1, forward strand.
TTTTTTTATGTTACTTGGGCGCTGCTAATATAAGTCTTGTAATCTGTTTTATTGTTAATACATGGCAAATCTCAATTTTGAGATCATTCAGTTTAAAAGCGCTAACATGCTTACGATTTTTATTTGGTTCGTCACTTGTCACTTGTCACACTCGTCACTTTTCAGAAAGAATCTAAAGAAATTAAGTAATATTATTACTTCTATAGTTTATCATATGGAATGTACGCGTGTTTAAGGATGGCTTAAAGACATGACCAATTTGGAAACTAAACTGATACACACAGACAACATATATACATATGTGAACAATAATACGACTGGCTGTACAGGAGGAAATAAAAATTAAAACAGTAAAAACAAAAATAAACAAACAATTTAAATTTAATGAAATTTAAATTTATTTTATTTGTTGCTTTTGGACGTGTTAAAATAAAAGTGTGCTATTTCATTTACAAGGTGTGTGTGCTACATGTATTGTATATAATTTTTCTCTTTAATTATTCAATTATATAGATATTTATTCGATATAACTATAGTGATTTTTTGACAGCTATCGTTAAGAAATTTATGGTATTAATAAATAATTTTGTTGGTATTATTAACAAGTAATTATTATAACTCTTTATTATTTTAATTATGTTGTATAGTACATTTAAAATAATTAAAAAAAAAAGAAAATCATGCATTTAATATGGTTGGTTTAGTTGCATTGCTGATATTCTTATTTAAGACTAATTACAATATTTTCGCTAAATAACACACATACACTTATGTACATGTGCATACATGATACACATGCAAATGTAAATATATAATGCAGATACATATTTAAATGTACACGTATATATCCATACACACATACATATGTTAAGTAAAAAATTCTGATTTACACTTAGTACTATTATGTTTCTTAACATGTTTTTAAATTTGTAACTTAAATAGGATTGAATTTAGATCTACAACATTTGTTTACTTAATAAGTTCTTATTTATAAGGTAAAGATAGAGAAGTCTTAAGTAAGAAATATGCGTCTGAAAAGAAATAAGAAAAGCTAAGTTAGAACATAAGGTTACTTTCAAGTTTGTAATCATAAGAAATTGTTAAAATTATTATTACAAAATAAACTAAAGATTCGTTTGTAACCGGAAGCATTAGATGTTGTACAAAAAGATTTATATTTTTAAAAAAACATTTATTAACATTGAGAAAAGACTGATAAAACTAAAAAGACTATATCTGATTTAAAGGATTTCTCACACTGTTAACTGAGGATTGAGTTTATATTCCATTAACATGTTACTTGGAAATTTGTACTTGAATTTGTTGACAGTTTCTTTTTGAAATTGTAAACAGGCAAAGTTTCATTTTAAGGATTAGGATTTATTTTAGGCAGTGCAGAGTGTATAACAAACCTTACAATGGACGATCTTCACTAGTTGTTAAACTTAAATTATTTAAAGGTTTGATTCTCAGGTATATATTTGTTTTTAATGGTTAATAGTTTCCCAGCAAAAAATACTGCTTCGTTGTATGCAGGTTTATAAAGGAGAGACGAGTTGTTACGAACCTGCTTACGTATGACATGATATTTTTTCACGATGTCCCACTTAGTAGCATTTCCTTCAAAGCGCTCAATGCAGCGCAGTATAGATGTTCTAAGATCATACGGTATTAAGTGCGTAACTCGTCGTAACTCCTCGTAAATTCGAAATTTGTTGTGCTTTTTAGTATGCACTACTGTAAAGCGAAAGGTAAAAAATTCGCTGTTTTTTTGAAAACTTAACATTTTATGTCATACAAAATTGTTTTTATTTAGGCAAAATATTTTCATACCAAAATATTTTCATGTACAAAACCTTAACAAATCGAAGAGTGTTAAAAGGAAATACGTCTGTAGTTTCTAAGAGGCTAACACGATCAAATTGACACATGGTTACAGTAGAGATGTAGTAGATGTCCATTAAGCCAACAAAAACTACTTTGGTATTATTTACAAGACGTAAAAATCGGAGACTCATTAGGCTGACTTTAAATGGCGTTAGTATTGAGATCCCGGATGATGTTAAATATCTTGAAGTCATCCTTGAACGGGCGCTCATTTGGAATAAACGTATATCCTACACTACCGACAAGGCCATAAGGGCGGGCAACATATGACCGCCAAAGGCTTTTTGGTAAAACGTGGGGATTAAAGCCAATAATGATGTATTGATCTTATAATGCAGTTATAAGCCCAATTTTAACTAACTCTACTTCAGTACAGTGGGCGAAGACCAAACAGGTGACAACCAGTATCTTATTTGACAAGGTCGACTGCCTAATCTCTGTCTCTGTTACTTGGGCCAGTGCATTTGGAATTAGAAGCGTGCAGAAGTATTTTGCGGCTGCCGGATATTTCGTCAGCAAAATCCGGAAGCCTGTTGGGACATCTGCGCTTACTTCGGCTTTTTATAAACGAATCTTGCCTTAGGGTATCTGATAGTATTCAGCCGTCACTCGAGTTGCTTAGGAATTTTGATTTCCTTATTCCCGATATGATATGTTGGGACAACCTTGGTGGCACGAGGTATCAGACCTGGGTTGGTTTACTGAAGGCCCGAAACAGGAAAATGGTAACAAGGGAGCCGGTCTTCTAAGCATAAACTTTAAACGGGCCATTACTGTGAGCAAATACCAACGATATTTAAGGCAGATCGAGAGAAGGTATAAGAAGAAAGATTAAGTTTAAAAAGAAGTTATCTGATGTCTAACAGCCAAGATAAAAGCCTTAACCTCATTTGAACTAGGGTCGACATCTTTAAATAAACTCGGATCTCACAATAGATTAACACTATGTTGGGTTTTCAATAATGAGGGTGATTTTGGCAATGAGCAGGAGGACTGCCAACCTGGAGCCCGACGTAGATTTATAGGACCAGCACCTTTTTTGGCGTATCAAATGGTAATGCTAAGCAAACAACTGATTCTTGGCCAAAGCAGAGTTCTCTGGCCATTGGGAAACTCTAACAGGACTCAGGCAATTCGAAACGTTTTATCATATTACATCCCAAAAGCTACTATCACTCAATAAGAGTGACCTAAAGCTACTTAAGGAATGTATATAAAAATCTTTTTTATAACGGCTATATATAAATGAAAACAGCAACAACAACAAAATATACTAATATTTATAGGCAAAAATAAATTTTGTACACTTTTATTTTGTTTGCAAAAAAATGTCCCGTTATAAAGCGTTTGTTCGAAAATTGTTTACTTTGGATTTTAATTAGTCAAGAGTAATTTCATAACTAAACGATTGATTCTTGCTTGAGAAAATAATTCAAAAAAATGCCAGAAAAGCAAATGTCCAAGGATTTTAAAGAGACAATTATAAAACTGAGTGAAAGAAACCATGTCAACACGTGAAATTGGAAAAATAATAAGTAAACCACATAGTACTGTTCATTATGTGATAAAAACATTCCAAAAAAATGGATCGTGAGAAAGACCTGGTGGTGGTGGCCGACCCAAAAAAATAATACTAGAAAGAAAAATATGTAATTTTGTGTTAAGCAGGGAAGTGGTAGTGTAATGGTTTGGGGTTGTATGAGTGCAAACGGGATAGGTAACCTTGTTTTCATAGAAGGAAACATGAATCAAATATCGTACTTAAATATTTTAAAAATATTTAATGAGCTTAGGCGATGGCTTTGTATTCGTTCAGGACAACGAACCAAAGCACTCGGCCCATGTAGTCAGAGAATGGCTGCTTTATAATAACAAAAAAGTTTTTCCTCATCCTCCCCAAAGCCCAGACTTGAATTCCATAGAGCATTTGTGGGCTTTCATGAAAACAAAATTAATGTAATACCATATCACCAACAAAGAAATCCTGAAAAATGCTCTTTTGGACATATGTAATTCTATACCCGAGGAAGTAACAAAAAAATTAGTAGAATCTATGCCAAGGAGATTCCTAGCAGTTAGGGAAGCTAAAGGACGCCATACTAAACTAAATACTAGATAGATCCACATTTAAATATTTATTTGTATTTACATTCAGTTTTTCCTGTGTACAAGTTTTATTTTTGCCTACGAGTATTGGTATATTTTGTCGTTGTTGTTGTTTTCATTTATATATAGCCGTTACAAAAACGATTTTTATATTTAATTACAGTATGGATTCCAAACTTTAATTTGTATTTAATAAACACAACAATATCAATGTCTACCATTTTCTGTGCTTACATTTATTTTAACTTGGTAAGTGTACAAGTGTTTTTTTGCTGACTATATATACATAAAACACATGTTGATGTTATTAAACGAAAAAATGAAGAACACTATCAAAGTTGCTTATAGATTTAGGTATAAAAAATTTGCTTATTTTACATCTAATCATGTAACTAGCAGGGCAGAAAATAAATTTTAAATTTAATAAAAGATTTGTGAAATACCTACCGTATTACTATTGTGTTCACTAGTGCACAGGGTGCCACTACATACATAAATATAGCAGCAATACGGGCAGCTGATGAGGTTTTTCTTCTAGATATCGCAGCCATATTATCTCCTAAAAATAAAAGAGAGATTTATTATATATTTTTGTTGCATCAAGCGATTAAAATTAAAGTTGAGGTTAACATAATTTTTCCTAAACTACGAGTACATTTAGTATGCAGAATTCCATTGTGAAATCCATTGTAATTTTCAAATTACTTAATAATGATAAATAGATGGAATACGTGTTTGAGTATTTTTTGGGGCGTTTATCCACTATCTTTTTCAACTTATTTCCTTTTGATTTAGATGAAATTTGAATTCAAGGTTAAGTTCGTTTTATTCTCTCTAAGAAAGAATAAATTTAATTAAAAATGAGGCGATAATATTAAAGAAAAATTGGGAAAATTTAATTTTTAGTTACTCTTCGTATCTAGCTACTTTGGGTAGTGTTTAGTTGTAAGCACCGTCTATTTAACCACATAAAGGAAAACTATTCGATCATCAATCGTCAGATGGTGCGAACGAAGTCTACCACTATTAGGTAGTGGTAGCTGTGTAGAAAGTCTGTTTTACTTTTAATTGAATTTAGACTTTTTATTGTTTGGTTTTATTCTTGGTGCTCCGCGGTTAGAGCTACCAAGTGACTTTTTATTATTCTTGTTATTTTTACAAAAGTCTTCTGCTTATATACTATTTGGTTGAGTGTTTTTACAAATCACACTCAACCTTGTAATTCTATTCTTATCCTAATTAGTCTATACCTTAACATAATAAAATACCAGGCAATCATGAATTTTGAGTGATTTCCAAAATTCATGATTGAGTGAAACTTTAAAATTTAAAGTGTTTAAATCTATGGGAACTATATGGGAAATATGATCTATTTATTAACAGTTTTTATTTTAATAATTTTTTATTTAAAACTGAAATATTTTGGGGTGTAATATGAAGCGTGCTGATCGGCGTGTGCGGACAACAAAGTCAAGGGCATTTTAGTGGTGCATTAATTTGAAGGCCACTTGACTGTTGTTTACTTAAACTGTGTGTGAGAATTTATTCTTGTTAATGCAATGCAACAACAACAACAATGTATTCTTTGTTTGTTTCTCCACTTGAACATTAATATTTATTTACCATACCAAATGTGTTGGTAATTAAGACTGTTTGTTACAGTACATGTGTGATGGTTATACTAACCGATCAGTCACACTACACCTCCGCTTTTCATAAGAATGTTCATATAACGTGAGTTTTATGGACATTCTTTTACAAAACTTAAAAGTAATTTGTTTTTATTTTATTTCTTTAATTTGTAAAGTAATTCTTATATTAATTTTTCTTAAACTATCCATGGAAGTTTTATTATATATAATATTATTTTTTATTGTGATATATCTTAAGTCTATTTTTATGAACTGTTTGTTCTTTATTTGTTTTCTTATCAACTATGGTTACATTATTTCTTAAATCTATTTTCTTAATTTTAAATGGTCCCTTGTATTGGACATCTAATTTATGACCTACTTCATTTTTTAATAAAACTAAATCTCCTAATTTAAAATTGTAATCTATTATATTTCTATCATAATTTTGTTTTTGTTCTACTTTATTTCTATCTAATAATATTCGAGCTCTTTTAAATGCTATTTCTAGTCTATATTTTGCCTCTTTGGCGTAGTTATCTATATTGTATAATGGAGTAATTTTATCTACCTCTGTGAATTCTGAAAATGTATTTGGGTTTTTTGAAAAAACTAATTCATAAGGACAATAGTTATGTACGGTTGATGGTGTTGTATTAAAACAATATGTGAAATATTTCAACCATTCATCCCAATCTGTTTTATCTATTGAAATATAGGAACGCACATATTCATTGAAAGTTCTATGACTTCTTTCTATTGTTCCTAGAGTTTGATGATGGTGGGCCGTTGAGGTTAGTTTTTCTATTTTGAGGAGACTACACAATTCCTCCAATATGGAATTTTTGTATTCTGTTCCCATGTCCGAAATGAACGTCTTCATCGGGCCATAGGTAAGAATAAAATTCTCAAATATCGATTTAGCGACTGTCTTAGCGCTTTTGTCCTTAATGGGTATCGTAACTAAATACTTAGTTAGGTCACATATAATTGTAATTGCATATTCATTTCCAGTGAGAGACATTGGAAATGGTCCTATTGTGTCTATGTATACTGTGTCAAATGCTTTATATGGTGTAGGCGTGATAGTCATTGGAACTTTGTTGTGCTTGAAAGTTTTTGACTTTTGACAATTTTGACATGATTTAACATACTTTGTTATGTCCTTTGTCATGTTCTTCCAGTAGTAATACTTTTTTATTTTTTGAATTGTTCTATATATTCCACAATGTCCTCCTTCTATGGGATCATCGTGATATTTCAGCATTATTTCAAGAATTACCTTGGCATTCTTATTATTAATTTGGGTCACCTCATTCAATAGCGCTATTTTCAATTTCTTTAAATATTTATTGCCCGTAATCTTAAATTCATTTGTTGAGATAAATTCGAAAATTTTCTCACTAGGTGCCACTTGTAATTTTTCAATATTCAGTTTACCGGCCACTTTCTCAAGCCTAAAGAAAAATTGTCCTAAGTCAATTTTCTTATTAGTAAACAAATCGTTTATTTGCATATTTGCAATGACAGATTTTCCACGCTTAATATAACATTTTGCGGGTGTAATCTTCAATTTAATATATTTTCTGACGTCAGTGTTCTTCAATGGTATATATATATTGGGCTCTTTATTTGTGCTGAATTTATGCTGATTATTTGTTTTACTACTGTCTTTTTCTTTTTTTATTTGTCATCGACCTAGTCGTGATCTTAAGAACATTATTTAATTTTTGGTTTATGTCTTTTAATTCATTAATTGTAATTCTTGATAACGCATCGGCAACGTAATTGTCTTTTCCTTATTTGAATTTAACTTTGAAGCTATATTAAATATTTTATTACGGTTTGAGCCAATGTTCTATGAATCGTATTTTCTAACTATTCTAACTATTTTCTGATCTTTCTAATATTGTTCTAGATAGGACCTTTAATTTTAAAAGTAATATTTTATCATTTTACAATTATTTTAAATTGCTACTTATTTATTTATTTTCATAATAAAGTTTTTTAAGCTCTAGGTCTTTTTTTTTATCGAAATTTATAATTTTATTTTTAATATTACAATAATTATTTATTTTCTTAATTTACGTATTTATATTTAAAGTATGTTTTTTCATAATTTTTATTAATATTAACTTAACTTCTCTTAGAAGAATAATTTTCTCCCTTTTTCTTTGTTGGCGTAACCCTTATTCTTTTGGATTAGGCCACTTTCTATATCACTAGTCTTCTTTTTTTTTTTTTTTTTCTTTCGGAAACTTTCGTTTCCGCTGCCTGTTTTTGTATTCCGCCATAGTCAACGGCTTTGGACTATTTACGGACATAATTTTAGATGTAAAATTACAAAAAAAAGTTTTGCCTCGAGCGGTTAACGCTTACAGGCCCTATATTGCGTTATAGTTTGGCGCAATTATAAAATTATACATAATTTTTTTTTTTTTTTTAAATTTTTTTTTAAAATTATACTTATTATTTTATATATATATTCTTATATTTTAATTTATTTAGCTGGCCTGGCTAGGTCTTCATAATTATGGTGAAGTTTTTTAGTTTCCTGATGGGGTGCCTTTTGGCTAGGCGGACCCTCTTCTTATGTAGCAAGTCTGCTCCAGATCTGGCAGGATCCCCTTCTTATTGGCAGGATCCTCTTCTTACTGCCAGGAATTTGGCAGGATCCACTTTTACTCAAAGGAATTTGGCAGGATCGCCATGTAGAAAGTCTGTTTTACTTTTAATTGAATTTAGACTTTTTATTGTTTGGTTTTATTCTTGGTGCTCCGCGGTTAGAGCTACCAAGTGACTTTTTATTATTCTTGTTATTTTTACAAAAGTCTTCTGCTTATATACTATTTGGTTGAGTGTTTTTACAAATCACACTCAACCTTGTAATTCTATTCTTATCCTAATTAGTCTATACCTTAACATAATAAAATACCAGGCAATCATGAATTTTGAGTGATTTCCAAAATTCATGATTGAGTGAAACTTTAAAATTTAAAGTGTTTAAATCTATGGGAACCATATGGGAAATATGATCTATTTATTAACAGTTTTTATTTTAATAATTTTTTATTTAAAACTGAAATATTTTGGGGTGTAATATGAAGCGTGCTGATCGGCGTGTGCGGACAACAAAGTCAAGGGCATTTTAGTGGTGCATTAATTTGAAGGCCACTTGACTGTTGTTTACTTAAACTGTGTGTGGGAATTTATTCTTGTTAATGCAATGCAACAACAACAACAATGTATTCTTTGTTTGTTTCTCCACTTGAACATTAATATTTATTTACCATACCAAATGTGTTGGTAATTAAGACTGTTTGTTACAGTACATGTGTGATGGTTATACTAACCGATCAGTCACACTACAGCTGCCCTCTTGATTAATATTTTAGGTGGTAAATATTAACCACCTTATATTTGTTGTTGCTTCAGCCAACCATCGGTTAGCAAAAAATTGCGCGTTTAATGTTAAGTTTCCAAGTGCTATTGTTCCAGGGTTGCTCCGCAACATTAACGTCTTGCTGAAGGAAGAATATAGTAATTATATCTCTGTTCTGCTCCACTATTGACTGTAACGTTCTGACCATCATTATTTTGAAGACCAAGTCATAAAATCGTATGGATGTATTGGTGTTTCTACAATTGCTCATAGATTTTATTTTCCCTAAATGCCGTACTGCTGTTAATGACATAGATATTTAACTAGAATTTTACCTCATAACTAAATTTCAGATGAACTAGAATCACGATTTTCAAAATAAACTTGCAAAACTTAGCTCCGGGATATTTGATATAATGAATTCTCTATTTAAAACTAAGTCCAAAATAACCGAAAATTTAGAAATCAGCCTAAAAAATTTATTACACAGAGGACTTGTTTTAGTATTTAAGATTTATGCATTATTTTTAATATTTTTCGAATGCTTTTTGCAAAACCAATTTAGTAAGTAATATGAAATGAAACAATATTAGCAGAAGTAGGTGAATCTTCTTCATCATTTTTAACTTAAGGCTTAATGACCTGAAGTTTAATTTGAACGTTTCATCGGGATCATTCATTAAGTCCACAATATTGTTTTAAGTAAAAAATTGTGTTTACAAAAGCTATCAGCAAATGGCGTACAATCAAGATTAAACACTGTTCCGGAGGCTTGTTTAAAGCTTTTCTAATGTAATACTGAAGAATCTGTAGTTCACAATCGCATAAATTTTGGCGACTTCAAATCGCAAGCACAATATGAAGTGAACTGATGTATTTCTCTTAAAATAAACTTTAAAACCACAATAAAATTAAACCCAAATCAAATTAAACATGTTTGCTTTTATTGTAAAGAAAAATTATTATCATTTTAAACAATTTCAAACAACAAATTTTAAATATACTTATGTTTTGATTTATCAATTTTATGTGTTATTTGTTTTCTTGAGTACATATTATTTAGAAATTATACCAATGAAAAAGCTAAACAAGCAGGAGAATCAAGTTAAGCGAAGACTATGTTGAAATAAAAATAATAATATTTTAAAAACTGGGTTTTTCTATGAATTTGTAACTATTTTTTGAAATAAACCATTTATTAAAAAAAGATTTTACGTACCTTTCGATACAAACACGTATATACTCGCCGGCTCAGTGTTACTTGCTGAACATGTGTAATTTCCTGAATCGGATATTTGTGGTTCTCGTATGATTAAACGACTTTGGGTTCGTGGACCCGGTGTTGTTTCTATTGAAATGTCTCGCCTCGAATCGTAGTAATTGATTAAGCGATCATTTTTCTGCCAATACACGTATTGCGGTGGAGTAGGACTCTGTAAGTATAAATTATTAATTTTTAATTAGAAAAGTTATTTGGTTCATTTGTATCAAATATTTAATAAAAGAAGAGACTGTGTATAGTTCAATTTAATTATTGTTTGAAGTATGTTTTTCATAGTTTGAAAATTAATTTTAAAATTTTTTGCTTGAAAAAATATTTGTTCATAAATAAGGCGATATATTTTTAAATAAAAGACCACCATAACGTTATACCCCGTTCAGGCTGCCACGAAATTAAGTCATATCAAAATGAAATTTTGAACGAAATCTAAAGTGTTCATACTGGTTTATTTGACATTTGAGTTAATTTCGCAAACAGCTGATCAGGATTAGTTATATTCGTATAATTTAATTCTTTCGCAAAATTTTTTCGCACAAAACTTTCGTATTAATTTAAAATATACACGAATATTAAAAAAAACACTACAACAAAATTAATGTACAATTATGTTTATATGTATGTCCTTTAATTCATTTAGCTTTTAATTTTTTCAAACAAAACGGACTTTCAAGATTGTAAACGTGTTCATAGTTGCGAATAAAGTAGCTTTTTGTACTAAAACAGTTCAAGTTAATTTAAGTTAATTTAAATTAAATTAAAGTTAAATGTCTTAGCGCAGTGCTCCACGATTTTTTATATTTTAAATTTATTTTATTTGCCGAAATGATTTTTTAATTTTCAAATGTTCGATATCAATAAATATTATTATAATTTGTAAAACAAATTTTATTTTAATCAAATCTATGGAATAGTTGGAATATACGAGCTAAATCCTAAATAGATAAATAAAAGAAAATTTAAATAATCTAAAGGTACGGTCACGTTAGGCAAACATTTTTCTATAATCGTCAAATATTTGTTTACGATAGTCTGACCACAAAATAAAATTAATAGACAAACAAAAAAACAGCTGATTCTTGGCAAACAAAATTATTTGCCGGCAAAGAAAAAATTGCCCAACATCGGCAAATATTCCTTTTTTAACAAATAATTATTTGTTCTCACAAAGCTTTTGTAAGAGAAAACAGGAGCAAATAACAGTTGATTTCAGCAGAGTCTTTTGCTTTTAAAACTTTATCATCAATATATAAAATAAAACAGGATAACAAGCCGTTTTAAGGGTTCTGATCCTAAAAGCTAAAAATTTAATTCTTAAAAGCGCTACAATATGGGTCTGTATTTACCTTGAACCGCTAATAACTACACACTAGAAACTTTTACAGTATGGCAATAATTGCTACAACAATTAATAAATTAAAGTTAAAAACTAAAGAGTGTCCTAATAAAAACCTAATTTTCCATTATATGGCTATATTTTCTTAACCGTTATAACTATTATAAAAAATTAAAAGGTGTCCCAATTTAGATATCGGATATACAGCCATATACAAATTCTATAGAAATTTCGACTAATAGTAAAATATAAGTATAATTTTCTCTTGTAATCTTCTGAAATAAATAACCTTCTGAAATAAAAAGTCACACATTTTTTTCTAAACCTCTACCTGTGCCAAACAAATTAAGAAATCGTTGTGTTACCGGTATTGTGAATTCGATGTGAATATTATGTAATAAGACATTATGCATTTTGCTTTTTTGCAACAACTTAAGGGGACTGAAGTAATTTTGAATTTCATGTTTTTATTTATATATGTTTTACATTTATATATATTTAAATGCATGCATGCAAATGCCTCTACGAATATAATTGTGCATTAAATATTTTCACTATTTTTTATTTAAGCTACAATTTTCTAAATCTTCTTCTATATACATATATTTTTATCAATATATTTTATACATATTAAAGTTGTGCCGGTCATGTACGATCTACTTTAATTGAACGATTCAGGTAACTGAACGATTCTGACTCAGTCAGTGAATTTTTTATCGTTAATCTCATTTATTTCAGTTTTGTTCAGGTACTTGACATTTTGCTTTATAAAAGTTCAAATAAAAATATGATCAACTGTTCAAATCCTTTTTTCATGTTTAATGTCAGTGCAGTCAACTCGTAAATCTTAAAAAGCAATTCATCTCAATTTTTATTTTAATTTGGAAATTAAAATAATAAAAGATAAATTATATGTTAACATTTAATGCAATAATCCTTAACCTTTAATGTATTAATATTTATTTTTTTTAAGTTCTGTAATAATTCCACAATACATCGTTATATCATATATTGCAAATAAATAAATAAATAAATAAATAAATATCGTTTTATTAAAATTATTCAGAACAAACTTATAACGTTTATTTTACATTACAATCTGTCCTAAAATAAAAAGTTAAAAATTATTTGTGTACTTACTTCGGCTGCATGCAAAATGACCCAATGAAAAATCGCCCATAAACAAAAATGAAAAATTGCCGAATGAATAATCACCCTAAAAAAATGAAAAATTGCCCAAAAAGAAAAATGGAAATTTGGCACAAAAATTGTGAAAAAATACCCAAATATAAATGAATTATCACCCAAATTTATTTATACTTTTCTTATTACATATATAAATAAATATAAAAATGTCAATATGTTTAGTAAGGGCATTGATATTGGTTTAATTCATCGAGCAAGCTTTGAGCTTGCAATTTCTGTGTGTAATCTTTGATCAAAATCCAAAAAAGCAGCGACATCTGCTGCTGGTGGTAATGCTGCTAAAGTAACGCTGCGTAACCGTAGTCACATCGCTACAACCGTTGCTAAATTAAACCGCTGATTTAAATTAATTAAACTGTTGATTTAATTCATCTAGCAAGCTTTGAGAAGAAGTTGCATGTAATCTGTGATCACAGTCTGTTAGGAAGCTTTTTGCTACCAAGTTAAATACATATATTGTTGCTAATGTATGTATGCGTTCATTAAAACAAATATGAAAGGAAATACATATATGTGAATAAAAAAATAATAAAGATACAAATAGTTTGGTAATATGAGTTTAAATTAATTATTTAAATTAATAAATTTATTATTGTTTATTTTCAAATTTTAGAATTAGGCGCCGCCAAAAAAACATTTTTATAAAAATTTTTTGCCTGCGGCCATTAATTCTGAAAATTCACAATATTATAACATACATATACTTTAACTCATCTAAGTAACTTATTTATAACATTATAACTAGAAATATTTACTAGTATAAAAGAAACAAAACTGATTATACTTTTTAAAAACTGACACTAGTACAATTTTAAATGTGTTGTTAAAATATTTTGTGTGAATTCAGCATTTTCTTTTTTTTTTGATAAGCAAAGATAGAAACTAAATAGCTTAGTTTTGCAGTTTATATCGTTATAAATTTATAGTTTCAGTTTTAAAGTTTCACAAATTAAGGGCTGTGAACAACCTTTTCTCTTGGGAAATCCAGATTTGTAATATTAACCTTTCTGCTTTTTAAGTTAAACATTATAACTAATTATAATTAGTGATAATTTTTTATTAAAAATATATCGTTTTTAAGACCATTATTTTAACACTCTCATTGAAAGTGATCTTTCATTAAAAATCACCCATAAATATAAAAATGAGTTATTCTCCAAAAACGACGAAAAAGTACCCAACAAATATTGGTTATTTTTCATATGAAATATTAGCCAAATTTATATGAAGATTTCTTGGGCTATTTTTCATTTTTGCCTTTGGGCGATTTTTCATAGGGTCATTTTGCATGCAGCCACTTATTTCATGCGAGTGAATATTGTACATTTGTTTAAAATTATGATGTGTTGCCAGAACTAACTGTTATGTTTCATAAGAATTCCGTTGTGTTGCTATATGAAATAAAGAACGATGAACATAACGAACGACGAAGTTCATTAAATCGCGCTGTAAGCTCCTAACGATTCACCGAAATGAACTCTTATGCTCAACTCTGGCACATATGGCACGGTCTAGTGTGACCACAGGGCAGTTATGTCTTCCCATATATCTATATTTGCCTTCATTTGAACAAACAGAAATGAGTAAATAAATGTGCATAGTGTGACCACAAAACAAATTGTAAAATGTTTTAAGAAAATTTAAATCAAACAGCAACAAACAATTTTGAGGCAAACATTTGCCTAATGTAACTGTACTTTATTTTTTTTTTTATATCTATTTTTAATAAAATATTTTTATGTATTTACATATTTGGAAAAAATAACCCAACATACCAAATGGCTTGTGAAAAATATTTTAAAAAGCTTATAAATATAAGACTTAAGCTTGAGAAAGTTTTTAGAATTTATTGAAAAATAATATCGTAACAATTGTAGAAAAATCAAAACAGAGCCCTTATGAAAATATTATATGTACATGATTAATAAAAGCTTATATTTGTAATTGTAGAATAAGCTTACAGAAACAATATTTTATTAATTTTTGTATAGAAAAGCTTATTCGCCTCAATATTTTTATAAGCTCTTTACATAATTGTAGATTTATATTCGCAAATAATGTATATTTGTATGTATATGTAATTTGTGGCTAATTACCGCAAGGAAATATGAAGAGCAATGGAGCACATAAACCAGTTTTCTCTCATAATCCCTTCTTACTATATATGTATGTACATCTTTCCACAATAGTCAATACAAAATTTAGTACACAACACAACTATGGAACACTGCCTAGGAAAGACTCCATAGCTTGCTCATAGATACTCACTATTTGTCACATTTTTTAAGATTGCCCCAGAAGTACCACAAATGAGACGCTTTAGGAAATCCTATACTGCAATAACAAGAACTCTGAGTAGACCTGCCAATGAAATTTAAATTATTAATTTGTGGTGTAGTGGCCTAATAGCCTAAAACATTAATTTCTCTATTTTATACATTTATTTTTACGTTTTTCAGAAGAAAAAAAGTTATGTCAAGAAAGAAAACGAATTGTTTAGAAAAATTTGTTTATAATAATAGTTTATTATTTGTTAAAAAATGCTTGTGAATTTATATTTTCTAAATATTGTAATCGAAATTAAGAAAAGATAAAAACAGACTACTATTTATAAGTTTATTCACAAGTTGTATTGTAGTTTAATTGCTACATAGTATGTTGGGCTGTTATGGCATGTGGCGCTTATACGTAATATATTGTTCAATAATACTTATTCGCACCGGGTGTTTACATTATATAACACCCAAATAATGAAAAGTGTGTTTGTGTTTCTGTTTTTGTTTTATTTTATTCTTTTTATTTTGTTGTTATGCTTTATAAATACTAGAGTTCGCCCTGTGGTCGACATTCGACCAAATTTATTTTTGTAAATGTTTTACATATTTTACATACTTTTTTGTGTGTATGTAAACATTTTAAGAAGTACATGTACATTAGGCTGGAACGTTGGTATATGACAGAAAATAAATGTTTGTATTACCCGTTCAAGTAGTGATACAAATTTGTCTTTTTATGTGAGAAGTTATTCTACAAAGTTTTATTGTGATTGAACCACATATTGAGGTGCCGCAGAAGCCTTGAACGTATTTAAATCTTATATAGTTATATTTTTTATTTTATTGGTCGTTTTTTATATTTATTATTATATTTCATTAAAACTAATCCTAAAATAATTCGAAACATAAAAATTTGCCTTCCGTCGTCATTTTGTAATCTTTTTTTTACGTTTTAATACCTAAATTGTGTATAAAAACATGAAAAATATTTTTGTTTTAATTTACTTTTTTCATGATATTTTGATGATTTTTCTTTGACTAAAACTTATTTAATGTACTTAGCATGGTCCTTTTATTTATATAATACAGTTTTTGCAGATCCAAAAAAAATGAAATTTGCTAAATTTCAATAAATCTTGATCTACGGCATTTGGATTTCCGGCACCTCTTACCCTACTCCAATCGTCTTTAAACTTTAAATTGACTTAACAATAGCAAAAATCACTATTTAATATTGAAATTGAAAAAAATATTTTTTCGTTCCACCCTAATGTACAATATATACGTAATGTATAATGTATTCGTCTTTACAAAAACTGTATAATGTATTCGTCTTTACAAAAAATGCATTCAAAGTATTAATTGACATATACCCGAATTTATCACAAAACACTGGAAATAATTATAAACAAAAAAAAAATCGCATCAATATAGCATTCACGCTGCCATCTTGTATCATTGGTATAGCACGAACTCTTATCGCTTTTAGCGTTGCTTTGCTTATAGCGTGCTCTCTGTCATCAGCACATTCATGTTTTCAACTTTTTCAAATAAACAAAAGTAAATAGCAATTCAAGAAATTCATGTATTTATTTAATTAATTAAAATAAAATGGGAAACAAATTTGTAGAAAAGCTTATATACATACTCATATTATTTAAGTTTAGTTATTAAGACATATTTTGTATCAAATTTGATTGGTGTTGATATTACTGGGAACTGTGTGCTTAGTGCAAACGCTAAATTGATTTTTGAAACTAAAATTTTAATTCTAAAATTTATTAACAGCGGATCCAGTTAATACTTCACGGTCAATCGTATTGCGATGCGAGCGTTTAACTCTCATTCGTGTTTCATTTACTAAAGCTTGTGCGGTATTTAATGAGCATTACTAATGAATTAATTTACCGTATTTAATGAGGTGGTATACCTCGTAAAACTCTCAGATTTTGTTTTAAAGTAATGTGGTGAAATTAAATAAAATGATTTCAGCTAAATATAAAATGTTCAATTAAAGAAGACCGGATTCCGTGAAAAACAACTTGTAAAATTTTACACCTAAAAAAAATGGTTTTACGGCCAAATAGTCTTGTATTTGTATTGGGTCGGTTGCTAAGTCTCTTAAAAATAAATCCATAATTTTTAAAACATTCTTTGGACACATAGATACTTAATCTAAAAAATTGCTGAATTAATATGTCGTTTTTTTGAACTAGTCGGTGTTATATTTAGAATTAAATTATCTAAAACAAATGTTTTGAAGCAGCCTGCATGAGCAGTTAAACAGAAACATTGAAACTTGTAACATAATATATATTAGAACTGTAAATGATGTTTAGAATTTGGGTATCATCTTTGACTCAAAGTTCACATTCAAAGCACATTTAGAAAGACTTATTTCGAAGGCTTACTCTACGTTGGCATTTATTAAAAGGTATAGTTCAGGTTTTTCTGATCCTTATACTCTTAAATACTTATACACATCTTTATTAAGATCTAAGGAATATGGTGCCTGAAATTGGAGTACAAATGGTAAAAATTCAATAGCGCGCATTGAAAGAGTACAAAGAAAATTTATAAAATTTGCTTTACCGCATTTAAATTATATTAACCCACATCCTTCATATAAATCGTGTTATATGCATTTGGGTTTGGATACATTAGAAACCCGTAGTAAAAGAATTCCTTTTAATATACCAAAAAAATTATGTAATCCTACATATGTCCCGTTAGGCCTATTTAAAAAACACACAACATCATTCGTGCCTTATTATTATCGTTTATGCACATGTGATCATACTACCTACAGGTATAGGTATAGACATATTTAATTATGTTGTCGTATCGAGAAACAACTGTATAATTACTCCTTTTCCTTTTGTTTTCAAAAGCAATAAGAAAAAAAATTGTATACAAACAACCACATTTGGTTTTACTTGAAGCTACCATAGACCACATACATGTGTGTTTTTAGCATGTGTAGTGGTAGCAATTTCCAGAGCCATTTATTCCTTAAATAGTAAACCGATTTCAATAAAATATAGACAATGCACTAAATCTCAAGAATATCTACTAACCGGTAAAAGAATAATCAAAATCGGTTACCTATTTATATATATGTACATAGATTTAAATTTCCGTTTTAGTAAAATACCCTTCAATTAACATTTACTAGGAAATAGGAGTGAAAGATGTAAGGAAATAGCAAAATAATTATTTTGCTTTTATTAAAAAAGGGCAGTTATTTTGCATAATATATTCTTTGATAATTTAATTTAGTGGTCTTTATTATTTTTTTATATAGCACTTCATTTACAGTAGATATTTCAAGAAAAACAAAAAATGTTAACCACAGAGGAGTGAAAGAAAATATCTTATGCTTAAATCAGAAATATTGCAAAAAAGTAAGCATTATTGATTAAAAATGTTCTTCTATATTACTAGGCTTTGAAACTAAAAATGGTTTTTTTATTTCTTTATTTTACTAGATGACACACCCAGACTTCGGGAATAGTCCCAGGGAACTGTCTCCGCTTAACCGCTGATATTTCAAGGGCTAAATATTGCATATTGTAATCTAATTTTGATATTATTGGAGCTCAAAAGCCAAGAAAATTATAATAATGCGATTTTTGATTAATTTTGTTTAGAAGGTTTGTTAGTGAACATATTTGTTTTACGTTTTGTTTGGCTAGCTCTAGAACTAGAAGAAGTCATGGATCTAATGTATACTCATGCCATTTGTTGCATCGTACACGCAAAGAAAAAACATGGTTATTGTATGTCACGGCAACCACACTATGTTCTCTGTAACAATAGATGTTTGCTGTGAACAAATTATAGTTATTTAAAACAATACTTTGGTCACGATAAACAAGTTTTTTGTTAACAGTTAATCATTCAATGGTTATACGCACCAAAAAAGCAACATGATTTATTTGAAACATATTAAAATTCAAACCACAACCAAATTATTTTTAATATTTAAAAATTATAACCATAATATATTATTATTAAACATAGTATGTTAAGTTTAACTAAAAATAAACAAATAATGTTTGGTTTTAAAAATACATATTTTGGTTTTGACATTTTTTCAGTTCAGAAATATGTGTGTAAGCTATCGGTTCATCTAAAACTGTAAAAACATTAAATACATATTTGTTGTCAACAAATAAATTTGTTTTTTTATTATAAATAATAGTTTTAAATTAATTATATCAAACACAGAAAAAGGTAAGCAGAAAATATCAAAATATGTATGCAGGTCTAAATGGAAATATTCGTGTATTTGTTTTCTGTTATTTATAAATATATTCATACGTTGTCACATATTACATGTTTCAAATTATATTATAGTATGTTTATATTATAAACATAACTATGGTTGTATTTTACAATGTTATTTTTATGTAAGACAATAATATGTTCCAACGACAACAATATTATTTTTATATATAACCATATAATTCTACCATAACATGTTGCTCTTAGATTATGGTTACCTCAACTGTGTTTTTTTTTTTTTGCGTGTAGTTTGAAATCATTCTTTCAAAAAAAATCAACTATCCAGATTAAATTCAGTTAAACATGAAAACTCTTAATCTATCTACAGTTGTGTGGAACTACAAGGCATAGCATATTGTTTAAGAACATGTACGTTGAACGCAAGCTTCTGAAAATGTTGGAATTTCCCACATTCTTAGCCGCTACTATCATAATTTTTAGCCCTAATACTGCTTCCGAACGAAGTTCCACCAAAATCTGACTTTACTCGGATATTCTACAGTTCCAATAAAATTCTGAAATAAAATACTGAGTTAATAATTTTTACATACCATATTTAAAATGCTCGTAAATGGAATTCAGCACTGGTGCAGACATATACTCTTAAATTGTGATTACATTACATAAATGTTCATTCTGAACATTTATATATATATAAAACACATAATGTATTTGTTTGTTTATTTGTCGGAAAGGTATAGCTGCTTACACCAGTGACTCGATCTTTCTGAAATTTTCACAGTTCTTTATTAGATATACGGTTGGTAAAATAGGGTATTTATTTTTTTAATTTCGACTTGGGTAAATATTTATCAACGTGTTGCTTGGTAACAGTAATAGGTAGCCCCTCGAAATTACGCACCAGTAACTTCTACATTAGCATACATAGTTTGGGGAAGATAGACTGGATTGAAATAGTGGGCGATGCACCTTCCATACAAAGTGAAAAATTACTAATCTGTATATAGAGAACTGCAATAGTTAGTGCCTTGAAATTTTGCACCAGTAACCTCTATATTAACATACATAGTTTAGAGAGAAACACAGACAGAATAGTGAGCGTGAAGTGAAAAATTATTATATACAAAGTTCCTGGCGAACTACAATAGATAGAGCCTTGAAACTTTGCATAGTCTGCCAAATTACAGAATGAATTGGGATAGTGAACGTGGTACCCCCCAATCAAAGTGAAAAATTATTATCGCGTACCTAGAGAACTACAATAGGTAGAGTCTTGAAAACTTTGCACAAGCAACCCTCATGGGCTTCGTACCTCGCACAGAAATTGAACAATGTTTGTCGTGAAACTAGGGACGTTTTCGAGTTAAAGCTTGGCCATAGTTTTATATTCATGTTTTTATTGTTTTTTTTTTTTGTTTTTTTGTTTTTGTAGTCTAGCAAAGAGCATGTGTTCCCCATGTTTAGTTTTATATATAACGAAAATGTGACACACACTTTAAATCTGTATCTAAAATTTAATAAAATTTGATTTCTATATTTATTGAAACGATTACCGTAAAAAAATACATAGTTTTACCAGGATAAATTATTCATTTAAAAGAAATGATTTTTTTAATTCTGTAATTTTGACTGATTTAAACACTACAAAATTTCAGGAAAACTTTTGAATACTTAAGATTACTAACAACTTATTTTCATGAACATATTTGCAATCTTTTATTGGTTAATTAACTTTAATTGTAATTTTTCTGTAACTGTTTCTATTCTGACTTTGAGCAAGACTTCATTGATTTTTTTTTCAGACAAAATAATAAAAGTTAGTTGAACAAGCCGGACGTGTTTTTTCTTGATCTGCTCAAAATCTCATATTTAATTTTTACAAAGCGAATTAAAATATAAACAAGTAAAATATAAAAGAAATATATAAGTTTAAATAAATAAAAATAATAAATCGAAATAAAATCATAAATAAAACAAACAAATAAAGAATTTTTAATATTTATTTTAAATGTGAAGTTAAAGTAAATGTCTAACAATAACAATAATTACAGAAACAGAAAACAAGTTCTTATCCAATAACAAATACACAAACGTACTACAAACTATAACAAAACCAAAAAATACAAAAATAAAACAACATAATCCAGAGTTCAATAAACCCTATAGAGCAGAATACAAATTAAAAAATTGTTTTTTTTAAATTACAAGAATAAATCAACGCAAAAATAATCAATTTAATAACTACAGAAATATACTTTTGGAAACATAAACAATTTAAACTTTCGTTCTCAGTTCACTCACGGCTTATGAATAATAATAATTTACAAAACTAGTGCATATCGTAGGGGCGGACTGAATAAACTTTTAATTACTGCTACATTAACATATGTAATATACACTCGTATTGTATTGTAGAACTCAAACTTAGTGCGTACAAAGATGAGATGTTAGCCGAACTTGATAAGAGATTTTCTAATTTACGAAATGATCTTCACAGTGTAACAGCACGAGTTTCGTATCTAGAAACTGTTGCGGTCGAATTAAAAAATATGCAGGAGGAAATTATATCTCTAAAATAAAACACCAAGAGA
This sequence comes from Phasia obesa, assembly GCA_949628195.1. Lineage (NCBI taxonomy): Eukaryota > Metazoa > Arthropoda > Insecta > Diptera > Tachinidae > Phasia > Phasia obesa. The sequence goes on from OX451219.1 coordinate 70,934,098, forward strand.
ATAGTAAAGTTGCATCTGAGCTGCGTTTGAATGAAATACCATTTTATGACAACGAGAACCTCATGGACATTTTTTCCAATATTTGCAAAACTATAAAAACCACAATTCCTGCGATAAAATCTATTTATCGTTTGCAAAACCTGAACAATAAAGATAAAACCTACTCGAGGGATGCAGTTATTATAGTTGAAATGAGATCTGTGTATGTTAAAATTTTTTTCTTAAAAACGTTAGCCAACTTTAAAAAAAGTAATAGAAATTTTTATTTTTGCTTAAGACATATTGGTCTAAACTCTGACAACAGATTTTACAGCAATGAAAACCTTACTAAGGCTAATTTTCAAATATTTCGGGCCGCTCTTCGTCTCAAAAAGCAAAGAATCACAATGCGTGGATTTGTTTACGTTAAGAGATCCGCCAATGACACCATTCTGCAAATTGATGATATAAGTCAGTTAAATGATTTTTGTCCTAATACTACTAACAACCTGGATATACACACTGATGACGTGGAACCCTTTAATAACTTATTTCGAGCCCCTTTATGATCTTTGTCTTCAGCCGCTGCATACCACCTCTAATTTCATTTTCATTTACTTTTATTTCTATAATAATATTATGTTAAATTTTCTTAAAACTATTTTAATTTACTCTAGAAAACTTTATTGTGCGTGCGTTACTCATACTTATATTAATTTAATTATTATAAATGATAATGAACAATTCAACTAACAGCAGAGCTCGATCGAGGGACGGACTAGCGAATATGATAAAAATTTTGGCTAATCAAAGAAATGGTATTAAAATCTGCCATATTAATGCTCAAAGCTTGAGTAATAAAATTGACGAGTTTCGTTTAATTTTTGAAAGCTCAGGCATTAATATAATTTGTGTATCTGAAACATGCTTTAAACCTGAGTTCACAGATTTATCGGTTTCTTTATCGGGATACAATATTCATCGGGTTGATAGATGTGGTTACGGTGGAGTGGCAATATATGTGAGGAAAGGCATTGCGGCTAAAATAATCAGTAAATCTTTAGATCCTAATGGTGATGCTGATATTTGTACACCAACTAACTTAATTGAGTACTTATTGCTCGAGATTAGTTGCGAGAGGTGTCCCACAGGGCTCAATCTTGGGACCTCTACTGTTTTCACTTTATGCTAATGATCTGCCAATCAAACTTCAACATTGTAAGGTTAGAATGTATGCTGACGACGTGCAGCTTTATATAAGCTGTAATATCACATCAGTCGACGCATGTGTCAGAATTTTAAACGATGAACTGCATCGTGTCTTTGATTGGGCTACCGCTAATGGCCTGGAGATAAATCAAACTAAATCCAAATGTTTGATTATCAAGACGAATTTATTAAAACTAGATTATAACCCAGTTTTAATCTTAAATAATCAACCCAACGATATTGTAGACGTTGCTAAAAATCTATGAATTTACTTTAACAGCACCCTCACTTGGTCTACCCATATTAATTTTGCCTGTGGTCGTGTGTCCGCGATGTTAAGAAATCTTTTGCAAAGTCATTATTGCACTCCCCTAAGAGTTCGCATACTTCTCGCAAAAACATATTTAATGCCAATTTTACTGTATGGGTGTGAACTTTTTGCCAGTTGCGATAGTGTTAGCAAAAGAAAACTTAATGTGACATTCAATAATATAATACGCTACGTATATAGTTTGAGAAGATTTGATCATGTCTCTTCTTACGCAAACAAACTTTATGGCATGTGTCTTGATGACTACATGAAGGTAACGATTTTAATCCTTACTTACTCAACCCTTAATAGAGGTAAAAGACTGCTTTGCTTTAGATATAGATCTCAGATATCTACATGCCAATTCTTTATTAATGCAATACGGCTCTGGAACAATATTCCCCACAGCTCTCAAATCATTAGTAACGCACATCGTTTCAAAAGAAATTTAATTTGTCAATTTTTAAGTTGGTTTTAAGTGATTTTTACTTATGTAACAGTGATAATAATTTTGTTTTTATAATTATGATTTTTATTGTCTTTTCTGCTACTTTTGTAGACATTCATTCTATATTTGATTTATATGTTTACACGCAATATTTGACATGTATTTTTGTATGTACTAGCACTGAGTTCCATACTGTAATATGAGACTTAAAGTCTTGTGTGTGGGACATTGAACATTAAACAAATAAATAAAAAAAACAAACCACTTTGTAACACAGTATTTACAGGGTTAATCGTCAATGGGTTATTTTGCAAAAGAGAAACATATGCAATATACGTTACAACTACTTTGATTGTATTATAATTAAGCATGCAAAGTATTATAATCAAATATCGATCCTTCCTCTTGAAAAAGAAATTTACTTAATTTTCACATTATCCGATGTTCGTTTACTTTGCTTAGCGAAATCAATCCATCTTTAGTGAACAGTAGGTTATGCTTAATTATCTTTAAAAAAAATAGAAAAACTTGTTGTTGTTTAACTTAAGCACTACTTACGTTTAAATATAAATAAGCATAATGAGTCAAGTCAAATTTTTGGTTCCATTTTAAACCAAAAAACACAATAGTTTACCAGCGGCAAATTGGATAAAATTAACAAATTGTTTTAAATAATTTTTAATTAATTAGTTTCTAATTATGAATCATACACAGAAAAAATTATTACCAAAATATTTCCAAACAAATGGACTTTTGCTACATTTTCGATATCCAAAAACTTTTTTGTTTGAATCTAATAAAACTTTTGTCTGATTTTTAAATTGCTGCTAACGTTGTTGCCGTAATACAAATAATTGATCAAACTAAATTTATTAATATTGAAATTTTGGTTTTTTTTTTTTAATTAATTTATAGAACTTTTAAATTTTGAATAGCCTCTAATTATATTTTTGTAGAAGCACTACGTTCTTTTATGCAGCTTTTGGAAATTAAAAAGCCAAAAACGTATATAAAATTATTTTCTTACCAAAATTTAAGGTTGCTGTTATAGCGTACACAGAAATACACATACTATGCAATTCCCAAGTGCCTGTATATTAAAAGATAAGGAGGTGTACGTCAAATTAAGTCATCCACGAGGATACCATTTAATTTTAAGTTTTATTTACTATTGCGGATATATCAAGTGTCTAATTTCTAATTTTAAATATTTATACTTACGATCATAACGGACATAGTAACATACATTCTATCTAATTTTCAAGTTATAGCATTATAGTTATTAGTCAACTTACATTAACTATAAGGACGCTCTTTATTTTGTAAGGTATTTTTTTTTTTTTTTTTTTAGTTTGTTAAAATATGAAATTGTTGTCATTTAGGGTTTAAAAGATACGTGAAAATCATATATGTTGTCCACATAGCATACATGATTTTCCGGATGCACAACCTTTAATTTTTAAAATTAAGAACTTTTTTATTGGAAGCATTACCTTTCAAATAAAAAGTAAATAAAAATTGGTTCAGAAGTAACTGATTTCTGCGATATAACTCAGACGATTTGATAACCTTTACCTTTTATGAAGCCGGTCAATTATACGAGAATTTTGCAAACGTTATCCAAGAAATTTTATTTTGGCCCATTTATTAATAATTACTCATTCGCAATAAACGGCATCACTTTCATGTCATGCATTGAAAAAATAATAAAAAAAATTATAGGAAAAGGTAACAACTTTAAAATTTTCCATGGAAAATATTGCTATACGTACATATATTCATATTTATTTTAATTTTATATTCTTGTTCCAAATTTTTTTGGATTGCGGCATGGCCGCATCATCTCTTTTTGACCAAATAATTTAGATAAAACGACGCAATTGTGACCAAGAAATATGTTTTGGGACTAAATAAAAGTAAAAAGGAAAAGGTTAATCAATTATCCAGTTGGCCGTAATGGCGGCGAAATTTAATAATTTTGCGATTACCACCACCTTGTAAATTGATTCGTCTTGGCCTTATCTTTTTTTAATATAGTCATATTTTAGTCAATTATTTACTATTAAACACAATTAGCGAAAATTGTTTTTGGTTTATCTAAATTGTTTGTGGGAAAATTGTTTGTTATTTCAGAAAAGTATTTTATTTGTTTCAGATAAATTATCTGTTTGATTTTTTTTTTTAAATTTCAGTAAATTGTTTGCCTGATTCAGATCAGTGATTTCAGTAAACTTTTTTGTCTGATTCAGACAAATTTTTAGTTTGAAAATTTTTTCTAAAACCATTAATTTTTTTTACCAAATATAATAATTAATTGTTTGAAAAAATCGGGGAATATTTTCAATAAACTAATTTTAAATTTAATTGTTTGAGTTTACAAATTTGTTTATAGGACCATATTTAAACAAAAAAATGTCTGATTATGCAAATTAATTGTTTGAATATGAAAAATAATTTTTCTGTGCATTGTTAAATATTCGGTTTAAAAATACTTTTTCTTTATACAAAAAATTGTATAAGAATGCAAAAAAATCAAAATGTTTATTTTTATTATAAAAATACTTTATAAACAGAAAAAGGTGATAGTTGTCTTAAAATAACGCTTGTTGTTCAATGTTCAGAAAAATAAACAAAACTTAACAATTAACAATTGTTCCAAAAGTATTCATACATTAAAAATTTGCATATTAGTGTATGATATCCTTAAGTCCAAACGACTTCTATGCCGCTAAAATCACTAGTTTAGAATATACGATATAATAATAATATATATGTACATATAATAATATATAATCTTACCTTTTCAATTATACAAACGAGGTTAATAGTTGAACCCATGTCAACATGTAATTCGCCAGAACCTAAAATAAATGCTTCTGGAACAACCACTTGAAGGTTCACAAAATGTGAAATAATTCCGGTAGGTGTTGAGACCTATAAATATACGAGAAATTGATTAACATTAATATTAGTAACAAATTTAGACTTGTGGGTTTTGAAAAATATATTTTATTTGTTAAATTAATTTTTGTATAATTCGTGATGTGAAGTAACGAGATTTTTATGAAATAGTCATACAAAAGGTGATATGAAAGAAAGGCTATATGAAAGAAAGGCTATATGAAAGACTATCGCACTTGTTCATCTAAAGAGAGTGAACTCAAAATTTCCATTAAAGTCAAAAAAATTTTTTTAATATACTTTCATGTCAAGAAGAGTAATAACACAGTTTTTTGTGGCGCAAGAGTAAAGAAAATGATGTAAAAATTTTACAAAATTTCTTGTAAAAGTGCTAAAAGAGAATAAATTTTCAGTTGACTCTTTTTAGAGGAACAAGTGCGATATGTTTTTGAAATTGAATTGGGTTTTAAATATAAATAAGTTTAAAGTAGTACAAATAAAGGTTTTTAAGTTAAAATAACTTTTAGCAAGCTGCCCACAATGACACAAATAGACAAAAAAAGATAATATATATATATACATATATTCCCGTCTTTCCAAGTTGGAGCTTAGGGACATTACACTTGTATTCCACTGTGATCTGTTACAGGCTAATACTTTGGTTCGTTCCAGGACTTCCTTATGAGTGCTATTTCAGAATTCAACTGTCTTCTCCACGTGTGCGCGGATCTTCCCCTTCTTCTGTTACCCTGCGGTTTTCACTCAATGGCTGCCCGTGTTAGGTCATCTTTGGGTTTACGTAGTGTGTGACCTATCCAATTCCACTTACGTCTCAGTATTTCGATATGCAGAGGAGCATGATTTGTGGTTGTCCACAGGTCGCAATTGGATATAACATTTGCGCAAAATATTTTTAAAATCCTCCTCAGGCATCTGGAGTGGGTTTATGTCGCGTGCAGCTGCATTCCAAGTCTCCCATCCATACAATAGAGTTGACTTCATGTTGGAGTTAAATATGCTGATTTTCGTTTCTCTAGAGACTTAGAAGACCAAACGACCGTCAGTCACAATTGATACGGTTTGCGATATCAGCACTAGATCCACCATTGTTGTTAATAATACTGCCAAGATAGCAGAAGCTGTCAATATCCTCAACTATAGTACCGCTCAGCTGAAGGGGCCGTCCGTTGTTAGTGTTCACACGCATTGATTTTGTCTTCTCTAACTTATCTTTAAACCTGCTTTCGCAGTAGCTGCCTTAATTTTTGAGACATGTCGTTGAACGTGTGTGACAGTAGGCAAATGTCATCGGCGTAATCCAAGTCACCTATCCGCTTGTATAGGCCCCACTGAATTCCCTTGGAGTTTTTTGTTGCGGTCGCCATCACTACATCAACAACAATATTAAAGAGCAGAGTTACCGGATCCTTGCCGTACCCCGGTATTTACGTTTATGCTGTTGCCAAGATGGTTCTCATGGAGTACCCTACAATTCTATACAGAGCCATTGTATAGAATTCTGATAAGAGAAATTATTTTTGGTGGGGTTCCCTTGCATTTAAGTTCCTTCCAGATGGTGTTATGAGCGAGCTTATCAAATGCTTTTTCAAAATCTATAACTACAATATATAAGGAAGATCTCCACTTCACAGACTGTTCAACGATTACCTTTAGGGTGTTTACTTGATCCACGCAGGATTTTCGTGGACGAAAGCCAGCTTGCTCCGAGCGGAGTTCTAGTTCCAAGGCGGATGTGAGTCGGCTTGTGATGATTTGCGCTACTACCTTGTTCACCATACTCAAAAGAGTAATTCTCCTCCAGTTATTACACTCCGATAAATTTCCCTTTTTTGGTATTTTAGCAATAATACCCTCCTTAAGCTCATCGTGAAGGCACTCCGTTTTCCAAAATTCTTCAATTAACGGGAGGATTAATAGTGCACTAACGTTGGGATCAGCTTTGAGCATTTGTGGCGAGATGTTGTCAGTTCCAGGGGCCTTGTTGGTTTTTAAGGCGTTGATAGCGTTGGTGACTTCTATTACTGAAGGGCTGCTAATGGATATATCAGGCCTCGCCATATGTTCAGCGAAATTGCATAGATTTGCATTAGGCTGTCTTGACGTTTCAAGCAGTTCCGTGTAGTAGTTAGTCCATATCTTCAATTGTTCAGTTTTTGAGGTTGTGTTCGCCAGCACTGTTCTTTAGTGGTCTCGAGGAAACGATAGATTTTGTTGTGAGTTTTTTCGTTATGCGTTACAGATCTCTAGTGCGGTTTGTGGCAGCTGCAGCTTGAGCTTCCCTTGCCAGATCATCTATGTACGTTCTTTTGTATCGGCGGCAAAAAAAGATAAGCCATTTAGCTAATTTTTGAAGTAAAAACTTCTTTAGGTGCTGTTCTCAATACAAATTCAAAATTCGTAACGTATAAGTTTGTAAAATACTCTGTTTTTTTTTTGCCTAATTTGACTGGACTGGCTTAGTTGACCATCATCGTGTGTAATTTGGACAAACTTCTATTAGTCTGACAGTAGACCTAAATTTATAGGAGTACCCTTGAAACTGGGAAAAAATCATGCAGTTCCTAGATCCTCTTGCTTATTAGAATAAGATTCAAAATCAAGATAACTCAGCAGCACTCTCAAAAATCGACTATGGCCCCTCCGTGTGCCATTCAAATTCCATTGAAGATTTCTTAAGTTATTGTTATTATTACAAACCATATTTGACCATTGACATTACAATTTGTATTTGTATTATTACAATTATTATTTAAAAATAATAATAATTTCATCTATACTAAAAAGATCATTATTGGTTTTTTTTAGTTCTGCACATTGAATAAAACGGATGCGTTTATATAACGTTTATATAACTCGCAAAAACAGAAAAAGATATACCAATAGTGTGTGAAACAAAAACAATAAAATTTGATTTAACAAAACAACAACGTTGTTTTTTATTTTCTTTTTTTCCAAGTAATAAGCAAAAAAAAAATAAAAGTGTGAGGGCTCCCCTATGAGTCACTTCAATTTAAATACTTTTTTGAAAAGTGCAAATATAAATACCAGAAATGCGTATGTTACAATAATTGCCGATGAAATCAGTGAATGCAGCAAAATAAATAAAAACAATACTACACCAGTTTACCGCTCAGTGGTGACAATAAGGTAAATGTAAATCAACTGCTGATTAGGGTATAACCAAAACAGTAAGGGACAGTGCCCAATATAAATGGATACGTGACTGTTCTAAAAACGAGGATCCTCGCAGTTAGCAACAATCTCTAAAGTATCTTAAGATACGGACTCGAATAGAATTAGTTCTCAAAACCGCTTTGCTTTATTGGATAAAGAAACAAGTGAGCCCACAACAGTACACAAATCGTTCAAACCACCTATATATTTAAGAAACAAATTCAAAAGAATTAGTCAAAAACTTAAAATCAATAATTGAAAAAAAACTCTTTTTACTAACAAGTGGCTTTAAGGTTAAAAGTGAAACTAATCTCAGAAATCGAGAACGCATACCACAACCAATATTTCGAGTTGTATTGGAGCTGGGTGATATTAGGTTGGAAAGGAATGAATTTACCCCATTTACAATCTTAAATATTTACTGCACCCAAAAATCACCGTAGAGGAACCCAATAAACGGGAAGACCTGTTCAGTGTTTAAACTGTCACGAGTTTGGTCATACTAGGGCTCATTGTAAGCTGCCTCCAGTCTGCGTTGACTGTAACAAACTAGATGGTAAAGCCCAATGGATAAATATAGTAGTGATACAAAAGTTAAGAAATGTAGTATTGCGGTGGCAGTGTGTAACTTCAGATGCTGTCCTATTTATTCTATGGTAAAAATTTAAAAAATTTTGTGACTCCTTCCAAGCAGGCAAAATATCAAATAAATATATTATATATAATAAAATAAGTATATTACCCCAGTTATCCCAGCCAATCGCTCAAAATGTTTCATATGCAGATATTTCAAAAACGAATCCTGCTACAGTGCTAAAACAGCCACCTAAATCTCTTTCGTATCGAATTTTGCAACCGGTACCTAAAAAAAGTCCTTCTGTAAACACTAGTCGCCTCGAAGAAAGCATGGAGACATTAATTCATTCGTTGAACAGTTTTATGGACTCTATGAGCTGCATGATGCAAGAAATGGCACGCATGCAATCTATGATGTTGCAGGCGGTACTTCACAAATTATGAACTATTTAAAAATATGTTTCTGAAATGCTAACGGCATACGCCAACTAGAATATTTCCTTCTAAATCAACAAATTGATATCATGCTGATTTTGGAGACCCATTTAACAACAAATAGTTGTTTTTTAACAAATAGCTGCATATTTTACGACACAAAAGTCCCTCCCCACATACTGTGTGGTTTCTGTGCAGATTATATGCAAGCAAGCAAAATCTGCCTCGTAAACGTTGATCGAAACATAGTTATTTTTTTCAATTTATTCCCCTCTTAGATTTTCGATACCTGAGAGTCAGTAACGGGACTTCTTTAAATGACTAGGATCTCGTTTTATACCAGCTGGCGAGGATAACGCAAAATACACGTTCTTGGGGTCAATACCAATTACTCCAAAGGGTCGTGTATTGTTTGACGCAATTTCAAAAATGCGCTTAAATGTGATTTCTACACAGAAAGAAAAAACGTATTATAAATTTAATTAATTCTTCTTATTTTTGGACCAAATCGTTCTTAAAAATTTAAGTCTGATTAACAGTAAAGAACTCTTAAATCAATCAGAAGTTGAACAAAAGAAGAATTATATTCTACATTTTTTGATAAACTTCAAAATATTTAAAAGTCATGTGATTGTATTCATCGTGTTTCATTGATTTTTGTTTGTCAAAAAAATTAGAAGAAAGCTATGTATGAAAATGTGTATACAATTTTTTTGGCTGATTGATGTATCAATTAATGTTTCAATGAAATCTTCATGACGATTTTATTGATACATAAATAAGCAAACCTGGAATGAATAAAATAAATTTTATTCTAAATTTTATTCTAAATTTTATTCTAAGTATAATATATTGTATATACAATATTGATTGATTGATTTTGGATTGATTCAATCTCGGGTTTTCTTAAATCAATCGGTTTTTTGGATTGTATCAAGCCTATTATGAGCCTCACAACACGCTCGGATACATACTTAATTTAAGCTGAGAATTTTTAAAATAAGAATTTATCGGTTTAAAATCGAGCACGAAAAGGCTTAACAAGATCTAAAATTAAAAATTCAGCGCTTGATGAATTCGTGCTTGGGTCAAGCGTTTTGTACTTAATTTAAGAAAATCCGTACTTACCGTACTTTTGGCACCGCTATGGATTGACTTGAGTACGGATTACTAAATTTTTTTTTGGGTGTAGCGGACAACCAACTTATTGGCCAACAGATCCACATAAAATTCCCAATATTATTGATTTTGGCGTAGCAAAGGGTCTTTCAGGAGATATGCTTGACATTGAAGCAGCACTTAAATTATCGTCAGATCATTTACCCACTATTGTTTCAGTATGGAACCTCCAAGAAATAGTTTCACCTACTAAATTCCTAGCTACTTTTTCTTTAAGCACTTATGGTTAGTTCATATAATTTTAAGATACAAAATATACATAATATATTTGGTGTTTGTTAAAGTTCTGAGGCATGTTTATTATAGTTGTAATTTGAAATTGTTCTTATTGCTTTAGCTCATGTTTCTAAAAGTGTTCGAAAAGGGCAATTATTTATTTTGATTCTAAAATGAACAATCATTAGTGTGGTGCTGATTAGCACATAACATACATGCCGGGAGGTGATTACAATGATCACCACCGTGCCATACATAAGGTAATCCCAACATCGTTCTTGTTTTTTCTTGGTTTATATTTTTTCCAAGAGACTATTATATTACATATTGAAGATACATTGCTTAGGGAATTTGTGTTGAAATTTTTCCTTGCAAATTGTACCTTGTATACAGAATTATTTACTGAACTGAACTTTGTATTAACTTCTGTTACGGACGAAGGTGTTAAGTTGTATTCTTGAATATCACTTTTGATGTCTTCAATACTCATTTTTGGAAGTCCACACAGGAAAACTGTATAGAGACGATTCTCTTTCAAGTTTTATTAAATGAAAAAAAAAGTATGTTAGTAGCTGAGATGTAAAACTCGTTCGTTACACATTAACTATATTTTGGGATGAAGCAAAAAACTTGTTGCTGCTAATTAAATTAACCATGTTAGTTGAATGATTTTAATTCTCATATGTCATGCTATTCTGAACTAAAAACGAACAGTTGGGAAATCGAAAAATCTAGGTCAGTTATTATTACTTAAAATTTTATTACATACTTAAAATACCCTTGTATAACAGTTTTGAATTGTTTTATTTTAATTTCGAGTTTCGAGTTTTCCTTGGTTTTTTTTACTTAACGCCAAATTATGGTACAATTGATGCTGATTTGGTACAATTTTATCATTGGGGTGGTGCAATTTAAACACTGCAGCCTGGACCTTTTTAAAGTAAAAATGGGTATATTTTCGTGATTATTTTTGCTCAGACAAAAGGGTTAGAAAACTTAGAGAAATCGTAATACGCAGATTTAATATACCGTTACAACACAATTTGCCCAGAAATCAAGGACTAAGTAAATTTACCTAACATACGTTGTATTAGAATGGATATGAGAGTGAGCAGAAAAAACCCAATTGCTACATAATCCTTAATCGTCCTGAAATTAAACCTCTGCGTACAATTTGGTTCAGATCCGAGTATATTTCCTTATTTTGCCAAAATAAAACTATGTCGTTACATTGTATACCACAGCTAAGGGTTTCTCAGTAAATAACTTTAGATATGTTTTAGTTTTTTCGTTTACTAAAATTGAATAAATAAATTTTCAAATTATAATTAGAAATACTCTCATTTTGTGTATTGTAAACATTGATATGTACATAGTTTTAAATATTTTAAAAATTAGTTGCAATAACAAAATATAGTGTTAAATTTTTATAAAAAAATTGTTTGTTTCAACTAAAACCAGTGAAATACTAATTAACGCATTAATTCAACCTATTATTTTAATTATTTGATTTCGATCAAATCGTTTCTTAAACTTGATTTTAATAATGAAATTACTTCATTCAGGTATATGTTTAAATAATTATAATAAAATTGTTCACAATAACCTATGATTCGAACCATTGTTACAGTAATAAGGTCAAAAGTATTTGTAAGACCACGCCAAGGTATTTATTCAAACTAGGTTAGTTTGTCCTGTTCACAATTTTAATACGTCTCTTGAGTTATTTTAAGTAATGAATTTCTCTTAGATTAATTTGAAAACCTAAAGTTTAATTGGGCTACAATACCCACAATAATCAAAATATGCATATATGTAAGTTTAAAATATGGTTAAATTTCTTTAAAAGGCATTTATTACTTTTATATAATGGAACACTTATAGGTTTAAATGCAAATTCACCTTTTCAATTTCCAGTTTAATAAATGCATGGAAGAGAAAAGTGCTTTTGACCTTTTCATAAGTAAAACATATGAATGTAAAAATATTTATTAAGTGTTAACAACTGGTAAAATTTTGCTTATAATAGAGTGACAGATGAAAAAATATTGTTACGTTTTTACTTTACGTTGGGTTCTTTTAATTGCAAACTAAATACACTCTGTTATTACTTTTACTGAAAGTCATTTATTTATTTAACACCACTGTTCAAAAATACAGCAAACTGTTAAACACTCTTAAAATTCGACAACTTAACTCTTTGACTTTTAAATTAATACTGCCATACTACTCGCCAGCACGATTCACTTATATAGGTGATTTAAAAGCACCAGAATGTTCTATTGCAGCCACGTCTGGTTTCTTTGTGCAGTCGGCCAGTCTTCACTAGATTCTATATGTGTAAGCCGAACATCTATAACAAATTCTTTTCTCTCCGCCTTTGTGCAATGCTTACACCCCAGATCACATGGCCGCCTAGAAAGGGCGTCTGCGTTGTTATGCTTGCCTCCTTTTCTGTGCTCAATACTAAAGTCATAGCTCTGAAGACGCTCTATCCAGCGTGCAAGCTGTCCTTCAGGGCTCTTGAATTGCAGCAACCACCTGAGTGCGGCATGATCTGTCCTCAACGTAAAATGTTGGCCATACAAATATTTGTGGTAGTGTTTTATGCACTCCAATGCTGCTAGAAGCTCTCGTCGCGTTACGCAATAGTTTCTTTCAGGCTTCGAAAGTACTCTGCTGTAGTAGCCTATAACCTTTTCTGTCCCATCTTCCACTTGCGACAGCACGCCTCCTATTCCATATCCGCTTGCATCAGTGTCTAGCAATAATTCCTTGAGCTTCTGAAATGCTTCCTCGGCTGTTTCACTCCACTGGTAGGGTCGCGACTTTTTGGTTAGCTCATGTAGGCTCGCAGCAACACTAGCAAAATTTGGCACAAATCGTCTGTAGTGTGTGCAGAGTCCCAAGAAACTTCGTAACTCATGAAGATTTTGAGGACGAGGCCAGTCCTTTACTGCCCGTATTTTATCTTCATCGGTTGATATGCCCTCTGCTGTTACACGATGCCCCAAGTATTTGACTTCCTTCTGAAACAATGCACATTTCCTAACACTGAGCTTTAGTCCAGCCGCTGATATACGCCTGAAGACTTCTTCCATATTCCTTAGGTGTTCATCGAAGGTCTTTCCCATGACAATTATGTCATCCAGATACACAAGGCATATCTTCCAATTGAATCCCTTTAACACTCGTTCCATTAAACGCTCGAAGGTGGCTGGAGCGTTGCAGAGACCAAATGGCATAACATTAAACTGCCATAAATCATCGAGAGCACTAAAAGCAGTTTTTTTATCTTTGTCAGCTATCTCGACTTGCCAGTAACCGCTCTGTAGATCTAGCTTAGAAAACCACTTAGTACCTGCTAGCGTGTCCAAGGTTTCATCGATTCTTGGTAGCGGATAACTGTCCTTTTTGGTAACGTCGTTGAGCTTTCTGTAGTCAACGCAGAATCTAGTGCTGCCATCTTTCTTCTTTACTAAAACTACCGGCGCAATCCAAGGACTCGAAGATGGTTCGATAATTCCGTCTCGCTCCATTTCGTTGACTAGCTGCTTTACTTCGCTCCGCTTGGCTAGGGGAATGCTCCTGGGGGCTTGTTTTATGGGCCTCGCTTCGCCAGAATTTATTTCATGCTTCACTATTGCCGTTCTACCTTGGTTTTTATCTTTTAGGGCGAAGACAGAGGCGTACTTTCGTAGCAACTGCTTGGCTTTGTTTCTGTCAGGAGGCTTCAGCTCTGCTACTCATTTCCCCACGTGTTCTGCTAATATTTCGCGCTCTTTAGTTGACAGTTTTTCAGGCTCCAAGTCTCTCTCGCAATTAATTATGGCCTCTGCTGGTGTACATTGAGCTATGTGAGAGTTTTTACCAATTACTTTTTCACTTCTGGATAGATTTAACACTCTCACAGGAATTTTTCCATTCTTACAGGTTTTCACGAGGGCTTTTGCTGTTATTGTTTCACTCTTAATTCCTGATGGTTCTACCACCCACAACCGGTTGTCCTCACAATCTTCCTCCATACGTGCCCATATCACAGTTTCTGCCTGAGGTGGTAATTTCTGGGATGCTACAGCAACCAGTTTCCTTACTGCAGATTTACTCACATATCCAATATCAAGGGGTATTTCGACGTTTCGCCAGATCATTATTTGTTGCCCCATGCGCAGATCGACTCCATGCATGATCATAAAATCTGCGCCAATAATAACTTCGTCCACGATACCGGCAACAATGAACACATGGTCCACACTCATGTTGGCTATAGTTAATCTGACTTTGGCCTTACCATAGACAGTAGCAAATTCTCCGGTAGCGGTGCGCAGGCTTACATTATTCAATTGTTCCACTTTTCCCTTTACTAAATCGGGCCTTATTATAGACTGCGATGCTCCTGTGTGTATTGTCAGAATACGCTTTCCTCCGTTGATATACCCGCTTGCAGTAAGATTGCTGTTTTGCTGCTGCATCACAGATATGGAGATTGTGGGGCCCTAGGTTGTGGGAGGTAGCTCATGCCCCGTAGGGCTAGCTCTATTTAGTTTAACGACTCTTGAGATGTTTTGTGAGTCGCCAGAAACAGATCTGCTAGTTTTTAGTTTTTTATTTAATTTTACTTTTGAAATCATAATAAAATAAAAATTTTTTTGGAAAGGTTTTAATTATTGACCGAAAATGTGATATATTGTAAAAATTTATTTTTTTTATTCAAATGCAGATTGAATTTAAATAAAAAAATATTTATATACATAGGGAAACAATAACATGGAAAAATTGAGAGATAACAAAGGCCTTTGCCTAAAATCTGCTTTACAAAAACATTTTATTTTCTTTTAATACGTCGCACGGTGGTTCAGAATTAATTTTCATTGGCCAAAACCTATATTTTTTGTTGACACAGATTCTTAAAATTTTTATGTCACCAGAAAGAAAACAGATCAAAACTAAGATAGCCGAAAAATTGGGTCAAAATATTCGCAGTAGTGGGCGTGGCATGCTGCTAAAGGCAAAGAATTTATGTTAATTTAAAAATAAAATAAAAATTGTAATATTTGATCTCATATTAATTGCGATTTCTTAAAAACTGTTATCGATATTGAGCTGCGGTTTTTTTTGTTATGTTGGGTGAACTGTTATTTTTAAGAAATGGTATATGCGCACCCTGTATAATTTGTAAATAGGGTGTTATGTTTAAAATTGGTAACCTCCATATATTCGCAAAGTTTGAAGTTTACTAGTATATAACTTCTAAAGGACAAAAAAGGACAAAAAACCGAAACCACCCAAAGAAAGGCAAAAGTGTTCTCTTTAAGCCTATATATACTTTTGCACCCGCCCGGATCCGCCCGTAGAACACTTTTTTCTATTTTAATGAAAATACTCAACATTTTTACAAACAAATTTCTATCAAAATTGTTAGTAAATTTACTTTAGAAGTCATTCACTGCCAAAAGTACAAATTGCAGATATCAAAACGTAAGGGGAAAGAGAGAAGTCTAACTAAAAAGTTAATTTTATTCGAAAATTGAGAATTTTAGTACACAAAACAATTTTTGGTAAAATTTCCTTAAAATCCAGTATAAGTTGTATATGACAAATTTTCCCATAGAAAACTTGTATAAACCGAATCAACTTAGGTAGTTAAACTTAGTTTTTTATGTTTAGGTAATCTACTTTAGGTTTAAAATTTTTATATGTAGTATAAATCACAATAATTTGGAAATAAATTTTATTTCGGTACAAGTATTCGATTTAAAAAGGCAAATTTATTATACGTTTTCCAAATCAGCTTAGGCAGTTGAACTTGGTTTTTGTCTTAAAAAATTCCATACAAAAGAAAAATACCTGAGCTAGCCTAGGTAATAATAGCTCTAATATTTTTTTGTGTGTACGTAATCTACTTTAAGTTTGACATTTCTTTATTGAGTATATAAGGATAAAAATTTGGAAATAAATTTTACTGTCAGACTCTTGATTCGATTTGAAAAGGTTGATACATTTTTGGAAGTTATTTTTATAGAACTTCAACAAATACATTATTTTCAGCTTAATTAAAATATGGAAACTTTCAGCTATAATGAATTGACCGAAGAATATTTTAAAAAACAAAAACAAAGAAGATGTTCTAAACCATATTGAAAGAAAATTGAACATAAATGCTATCAGCAGTGAAACGCAATTGGAAATAAAAAACAAAGTATCTGATTTTGTAAAAATATTACAAAAACGCTACAAGGAAGTTCACTATAGTAAAAGTAAATTTTACAAGCGCATTGAAAATTGTTTACAAGGTGAACTTAGTATCCAGGTGATTTCAGAAACCACAAATAAGAAGAGTGGTGGAAGATCAGAAAAATCGCTAGATAACTGTAGCCATAGATCTAAGAGACGAAAACTTAAGAATATAAATATAGAAATCGGATGTGAAAACATTAAAGATAGTTTTCTTTACAAGCTGCGATCACAAAAACAATTAACGAAAGTGGATATCATTGAAAAAGTCATTTCTGCTAGTCCGGTGAGAACAAAACGGATCCTTAAAAGCATTCCGACACCAAACCAGGAAAAACAGTTCACAAATGAGGAAGCGCTTGCATTATTTCTGGATTTAAAGTTAACAAAACAGCAGTATACTCAACTCAGATTACGTGCGATCGAAAAAGGCTCAAATTTATACCCGTCATATCATCACATAATTGCAGCTAAAAAGGAGTGTTATCCTCCAAAGGAATCTATCAAAATCACACCAATTTCGGCACAGGTACAACTGCAAGCTGTACTTGATCATACAGCCGAAAGGTTGCTAAAATCACTTAAAGTAAGTGAGTTGAAAAAATATGGAAACTGCAATTTAACTGTTTTTGTAAATGGGAATGCGATGGGTCTTCTGGACAAAGACAATATAAACAATTTTTATGTGAGGATATTTCTGACACAGATATGTTCATGGTGTCATTTGTACCATTGCGATTGATAAAAAACTTAGAGGACTCGAAACCTTCGTCCAGCACAGTGCAAACAAGTTATATTTGGAAAAACCAAACTACATCGTCTACAAAATACTGCAGACCAATAAAATTTGAATTTAAAGAGGAAACTCATGATACCATTAAGAATGAATAAGTGACATTAGAGCTCAAATTTCAACACTAAGGCCATTAGAGTTAGAGGAACAGACTATTAAATTGAATTACCAATTAATACTATCTATGATAGACGGAAAAACTGCCCAGGTTTTGACTGATACAAAAGCTTCATCCAGCTGTATTATATGTAAAGCAACATCAAGTCAGTTAAACCAAGAACCAACAAAGTCGGAGGATAGTATTGATGCATTTGAATTTGGATTATCACCGCTACATACGAGGATAAGAATTATGGAACACATACTGAAAATAAGCTATGATTTGGACTTCGGAGCTTCAGGATCAGTAAGAAATAATGACACCAACAAAGAGATAAGAAAATTGAAAATGAAACAAGTTCAAGATGCATTTCTCAAGCACGGGTTGATTATAGATCAACCAAAACAAGGAAGAGGTAACACAAACGATGGCAACACCGCAAGAAGATTTTTTTTTGGATCCCGAAACTACATCTGATATAACAGGTGTTGATATAGATGTTATTTCAAGATTTAAAACAATTACTGAAGTACTTGCGGGCAATGAACTAATTAATGCTAAAAAATTTGGTGATTACGCCAAGGAAACTGCTGCTATATATACATCCAAATACAAATATAGAAATATGTCAGCAACAGTGCATAAAGTTCTTTATCATGGAGAAGAGGTCATTAAGCACCATTTATTACCAATTGGAGATTTGTCAGAGGAAGCCCAGGAAAAAAGAAACAAGGATTACAGGTTTTACAGAGAACATAATACCAGAAAAATATCACGAATTTCTACAAATGAAGATTTATTTCATATATTATTGGCAACTTCAGATCCCTTCATCTCTAGCATTCGAAGTCAATGGAAATTGAATCATTCGGAACTAAATGCCGAAGCTAAGGCACTGCTACAGGACACAGGTAATAAAGAGCAGAATATAGAATATTTACAGGAAATATTCCAGCCAAATGAATAATAATTATAATTTGAATTTAGTATTTGAATAAAATAAAGTATACAAACATTAATATTAAATGTTATTTTATTTACCTAGAATCTATTTATAACTATAAAGAAATATTTATATAATTAAAGAAAAATTAAATTACACTGTTTTGTTTTAAAATTGACCAAAAAACTAGGAAATATGTAAGTATTGTTAGGCATAAAGTTGAAATTTGGACAATCCTAATGAAAATACGGAAAATACCTCAGTGAAAATAGGGGCCACCCTAAGGATAGCAAAATATTGTATTGTCATCCAAGATTGACCCGTGGACCAAATTTGAGCCAAATTGTTTAAGGAAAAGTGGGTCAAAAATGAGTTGGCACATTTGAAATAGAATTTCAAGAATTAGGAAAAGCAAATCGAAAGTTCAACTTTAGGCTTGAATTTCTCAGCATCCGCTGCACCGATTTTAATAAGGCCTAAACTCGGTAAAAGCTTAAGATGTTGTCTATTGACTAAAAAAAGAACTACTAAAAACTCTTTATTAGTTAAAAAGTTACAGAGTTTTGGCCAATGAAAAACGTTTCTGAACCACTGTGCGTCGGTTGTTGTTTCACATCTAAAATTTAGTTTCAATATTTCTAACCAAATTTGCAAAGCAGTTAGATACAATGACGCTTTCTTGTAAAATTAAGTATTTACAACATGCGATAATTTCTGGAAAAAGATTTGATGTAAAAAAATATAAATAAAATACGAATATGGTACTTTAATTTATAACGTTATTGAAATTTTCTTTCTTAAAATTTGGGTATTCGTTTTTAGAGTTCCGTACACAACGTGTCTGTCAGCGCCTTTTATCTCTGGAACCGTAATAGGTATATTCTTGAAATTTTCACAGATGATGTATAGCTGTTGCCGCTATAGCAACAAATACTAAAACTTATAGGGTGTTCCAATAGAGAGGTGTTATTTACGAATATGTGCATATTTTGTGAACTGTAGGTGGGATACACTTGAAATTTACAAACAGTAATTAAACCTTAGTTCACTAAAAAATTAAAGGGTGTTCCGATAGTGGTGTGATTTGCCTGTATAAGGCCTAAGTTGTGAACCATAACAGGTGGATGCTTGAAATTTTCACAGAAGGTGTATAGCTGTGGCCGCTATAGTAGCAAATTCTAAAAATTATAGGGTGTTCCGACAGAGAGGTGTTATTCACGAATATGCGCATATTTCGTGAACTTTAGGTGGGATACACTTAAAATTTACAAACAGTATTTAAAACTTAGTTCACTATATAAACAACTACAAAATATAAAAATTAAAGGGTGTTCCGATAGTGGTGTGATTTGCATGTATAAGGCCTAAGTTTTGATCCATAATAGGTAGACTCTTCAAATTTTCACAGAAGGTGTATAGCTGTGGCCGCTATAGCAACAAAAATTAAAACTTATACGGTGTTCCTATATAGAGGTGTTATTTACGAATATGTGTTTATATCTTGAACTGTAGGACACATACACAAATTACTGTTTGTAAAAATTTACAAACAGTAATTAAAACTTAGTTCGCTTTATAAACAAGTCTAAAAAATAAACTTAAAAATTAAAGGGTGTTCCGATAGTGGCGTGATTTGCATGTATAAGGCCTAAGTTTTGAACCATAATAGGTAGACTCTTGAAATTTTCACAGAAGGCGTATAACTGTGGCCACTAAAGCAACAAATACTAAAACTTATAGGGTGTTCCGAAAGTGACGTGTTATTTGCCTTTATTTCTTTATTTCTTGACCTATAGGAAGCAACCACTTAAAATTTGCAGTGATTTAAACTATGTTCGCGTTATAAGCAAGTATACAATATTAAACCTAAAAATTTTCGGGTGTTCCGTTAGTGACATGATTTGTATGTGTGTATGGCACAGGTTTTGAACGATAATAGGTAGATTCTTGAAGTTTTTACAGGATGAGTATTACTATAGCCACTATAACAAATAGTAAAAATTGCAGGGTGTGCCGACAGTGATGTAATTTAGATGCACATTGACTAATTTTTTAACCATATTAGATAGACTCTTGAAATTTTCACAAATGGTGTATTACTATGACGGCCTATAAAAACAATAAAAATGTAAAGGGTTTTTCAACAGTGACGTGTTTTGCATGTATAACGACATATTTTTTGATCCGTAATAAGTAGACTCTTCCATTTTGTATAGAAGATGTATTGCCATGGCCGTTATGACAATTACTAAAGGTCTTCTAAAAGTGACATGTTTTTCACGTATAGTAACTTAGTTTTTTTTAATAGTAATAGGTAGACTCTTGGTATATTCATAGAAAGAGAATTGCCATGACCGCCATAGCAAATAACAAAATTACAGGGTGTTCCGAAAGAGACATGATTTGTACGTAAATAGCCTTATTTTTTGAACCGTAATAGGTAGCCTCTTTAAATGTTTACAGTAGATGTTGTACTTCGGTCGCTGTAACAATTACTAATATCTAAAGGGTGTTCCAATAGTGACATGTTTTTCACGTATATTACCTTATTTTTTGAACCGAAATAGGTAGGCTCATGTATATTTCTATAGATAATGTATTACCATGACCGCTATAACAAAAATTGCTCAAAATTTAAAGGGTGTTCCAACAGTGATGCAATTATAACTTTAATTATAAAAATTATAAAATGAAAATTTGTGTCACATCCCCTGCGTTCTTTTGTGTTCTTAAATTATGATTAAATTATAATCTTAATGTTATTTGGTAGGAAATATCTTACTGACTATCGAGCATTTCATGTATTAACATTTTTAGTTAAGAAACCTTCAATCAAAGATGCAGGAAATAAGAATAAACAGGGAGAAAATTTATTGCATATTCGCTTTATAGCTAACTGATATATATTCAGTTTATAGCTTACTACAAATTAACTAATTTTAAGCTAACTTCTAAGTAGTCAGTAAGACAACTGACTACACCCTAGGACATCACAATGTTAAAAAAGTCAGTTATTTTTAATAAAAATAATCCAATTATCAACTACTAACTGGTTGTAGTAATAAAATGAAAATAATTAATTTCAAAAACCAAATATTTTTCATTGTTCCTTAAAATAAGGGTCGACTTTGGCCTTCACAAAGGGTAAAATCAGATCAAGAGAGGAAGCATTCAGCACCTAGCGAAGTAACACAAATACATATACTGATTTGCTACGCAAAAGAGCGATGTGCTCGTGTGCCAAAGTACTAAGGCGGGAAAAAGCTTTATGCAAGAGCGCCTTTGTGTTAAAGTTCTTGCTGCTTCTCAGGGAAGTAATACTTAAAAGAGTAAAGGATAATGTTTGTTCCTCAATTCTTCTTTTAATGGGTGATCAAATACTCACTGACCCAGTTGATGAAGCTAGCCTCCTGGCTGAAATATTTTCAAGTAATTCTCACATCGCGGAAAGCAATAAACCAACGCCCGCGCTCGTTAGAGCATCAGTAACTACACCAAAGATATTCTTTCGAGCTCGTGGATCTATCAGATCTCAGCAATAACAAGTCTCCTGACTAAATAACATACCAACTTCATACCAATAATTTTTTATGTATAAATGTTATGCGTAAATGTTTTCAAAAATTATTATTTGAATATATAATTCTACCGATCTTTAAACTAAATATAAATATAATATTGTAACAGAACTCTGGAAAGGCAAACATATAACAAAGTTTGATAAATTAAAAATCACCTCGAATGCAGGTGCTGCTGTAAAATAAATAAAAAATATAATTGCTAACCAAAGGTTACCTAATAGCAAGACAGATATGTACCATTTTCAAATAAAATAAAATAAAATAAAATATATAAAGAGAATAAAAATAAAAGAAAAATGTTTACTTAGTAGTATAATATAAAAAGAAATAGTGTTTAAAAGTGTAAAAACAATTTCAAAAAGCTCTATCTCCTATGAAATATAATGTAAAATTGAAATTTCTCATATTCTAGTTCATTGATAAGTTTGTTTAAATAGAAAATAAATAACAATTGAAACTACCTTGTAGATAGATACGATGAGTACTGATGACGGACGTAGCTGTCTAGAAAATGCATTCTGCTTTGCTGGTATCTAATTTTTCTTTATCTCTTTATAATTAAGAACTTAAGCCTAAATAATTAATTTATTAATTCAAAAATAGTTCAAATAAAATTCATATAACAAAGCTTTTTACAGTGTACCATACGTTCCAAAACTAACAGAAAACATATGGTAAAGGACAAGAATACAATATTTACTCATAAATCCAACAAAACACTAAGACACCTTTTTACACAAAAAACAACAAAATTGGACAAGAAGAGAATAGATAATGTTGTTTATGAAATAACTTGCCAGGGTGATGAAAGAGAAATGTGTAATAAGGTATACGTTGGTACAACAAAGAGAATGCTGGGAACAAGAATTTTAGAACATAAAACTAATATTAATAAAGGAAAAGAGACAACAGCTTTATCTCAACATGTGAAAGAAACGGGACATAATATAGATTTTTAAGGCGTAAATATATTAGACAGAGAGAAAAAGGAACGATATACTCTCGAGAGTTTAAGAATACAACAACGCATACAAAAATCCATCAACACTAAAGAAGACAAAGACAAAACCAAACTGCAATATTCCATTGCAATAAAGTAATAAATTTAGTTCTGTGATATTAGTTTCTAAGTTTAGCTGTGATATTTTCCTAATTAAATTATACATTTAAGTTGTCTACTATTTTATAATTTATTTAATGATGTAAACGGAAACGAACTGTATGTTAAATTTGTATATTAATGTCGTCTTATAAAAATATAACATTCTTATAATTTGTCGTCAGAATCATCAATAAAAAATTCTCCTGAAAACGTCGGAAAAAAGCCGACGAAACATTGAGGAAAAAGATGAAATAACTTGTTTTATTTGCATCAAATTAAAATAAAAAACTGACCATAAATAGCCTATTATAACACAATAAATATAAGCCTCTCAAGATAGTTTTACATTATAAATTATTATATAAAAAACAATCCTGTATACAAGAGTATACACTTCATGAAAAATGTTAAGTTCAAAAAAACGTGTTCAATACCTTTTTTGCATTACGACAAAATCATCATATTTATGAAATAATTCATATTTTTTTAATCTCACAATACAATTATAAATTAAATTTTAACTCAACGAACTTAACTCGTTGTAGTAAAACACTTTTTCATAATCCCACAATCCCTAGACTGATAGCCTAGCATACTACCTACTAGTCTATTGGGACACCTAATTCATATTTTATATTACCGAAAAGCTATGAAATCAGTTGATATCATTTATTTCAAAGTTTTTTCTCTGTATTGAAGAAATAAATGAAAACATCTAATGAAAATAATGTTATACGTTAAATAAACAAATCAATAAAACGATTTTAAAAATCATCTACAAGTTTAATCAAATTATTTGATTATATTATTAATAAATTTTTTATGGTTGTCTCTTCTCGCTGGATATAAATTGTTTAAAGATGCTCGATTATTTCGGGTTATTCGAGTAATTGAAAAACCTTATCAAAAATTTAAACTACAAAATCGATTGTTTGCTCGAATAAAATCAAAACCCGATTAAAGGAATACTTACTGTATATACAAACAGATCATTACCTTAATATAGAAAGGCCTTAACTCGTTTTATTTAAATCGAGTTTTTTTCATGTTTGGATAGATGATCTTCTAATACATATGTATAAATAAAAAAATGTTACAGCATTAAAACGCTAGGAGAATTTAATAAAAAATTGCATTAAAAATAATTCTCGACTACAAAACTATAATTTTTATTAAGTTTTTTCCTTCTCTCTTTCTATATTAAGGTATCGATATGTACGTACTGGAAAAGAAGCAATTTTTGTATGTTTAGATTTTAAATTTCTTTTTTCACTTAATTTATAAAAAAAAAACTTGCAACTGAAAGAATATACGAACTTTAGTATGCTTTATGGTATGAGTGGATAAGAATTATTAATGTTTAACTTTTTTATTTTACACATAAAGAAGATATAAAAAAGCACTCTTAATCTAATAATATACAAATTTAGATTTTTTGAAATATGACTAAATAAGCTAATTCGTCCAACTAAATAAATAACACAGATAACATTTATTACATTAGTATATTGAGATCAATAATAAGGATAATACCAATAATAAGGATATTTCCTTAATGATTGATGTTCCGGTAATATGTTTTTCTTAAATGTTTTATAAGTTTCTGTACCCGAATGAACACAATCGGCCCTATTCCCGTTGGCGTTGTAGTTTGAAAACGAAATAAGAACGACAATTTGGCATTACCGTTGGCGATAACAACACTCGTCATAAGTATATCGGTATTCTCTATTTCGAAACGAAGATAGAAACGACAATAAAACATTCGTTCTCTGACGTTATCATTGTAGGCAACAAAATTTAAACGACTACAAGAAAAAAAATTAAAATGAAAAAAAAGTACATTTAGTAAGTCAGAAATTTTAGTTTCTTAAATGGAAAAACATCCCGCTTATGATAAGGATATTCGAAAAGGCATAAAACCCTAAAATTTAGTGATTTTTGAAGCGAAACTGCCGAGAAAGGTTGGCATAAAGTAAGTAAAACTAAATTGGAAGAAAATATCCATTAAAATGTTTTTTTTTTTATTAAAATAAATCAAGATAAAAACGAAGCTCTGACTCCAGAGCAACAGCGGAAAGCTGTTATAAACAGGCGCGATTGTCACCATTGGATGAAGCGGTGTCAAACCTATTAAAATTTGAAAAACAAATTAACCCGAAAGGCAACGTAGTGGCATTCGCCGACCATGAAGAAGTTAGATCGCTACTAAGCGAGTTTCGTACTTAGAATTTTGGATGGAAAAAATATTAACGTTCTGTCGTAGCATCTTCCGATGTATATTTATATCCATTATATCATCATCATCACTTGAACTTAAAAAATAAAATTCAGTATTCGTCATATTTTGTTAAAACTTACAAAGAAATAACAAACTTTTCAGCAATTTACAAAAATGTCATAAATAACAACACAAAAAATTGCAGTGCTGTAGCACTTTATTAAATTTTCTTTTTTTTCGATAACGTTTCTTCGTCGTTTCAATATATTTCAAGAATACGAATTTAGGAACGAAACGACAACGACATAGAAATAACTATTAAAATTAAAACGCCGAATATCTTTTCGTAAAAAATTGTTTTTATTTATTGAATTCATTTTTAAGTTAAGAATAACTTTTTATTTAAGAATAACTATTTATTAAGAAAATAACCTAATTTTAAATTTAATGTAATAATTCATTGGAATATAGAAAAAGTAATTTAGTAGTGCCTACAACTAGTTCCAGCTTCAATTGTCATCAGCATATCTTGTAAAGAGTTTAAGGGATATATGAAGTATATACAACTTCAAATTGTGCTGTATCTATTTGTCAATATTAATCAGTATCTATCAATAAACACAGTCAATCCTAATATTATTTTCTTATCTCTAGGGTGCACTCTTGTGAACTTATCGTTTTAGGAATCTTTTATTTTTCTTATTCTAACAACGTCCAACTTATCTTTGCCTTTTTACTTAATATCATTGACAGTTTGTTTACTTGCGGTTGCAGTTTTAAATATTTTGTTTCGTCAAGAAATTGCTTCCATGTACAAAAATCCAACTCAATATTTAATTCACAACCTCTATGGCAAAACCAATATTATATTTTTTTTATATATATTTGTTTATAAACAAAGCTACTATCTCTTTATTTTGGTTTTTCTATTTTTTTCAATTTTAAGAATATAAAAATGTCGCTCAATAGTCCAATGAACTTCAAAATTAAAATAAAAATTTTAAAGGAATAACTTTTTTTATTAAAAACACTTTAACTTTAAATTCCGATTGCATTAGAGTTTAAATAGCTTTTATTTGTGAAGAAAGAACTACCAGTTTTGCGAGTTAAATTTTATAATTCAGTAGATGTTTGTATTTGCAGCGTAGTAACTTTCAATGCAAGACTGCTCCATCTACTACCGAATTTTGAGAAAGCTGGTTCTATAGTCTGTTTTTGACAGTCATTGAAAACCTATTAATGTTAACGCCTATTAATGTTAATGTCAACACATTAAACATTATTTTTACGTAAACGAAAATCATCAGAATAAAATAAAAATTGATAAAATCTATTGGTCAATTTCAATGGTTAAATTGATGTTCAATGAGTTTCCATTGTGTTCGTAGCAGCACAAATGACGTTAAACGTTCAGGGCACCCAAACGAGGTCGTCATGCCAAAAAAAGTTGATAAAATTCATTGAATTATATTAGACGATCGGAGAATGAAAATGCATGAGGTAGCTGAGGCTGTAGGTGTCTTAACAAAGTCGTTCTTCAGGTTAAGCCCCTTGCAACTATTTCCTGTCTCAAAATTTGATTTGAAAAGAAGAGGTCGTTATTGAAACAAGTACCTATATCAAGCATCTTTAGAAATTTTTTAACTCGAGGGAATAAGAAAATTAAAAAACCCCTGTACTAAATGAGTCGAAATTAAAAAAGATTATGTTGAGAAATAAAAATGTCATGCAATTATAACATAACCCACGTATATTGTCGTTTGTACTTGGCATCTTTTTTTTTCATATTTACACAAAAATTTCCTTTAACAATCTGTTTTAGTGAACACAAAATTATTGACAATATTTGACGACAAGTCTGATGTCTACCAGCCAATTTAACCGAAGTTCCCTTAGATATTATTGGTGTTGTCGAAACTTTTTTGAGGAAATAAATTTTCTTTTTATTTTAAGGTATTCTTGCGATGTTTATCAGAATTTAAACTGTTTATGTAAAGAGGGTACATTATTTTTCCAACAGGTCTTCATATTGCTGGAAGAAATATTTTTGATTGTTTGATATTCATTAATAAAACAACAACAAGTTCTTGTGTTTTCCTTTTCTGCCTAGTTCCACATAATGTATTACAGAAGCAATGGTCATTCAACGTCCAATTAAGAGAAAAAATAAATAATTAAAATAACAAGTTATTAAAAATTAAAGTATGTTGATAATTGAATAAATGAATAATAATGATAGAGAAAAATTATTAAACAAAGCAATAGGTAAAAATATTACAATATAATAAAACAAATTGCGAAGTTAAAAATTTCGCTTATCAAACACTAATATATATATAGATAAATTTGAATGTGTAAAGATTTGTAACAAATTTTAAAAGAAAAAAATTATAATTTGAAAAACCTAAAGGGGCACATAAATTTTGTTCTTTTTTGTCAGTTTTAACTGCACGGTTAAAACTGTACGGGCAAACACGAACCGCGATCATATCCCCTACACGTTCCTTACTTCAGTTCAAGACGTATTTATTTTACTTGGTGGCATCATGACGGTAACAATAACAAAGGTGAAACTCATGGTAGAATAATATCAGGTACACTCAGTTCTACAACAACAAAAATAACATTTTGTTGATAGAAAATTATATTTTCGATGTCAAAAGCAGCTGACTAAAATAACGAAATTTAATAGGTCTGTTCAATTACTTTCCTGGCAGAAACTACAAACAATAGAGTAAAGCAAAATTATTTATTATCAAATATGAAAAGCTAAATTAGCAAAAATAAGCAGTTAAATTTAGCCGTTGTCATGAATGACTTAAAAATTGTACTAATTAAGGATTAAAAATTAAATAGTACTTCTTTGAAACTTGCTGTTGTAAAATGAAATACATAAAACAACCTTGTTAGCCAGAAATATCTCTAACCATAAACCATATGTTGGGTCACTTAGCCAACGTCCAGGTTTTTAACATCATTGTTTAATAAAAAGCTTTCATAACATAGCAATGTAAACTTAACATATAAACATATACTAATGTAAACTGAATTTAATATGTATATTTTGTATTAATTACTTGTGGTTAACTTGTTCCCCTTATGCAATTACTGTAAACTTTCGAACTGAATTAGAACTGTAAATTACTTACTTATCCTTAACTGAGCAAGACGCGTCTGGTTACTATTAGAGAAATAGCTATAATTTAAACAAGTTCATTTCACTCTAACCTATTTATTAGAACTTCATCAGTTTTCTAAAATTAGGCCATTAAAAAGAGAAAAAGTGAAATAAGATACTTAAGTTTTATTTTGGTTTATGTGTTAATTTCGATTATCAATTTCTTCTAGGGAATTGTTTTAAATTACTGAGTACGTATTTGCTCACCATTTTGCTTTTTAAAGTATGGACAAAATGTTTCAGAAACAAAAATTGCAAGTGTGGAAAGGGACTAATTAACTTTCCAATATTTACATGTTTTTTATTTTATTTTTGTAGTTAATATAAGTCGACCGCTGTGCAGACCCACTCTGGAAATATAAATCAGATATTGCAACTACCCTTTCCTATATTGAGAAATAAAGAATGAAATGGGTTGCAAATACATTTTTTTAATTAAGAGTAACAGTTAGTATCTAAAATAGTCCACAACCTGGGATTTGTGTATCATTGTACTTTTTAGGTTCAAATTGTTAAAAAAATAGTACAATTGTACAAAAAATTGTACCAAAAATGGTTCAAACTTTACCAAACCTGACTCAAACGCAAACAAAGTTGACTACAAAAATTCAAAACAATGCAAAAAAAAAATTAATCAGCTGTCGAACTGTACGTACCTTATATTATTCTACCATGGTAAAACTCAAATAGTAAACTATTTCAATTTGTTTCCATAAATAAAACAAATAATACAAATTTGACAGTAAAACTCACAAAAACCATCCTTTTTAACTGTGTAATCACAGACACGAGCACGTTTGAAAAACGACGATTACAATCAACAAGCAACAGATATTTTTCTATACGTGCAAGAAGGACGGTTTTTGACCACAAACCGACAGTTTTACCCGGGTACCGTGACATAACTCCCAAATGAAATAACTCAAATTCAATAACTCTATACCTCTATAAAAAACACCCTTTACTAAGAGCGAGTTTTTGGGATGCGAGATTTAGTTATCTGTAATCTTGGTTTTTCGTTTTTAAAATAATAATTAATTACTTTTATTTGCTAGTATAAGCGGCAAACGTTGTTGAAATAAAAAAACAAATGAAATGAAAAACACATTTATAAAAGGAAAATTCATACCAGGAAAACTCAATGGTGAATTGACATCATATGGTTTTTCTTGAGTGTCAAAATTATATTCGCCTTATTCCATCGTATAATAATACAGGTGTATGCAAGGCGAATTAAAAAAACTAAGCAACCTGCATGGTACAATAATGCTGGTAAAAATGTTAGAACAGCTGTTTAAATTTGATTATCTGAAAATGTCAAATTTTGTATAAAACACTATTCGCGCACTTCAAAATTAGTAATAATTACTACAAAATAATTTTTTTTATATTACTCAGTGCATTGTGAACTAATTGCTGTATTTTATTCAATCCATTATTTAACTTGCAATGTTTACTTAAAGAAAAGAAATAAATCAGTAACGTGCGAGTTAGACTCACACACGTAGGGTTCCGTACTATGTTTAATACAACTTTAAAAATTAAAGTTGTAAATTTTTTTTATGTGTTATGAGTCACCCTTTAATTTTAAAATTAAATTCATAATCACGAAAATTGTATCACTGTTGGAACACCCTTTAAATATTAGTAACTGTTGTATAGTAATTGTTAGAGCGGCCAACGTACAACATATACTGTAAATATTTCAAGAGTCTACCTGCTACGGTTCAAAAAATAAGGCTATTTACATACAAATCATATCTCTGACGGAACACCCTTTAATTTTGTTATTTGTTCTAGCGGCCATGGCAATTTTCTTTCTATGAATATATCAAGAGTCTACCTATTACTATTAAAAAAAATAAGTTACTATACGTGAAAAACAAGTCACTGTCAGAACTCCCTTTAATTTTTAGTAACTGTCTATTCAAATTGGAAGAGTCTACCTATTACGGTTCAAAAAATATGTCGTTATACATGCAAAATACGTCACTGTCGAAAAACCATTTAAATTTTTATTGTTTTTATAGGGGTCATAGTAATACACCATTTGTGAAAATTTCAAGATTCTATCTATTATGGTTAAAAAATTAGTCAATGTTCATGCAAATCACGTCACTGTCGGTACACCCTTTAATTTTTACTATTTATTATAGTAGCCATAGTAATACACTTCCTGTAAAAACTTCAAGAGTCTACCTATTATCGTTCAAAACTTATGTCATATACATGCAATTCACGTCACTATCGGCACACTATTTAATTTTTAGGTTTAATATTGTATACTTGCTTATAACGCAAACATAGTTTAAATTACTGTCTGCAAATTTTAAGTGGTTGCCTCCTATAGCTCAAGAAATAAAGACATAAAGGCAAATAACACACCACTTTCGTGACAATATTTTTTTACGTATCCTTCCTATATCTGCAGGGTCCCTGTATATCTAAAGGGACCCTTAATTTTTTTTTTTTCATAATTTATTTATTGTATCTTCAATAATTTTTGAACTAACAATAATTACTCGTATCTTAAGTCTAAAATAAAATATTCTTTTTAAGTCCAGCCAGTGCTAGACAAAAATAATGTTTGTTTCACGGATTTTGCAATCATTTGCGGGTCATCCCTCTAATGTACGGCCAAGAAAAGCAGTATCTCTTCTGTTTAGTCGAATGTAACCAGGTTCATTCAGCATGTTACGCGCCAAAGGGTTTGGATGAGATTCAAGCCTCTTTAGATATGTGACTGCATGTTCCGCTATTTCTGATTTAACTGATGGCATGTTTAGGTCTTTGTGGATGTTCGAATTTTTTATATACCAGGGAGCAGATGTAATAATACGTAAAATCTTATTTTGGCGCCTTTGAATTTTTTCTACATTGCTAGCTGAGGCAGTGCCCCATAACTGAATCCCATAACACCAAATTGGTTTGAGGACCGACTTGTACAGTAGAAGTTTACAATCTAAGCTCAGGGTGGAGTTTCTGCCAATTAGCCAATTTAGTTGTACTGCTTTTAGTTTCATTTGTGTTAACTTGAAGTCAATGTGGCTTTTCCAAGTAAGGCGACGGTCAAGATGTATACCCAGGTATTTAACGTCTGAAAGCTGTGGTATCATTTGGTTATTTATGCGAATAGGAGGGCATGAGTCCCTGCGCAGTGTGAAAGTTATGTGAGTGCATTTTTGTTCATTCACTTTTATTCTCCATTTTTCTAGCCATTTTTCCAAATTGAGTATGTGGTCTTGTAAAAGTTGTGATGCTTCTTGGGCACTTTCATGAATACTTAAAAAAGCTGTGTCATCTGCAAAAGTTGATGTGTGGACTAGGGTGCTAATTGGCATATCCGATGTGTACAGTAAATATAAAATTGGTCCCAAAATACTACCTTGGGGAACTCCGGCTTCAATGAGCTGTGGCAAGCTTAAAAAGTCACCTTCTTTTAATATAAACTTGCGATTCGTTAAATAATCTTCTAAGAGCTTATACAAGTTTTCGGGCAAGTTCAGCTTTAGCTTAAATATTAGGCCTTCGTGCCAAACCTTATCGAATGCTTGAGAAACGTCGATAAAGAGCGCAGAACAGTATTTTTTTTCTTCAAAGGTCGTTTTAATTACATTTACTAATCTGTGTGTTTGTTGGATCGTACTATGTTGTTTTCTGAAGCCGAATTGATGGTTCGGAATGCATCCTTTCGCACTAAGAATTGGATTCAGCTTAGTTATTAATATTCTCTCAAATAACTTTGACACGTTTGATAAAAGGCTTATAGGTCTGTATGATTCTACTTTTGTGTGGTCTTTTCCTGGTTTAGGAATCATAGATATCAAAGAGACCTTCCACTCTGTGGGAAAGTACTCAAGACGTAAGATGGCATTAAAAACAAACAGAATAATTCTGCGACCTATACGGGGCAACTCAACTAACATCTTGTTACTTGTTTTATCAACGCCAGGGGCTTTTTTGGTGTTTAAATCTGCTATTGCCCTTTCAATATCGCGAAATTCAAATCTTAGGGGTACTACGGCACTAGTCTCTACTGATGGTAACTCAGCTATATCAGTACATACATTTGGGGTGAAAACCTTCTTCAAATGTCCAACAAACAAATTACCTTTTTCGGTATCATTCCTTGCCTAGTCTCCACAAGAAGTTCGCAAGGGAGGCTTACGTACGACCGGTCTTTTAAGGTTCCTACATGCACGCCATAATGAATAATCTGATTGAGCAGTTGCATCGAGGTCTTCCGAGTAATTTTTCAGAGATGCTACTCTTCGAGATTCTAGCAGCTGTCTTAGTCGTTTCGTGCAATCTTTAAGTCTAGATTTAAGTTGAGGAGATCTGTGTGCTTGCCACTCTCTTCTAATTTTTCTTTTTTCAGCCAAGAGCCGCTCGACGTCTACAAAGTAAATTTGATTGTATCTAGGTTGTTGTCTGGTTTCTGTCGCATGTTGGGCAGCTGATTTAAGATTTTGATCAAAATAAATTAGACTCTGGTCCACATCTTCTGGTGTTCTTAGCGGTATGTTTTCCGAACAATGAGTACTGAGATACTTTCTATATTTCAACCAATTAATGCTTGTGCAAGTTGTTGGCGACACGATATTTTGCTGATTCCATATATAGACAATAGTGGGTGAATCATCTGAGGATAATTCGAGTGACGCTTCAACCTTAATCATTTCTCTCGAAATACCTTTAGTCACGCCAAAATCAATAACATCAGGTATTTTTTGTCGATCAGTAGGCCAATAGGTGGGTTGTCCACTTGATATCACATTCAGACGCATTTTGGAAATTGTATCAAACAAAATACGACCTTTTGGAGTTATTAGGCGTGATCCCCAAAACGTATGTTTAGCGTTGTAGTCGCCTGATGCTATGAAACAGGGACCTAGTGATTTGAAAAAGTTGATATATTGACTCTCTGATATTTGAAATCTAGGAGGTGAATAAATCGAAGAAATAACAAAGTTTTGAAGATATTCTTCAATACAGATGTTTGTTGCTTGAAGGTAGTCCTCACAAAAATCACACAGTAAATGATGTTTAATTCGAGCCCTTATTAGTATTGCTGAACCACCACATGCTCTGCCACGGGGGTCTTTAGTGTCATATAATATATAGCCATTGATTTTAAAAAAGCTATTTGTTGTTAAATGAGTCTCTGAAACCATCATGACATCAATTTGTTGGTTCTTCAAGAAGTACTCGAGTTCATTTTTGTGTTGGCGTAAGCCGTTTGCGTTCCAGAAACATATTTTTAAACAGTTCATGGTTTGTTAAGTAACGCCTGCAACATAGTAGATTGCATGCGTACCATTTCTTGCATCATGCTGCTCATAGAGCTCATAAAACTGTTTATCGACTGCACTAATGTCTCGATGCTTGCTTCGAGACGATTGAAATTACCAGATGGTGTTTGTTCTTTAGGATGCGATTGCAAATTAGGAGTAGAATTAGTTGCCGGTGCCGCTTTATGTACTGCAGTATGATTGGTTTTTACCATATCTGCGTATGAAACATGTTGTGTTGTTGGTTGGGCTAACTGAGGATAATGAGCATTTGCTCGATATTGTGGGTGCTTAGCAGGAGTATTTGATTTTTGAGTGGTTTTCCTTACCATGGAAAAAACTGGACAGCCTCTGTAGTTAGCAGTGTGGTTTCCACCGCAATTGCTGCATTTTTTAACTTTCGAGTCATCCCTTGCTTTGTCGCATTGGGCGGAACAATGTAGCTCGCCACATACAACGCAAACCGGAGGCAACTTACAGTAAGCCCTGGTATGACCATATTCTTGACAATTTAGACACTGGACAGGTCCTGGACGCTTATGCGGCTCCTCTACAGTTATTTTACGGTGTAATAGGTATTTCAGATTGTAAATGGGGTGCGTTTCGTTTTTCTTCAATCTAATATCTCCAGGTTCCAGTTCAACGCGAAATAGTGGTTGGGGGACACGTTCCCGATTACGGAGATTATCTACACTTTTTATTTTAAAACCCGCTTTTTGGAGTCCGGCTCTTATTTCAGCTGGATCAACGTATGAATCTACACCTTTAATGACTACCTGTAGACCTTTACTACTCTTCAGCTGATAGGTATAAAAGTTCTTTTTGCAGTTTTCGAACTCGTTTACTGCTTTGCGATAACTGCTTTCATCAATAAATTGAATTTTTGTCTCATCAATGTTACCACGCTTGATGGGAATTACATAAAATGAGTTCTCGCCAATAATTGTAATTAACTTTTTTATTAAGTCGTTCGAATTTTTCTCCCTTAAATAAACTGGAGGTGGTTTGAACGACTTAAATACCGTTTTATGTTCACTTGTTTCACTATCTAAGATAGCAAAACGATTATGGGAATTTATTCCATTAGAGCCCTTGTCTTTATGTACCTTAGACATTGGTGCAAGCTGCGAAGATTTAGGGCTTCGACCTCTTTTTAATACCGTAATGTATCTGTCCATTCCCACTTGCGTCTTGGGTTTAACACTATCCATATTACTGTTGGTAACACTGTGTTCAGGAGGCGACTTGTTTGTAGTTATATTATTGTCATCGATTTGCAAAAGCGACGAACAAGATTGAGCACGTATAGCAGGCGTAGAATTTACACACAAATTATTTTCAGTTTTTTTGTCTTTATTTAATATAATATTGTCTACATTTTTTTTGCTTAAATTAAAGAAGCTCATTAGCCCTTATTGTTTTTGTTTTATTTTTAAAGTAGCAATTCAATATGCCGTTGTAAAAAATAAAGAGAAAGAAAGAAAAAAAATTACAGACAACTTTGTTGTTGTATTAAAACAGGTTTGTTTTTGTTTAAAATTATTCACACAATGTATGTTTTGTTTTTTGTTAATGCGAGCTTAAAAAATCGCGTCCGCACTTATCAACGCCAAAAACAGAACTGAGGGACCCTTAATGAAGGCGAAACGTACTCAGCAGTCGTGTATCGTGTCGTGTTCTTTAGAAAAATGGAAATGTGGCTTGTTTATCTTTATATTATTGTACAGGTGACCAACCAGAATGACTTAAAATCTGAACTTAAAAAATTTTAATGCTGTTCAAAATGAATTATTGGAGATTGATATTTAAAAATTTTTAACTTTTAAATTAAATATCATTACTTACATATGTATGTATGTTACACAAATATCTAAATTCTATGTGTGGAGTATTAAATATTTAAACCCATTTCTTAAAAGTGCTTCCTTTTACATACATATAATCTATTTTAATTATTTAAAGAAAACCAGTTTTATTTTTTATTTTAATATTTAATTATTTTTATTATAATGGATAATTTGTCATAGAAGTGTTTGCGAACACAGCTCATGTTGTTTTGCTTTATATTCTAGTAAAATATATTGACGCAGACGGTCAAAATAAGGTTACTATTTTTTTTTAATTTGCCTTGCCTGTATTATTATACCTATATTATTATACCGTGGCAATCTGTTTTTGCCCGATTGCGTCAAAATGTTTTACTAAAATATAAAAAAATATATAAATAACATGAGCTGTGTTCGCAAACACTACTATAAGAAATTATTCATTATGATAAAAATAAACAAACATTATAAAAAAAATAAAACTTGTTTACTTTAAATAATTAAAATAAATTATGTAAGAATGTACATGTAAAAGGAACCATCAAGGTTTTAAATATAGAAGTATAAAAAGATTTTAGATATTTGTTTAAAATAAGTAATTATATTTCATTTAAAATTTAAATTTATAAATATCAATCTCCAATAATTCATTTTGATCAATATTAAAATTACTTAAGTTCAGTTTTCAAAGTTATTCTCGTTGGTCACCTGTACAAGCCATAATATAAAGATATTCAAGATAAAAATAAAAATAGTAAATTTTAGAAAAAACGACCAAATCTAAAGTTAATTTTTACATAGAAATTTCATTAAAAAATTTTAACCTAGACTCGAAATTTTACAAAATTATTTTCAAGAATAACCAAATGTAATATAAACATAATACATTTGGTTATACAACATTCAACATTCAACATGATTTAATATTTCATCTAGCAAATTCTGTGCCTATTTATTGTTTACCGTTTTTTTTTTTTTCAAAATGAAAAAACCGTGGAGCCAGAGATGTGCACAAACATAAATAGAAAATGTCTCTTTTAAATACTCGGACCCAGTGTCGCTGCTGTTGATATGTAAGTAAATGCCTCTGAAATCCCTTTTTCAATTTGAACACTTGGTTATCGGAAACGAAGGCTATAAAATTTTATTGGTCCAAAATTATACACAGGCATTATCGGGGTGCATGGAGGCGTTACGGAATCCTTCGTTTTTAAGTTCGACTAGAGTTTGGCCAATTTGTTTATACTAAACATATTTTTTTCTGTGAAATGTCGCCCTTATCATACGATTACATAAGCTTTAAGTTTACATTTTTAGTATAATTGTTCGTTTCGTTTCTAAAACTATTTTAAGTAAAATTTATATATATGTATGTAAGGAAAAAGCTACGAGTAGATGCGTTGTATATATGTAAATATGGAATGATTTCCCCAAAGATAAAAAGTTGAAACCATTTTTACAATAAACAAAAAAGAATAAACTTAACGCATAAAAGAAAAAAACTCAATAAATTTTTACTCACCTGACATTCATACATGCCATGATCTCGTCGTTGCACAAACTTTATCTGCAGTGTCCACATATTTGAGCCAGGTGTATGCAATATGGCAAAACGTTCATCATTCGTATAAAGTTGAGCACCTGACGACAGTATGTGCCAATCTCGGCGACGTATCCAAGAAATTTGATTCTGTACAGTTTTGTAAGTGCATGTAAACATGTGGACATTAAAATACAAAGTAAAAGAAATAAAAATGAATATTTTACTACAGGAATATGGAATATTTTATTTTAAAATACATACATATTTCAAATAAAATAATGATTCATTCACTCCGTCAACCAACAACAATCATGCAGAAATAAAGGAAGAAACGAAAACAACCATAATGAAATCATGAATTTTAACCCAACAGGATTTGCGAAATTATGCAAGAATAAAAGAAATCAAACTGCACGAAAACTAACTGTATTCTTTAAAGAAAAAAACTGATAGTAATATATTTATGATTTTTTTATTTTTATTTATTTATTTATTTATTAGTAACATAATGTAATTATATCTACTAATTTAACAGAAAACAAGGAGTACTAGCTACTAAGGCCTTCCACTCCGTTGTTTATTTATAATTAAATTTTTTTAGTTATGTACATTGCAGTTATAATTTTATAAATTAGCTTAATGTTTGTATCACATATGTTTTTTAGGAGGTCAGTAGGTGAATTATATCCGAAGATGTTAGACCGGAGTGATGTTTTGGATGTGAACAACATCTACTTTATTGTCAAACGCAGTGCAGTATGGGAGAAATGTTTTTTCGATGAGGAGTTTATGTGACAGAGGTTGGGGATTTTATTAGTGGTCTTCTTCTGGCTTCTACTGTGGCACGATCGGCATTTTCATTACCGGGTATACCGACGTGTGATGGAACCTACATTATTTTGATTTTATGGGCATATTGTATACAAATATTGCGTATCCGGTTTCAAAGTTCTGAGTCATAAAAAGGATAGACGAGAGACTGTATGCAGAGTCAACAGTTTTTGATTTTTTTATACTATTTTCTTCAAGTGAAAATTTGGGAGTTAGGATTTCGTTAGAGCGATAAATGGTTTTTTGTTATTATAGGTAAGCTAAAACCAATCTTTAACTATCGCGTTACTTTAAGGAAAAATTATAGTAAGGCGCATTATCCTCGTTATGGTAACGAAAAACCACATATTTCTCCAACAAAATCCTAACTTTAGATATTGGCAAGATATAATGGGCCTTAAAGTATTAATCTCTACTTCTTTAATTCAAGCGAGCAAATTATTCAAGAAACTGTAAAAACAAATATAAAAAAAAATAAAGTTTTCTGAACAAACTGCTCCTCTGAAGAGGAGAAAATACCCTACAAGCAAAATGGTAGTCGACTACGAAAATAACACTAAGTTAACTTTTATAGCCTTAACTTTATAAGCTAACTACAATGTAAATGCAAAACCTTCCCAAAATCAAAAATAAAATTATTTTTGACAATTTTGTTTTAAATATTTTTCATTTCTTTTTTAAAATTAGTGTGAAAATTTGTGTCACATCCCTTCCGTTTTTTGTGTTCTTAAATTATGATCTTAATGTTATTTGGTAGGAAATATATTACTGACTTTCGAGCATTTCATGTATTAATATTTTTAGATAATAAACCTTCAATCAAAGATGCAGGAAATAAGAATAAACAGGGAAAAAATTTACTGCATATTTTTACAAATTAGCTTTATAGCTAACTGATATATATTCAGTTTATAGCTAACTACAAATTGCCTAAATTTAAGGTAACTTCTGAGTAGTCAGTAAGACAACTGACTACACCCAAGGAAATCACAATGTTAAAAAAGTCAGTTATTTTTAATAAAATAAATGCAAGTATCAACTACAACTGGTTGCAAAATAATTATGTGCATTAAAAATTAGTTGAGTTGCTTATAGGGTATTTAAATAAATTTATTTGTTAACTACACAAAAAATTATTCTATTTTCAAAAATATACATACATATATATGTATGTATGTATGTATGTATGTATGTATGTATGTATGTATGTATGTATGTATGTATGTATGTATGTATGCATGCAAATGTTAACCCTAAAGGATTTTTTACATTAACGTTAAAATTAAACAACATTTGTTTGTGTATCTGAAAAGGAATAAAAAAAATAATAAAAAAAATTAACAAATATTTTAATTTTTATATTATAACAAAGAAAGTTATAGCCGCCTTCCTAAGACCATCTCTATAAGCAACTCAACTAACTTTTAATGCACTTTAAGCTAACTACTTTACAACCAGAGGTAGTTAATACTTGGATTATTTTTATTAAAAATAACTGAATTCTTCACATTACTGACTACTCAGAAGTTAGCTTAAAGTTAGTCAATTTGTAGTTAGCTATAAATTGAATATATATATCAGTTAGTTATAAAAGAGACTTTGTATAAATATGCAATACAAATTTTCTCTGTTTATAATATCCTGCATCAATATAATTTGTTTTTGATTGATGCCTTTTCTTTTGCATTAAAAATATAAAACATAACACATAAAATTCTAAATGTAAAGATACTTGCTACCAAATAATATTAAAATAGAATCATAACTTAAAAACACAAAAGAACGCAAGGGATGTGACACAAATTTTTATTTTATAATTTAAAAAAAGATATGAAAAATATTTAAAAGAAAATTGTCAAAAATAATTTTATTTCAATTTTGATTTTGGGGAGGTTTTGCATTTATAGTGTAGTGTAGTAGTGTAGTGTGTAATTTCGTAGTTGACTACCATTTTTTCTTGTAGGGATACTACATCGAAAAATTATTTAGATGTTGCCAGGGTGTTAGGCCTCCATTATTAGAAATAAGATGAAAGAGTATAATTTTATAAATTTTATAGAAACTTCGTCTGTGATTACCTCTCTTCAAGTCCACACTGTGTAATTTTGCTTATTTTTAGCGAAGATTTTATGCTTCATGATTCCCAATTGAATTATGTTTAAACCTAATTATGTGAGAGTTTGCTTATTTTTGTGAACAGTAGCATTATCTTAATAAAGAATACATTTTTTGCAACTTCTCCCGGTATTCTGCCGAATTCATTTTTATAGAAGAAAAAAAAACAACTCTGTATCAGAGGCACAGAACGTCCCTCAAACGTTTAGAGAACCACCTAAACCTAGTAAGAGTTGTACTTATTCGGATCGTCTAAGTTAAAAGTTTTCTCGTTTTTTTTGTAAATTCTAAACACGTCATTTTTGGCGCATTCGTTATTGTTAAGTTGCTGGCACTGGAGAGATTTTGTGATTACTACGATCGGACATTTTTCTTGCAAGTCCACTGCAGTGCAATATCGAGCCGTAATTACTTGGCCGATTTAAAACTAAAATAGTTCTGTTAGTACTCTATCTTTTTTTTACAAATTCTTTTGATTTATATTTTTATTTATGCTTGTAGATTTTTTAAATTAATAAAATCACTTTTTTTCGACCTTTTAAAGTAAAACTTAAAAGATTAAATTTAAACTTAGTTGCGCTTTATCTGTCACTTCAACCCAAGAAATATTTTATTTCCAATTATTGTTAAATTTTTTCCAAAGTAGAAATATATGAGACGCTAGCTGACGAAATGACCTTATCTTGCCAAGGTAAAATTTTCAATACGGGACAAAACAAAATTGCATTTTTTCTGCTGCACCAGGCAATAGCTTGAGATCAACTACAAAATAGATTTTATTTCATATTTAATATTTAATATTATATTTAAAAGTTAGCTGTCAACTTTAACCTCGATTATCTCAAAACTATCCTTTTCAACTAAAAACTCCTATTTCCAATTAACTTAAGAGATTAAGCAGAAAATATTAAAGCTTTAAATAAGCTTTCAAATGAATTATTGATTTCATTCATCTATTTTTTAAATCTTCATATTGTGGTTATTATCATTGAAAAAAATCAATACAAGAAGCACTTGTTTTTAGTAATACCGTGTGGTATTTTCTAAAAGAATTCTTTGCGTCTTTTCCACAAAGTTACTTTTATCATAAAAAACTCCTATTAGTAAAGAATTGCAAGACACATTGTACAATGCTTTGTTTTTGGTTACAATTTGTTAAAAATAAAATAAAGTGGACTTAGATCAAGATAAAAAAAATGTTTAGATTTGTTCATATATGAATTATTTGTGAACATACTTGTACATGAGTAACTAATAGTATACGCTATATATAATTTATTTTTATTTTGTATATGTACACATGCGTATACAAGCCTATATCTCATCGATAAAAATGTAACACAAGGTACTTACATATCGTTGTGCTTTTTTATGTATTACTAGCTATCCCCGGTATTCTTCTCAAGACTACCTTATGTAGTTCTCTAGGTATACGATAAAATAAAAATTATACTGTATAATTATACTTGTATAAAGTCTACGTCTATCAATATACGTGTTGCTGTTGAAAAATTTCAATAGTTAAACTATTAGTGTTATAAAGCTAGACGGTAATAATTTTTCACTAGCCAGTTTTTCGGTACATTATTCATATTCATAAGAGATTTATTTAAACAAAACTGTAACGTGCTACCTATTACAGTTACTATGTAACACAATGATAAAGTTTTACTTTGTATGGTAAGTGCCACGCTCACATGAAATTTCCAACCGCATATATGATAACAAACTGTGAAAACCCCAAAAAGATCGGTTCACTAGCTTTCCGATAAACAAACAATCACATTTTGTGCTTTATATACATACACAGAAAAGGTTATTACCAAAATTTTTCCAATTTTTTTTTTTTTGTTTGATATTTTTTCGTTTTTCAAAAACTTTTTTGTTTGGATTAACATTTTTGTCTGATTTTTAATTTTCTGCTGGCTATGTTGCCGTAAAAATAATAGATAAAAACTCAAAAGTATATAAAATTATTTTCTTACCAAAAATGTGATTTTTTAATTTTATTATCCATATACAGCCATAGTGAAATGTTATTACACATTACTAAAATTTTTAGTGTTTTGGTAAGATTGCTTCGATAGTTGTTGTTGTTGTTTTCAATATAAAGAAAATTTGTTGTTGTTGGATTAAATGGAGTATGTAGAAAAAACGAACAAAATATCGAAAAAAATAACGGCATATTTCTCGCTAAAACAACATATAGAAATTCCAAATGGAACGAAAACTTACGTAATATAGACGATCGATCTAAACCATTTTGGAACATAACCAAAATAATGAGAAAAAAAATGTTTCATATACCTGCTCTGAATAATCAGAATGAAACTATTGTGACTGATTGTGAGAAGTCCAATTTATTTGGGCAAACCTTTTCGCAAAACCACCTCATCTCAGATTTTGGTTGTCCTTTAACAGAAAGTGTTGTTAACACTGTAATTCTACAGTTTAACTCTACTACCATAAATACTCCAGATACAGAATATATTACTGAAAATAATTTACGCCATCTTTTGAGAATTCTTAAGCCAAGAAACTCATGCGGTCTAGACAATATTAAAAATGAGTTCTTAAAAAATCTAGCACCAATTGGTATCAAACACTTTTTGTCAATTTTTAATGCATGTTTGAAATGGCAGCACTTTCCTCATGCATGGCGAGTTGCGAAAATTATTTCAATTTTAAAACCAGCTAAACCAAACAACCTCACAGCCAGCTATCGCTCGATAAGCCTTTTAAGTAGCATTGGAAAATTATTTGAAAAAATCATCAAAATCAAAATTTGGCAATATCTAGATAATAATAATATAATTCCAAATGAACAATTTGGTTTTAGACCTTTCCGTAATACCACACAACAAGTTAAGCGAATAACAAACTTCGTTAAAAAAGAACTTGTAGACAAAAAATCTGTTGCCATGATTTGCCTGGATATTGAAAAGGCATTTGACACTGTCTGGCATCAAGGACTACTTTTTAAGTTAATTAGATTCGGTTTTCTGACTTATCTGGTCAAAATTTTACAAAGTTTTCTTTCAAATCGAACATTTTACGTATGCATAAATAATGTATTATCAGAACCTTATAATGTTTTAGCTGGCGTACCGCAAGGTTCGGTAATAGGGCCTTTGCTATACATTGTTTTCTGTGCTGATATTCCTTTATTGAACCCATGCAACTGCGTCTTTTTTGCAGATGACACCGCAATTTACTGCTCTGCACGATCTCCTCAAATCATACTTGGTAATTTACAGGCTTCCCTTAATAATCTGTGTGGTTACTTTAATAAATGGAAAATCAAAACTAATGCAGGGAAATCACAATCTATCTTTTTTACTAGAAAAAGAAGTTCTTGTAATCTGCCTGACTCCAGCCTATGCATAAATAATTTAGAAATTCCTTGGTCTGATAATGTTAAATATTTAGGTGTCATTCTTGATAAACATTTAACGTTTAATAACCATATAATGCACGTCATAAAAAAGTTCAATATTGGTATCAGAATGCTATACCCCTTAATTAATCGAAAATCTAAACTAAGTACAAATAATAAAGTTATTATAGTTAAAAGCATATTCCAAGCTATAATATTGTACGGTTGTCCGGTATGGGGCAAATGTGCCAAGTCACATATTAAGAAATTACAAATAAGTCAAAACAAACTGTTAAAAATGGTTATGAACCCACCATATTCCACTACTCCACAATGGGCTTCATAGCCGCTGCAAAGTTGAACGCATAATCGTTCGCATTGAAAAAATTATTGAAAAATTTAAGAACTCATGTTTAGACTCAGATATCGAGTATGTTTGCAATCTGTTTATACAAAATTGATGTATATATGTATGTAATTATTTCCTAACTAACAATTGTAAGTTTTTTCTATGATCATTTATAAACTGCTATTGCATTTTAAGCATATTGTCTTAACAAGCATATTTCCTCAGTAACTAAAACTATATAAGTATTTACAACTTGCAAATTTTCCTTCCCCATGCTCATAAGTATTTCATGCTCCTCAGATTTATTAAATATTTAATATTTTATATGTAAGGTATTATAACCATTTCTCTATAATATATGCAATAAAAATATAATAATAATAATAAAAAAACAGGAGAAAATCATAATTTTGTTCATAATTTAATTATGAGTGGCGAAGCCCATTTCCAAATAAGTAGGTTCGTTAATAAGCAAAACTGCAGGATATGGGCTACGGAAAATCCGAGAGTAGTCCCACAGCGAGAATTACACCCACCTAAGTGTACGGTTTGGTGCGGTGTTTCATCGGAAATGATAATTGGTCCTTATTTTTTTGGAAAATGGACACGGGGTCGCTGTTTCCGTCAGTATCGGACAATGTTTGATAATTTTTTAAGGCCAGCCGTGGAAAATCAACCGCAAGTATGGTTCATACAAG
The DNA here is from genome assembly GCA_949628195.1 of Phasia obesa. Classification (NCBI taxonomy): domain Eukaryota; kingdom Metazoa; phylum Arthropoda; class Insecta; order Diptera; family Tachinidae; genus Phasia; species Phasia obesa. The sequence continues at coordinate 70,978,727 of OX451219.1, forward strand.
ATGGAGCCACAGCGCACACTGCAAGGGACGCAATGGCTCTTTTACGAGACATCTTTGGTGAACGAATTATTTGGCATACAAGTGATTTTAATTGGCCTCCACGTTCATCGGATTTAGCCTCTCCAGACTGTTTTCTTTGGGGTAATTTGAAAAGGAAAGTCTACATTAATAAGCCTCGAGCCATTCAACAATTAAAATTCAATATACGCGACAAAATAAACAACATAACACCTGAAGTTTTGCGAAAGGTGATGGAAAATGTGTTTGAAAGAGCACGAATATGTGAAGCACGAATGGCCACCACTTGCGAGATATTATTTTTCATAACTAAACTAAAAATATTCCCCATTTATATTTTGTATAAAAAAAATTTTATAATTATGTCTTACATAAAAAGTTATAACGAATTCAAACCCATTCGTTCATTTTGGGTCACCCTGTACAACTAACCCTGTACAAGCAAGGCTGCCAGATTTAACGATTTATCGTCAATTAGACGATTTTGGTCACAAAAATTGCAAAATCCTGATTTGACGATTTTTTCTTAAAAAGTTTAACGATTCTTAGTTTAAACGATTAAAAAATTGTGGTAATTAAAGTTAAAAACGAGCCAGTTTAAAAGCGATTTTTGTTCGCCATCTAATATTATGTGTAGGATTCTTTAAAAATGTTTTTTGTTAACTTCTAGTATTGATAACTCCCAAACAATTTATCAATAGAGTTTTTGGTATCCTTCAAGACAACATTAGGCTACCTTGTACAACGGTAAAAAATAAAATACACACATTATTAGTAAAACGATAATTTTGAAGTCATCAAAGCTACACGAGTCACGAGTCAAATCAGGGTAATTTATGTTTTTGTATGCGACAATTTATTTTTTCAACAAAAGAATATGTCACAAAATTAAAAATTCATTTACATACAAAAGGTTTTGAAGAAATATTTTTTTGAAAAAGTTATTTTATAGGAGTAAAATATGTATTTCTGCAACAATGTCAAGGTTTAGGTAGTAGCTGTCGTCTTCAATATAATTAAGTAGTTGACTACACTGCGACAATTGAGCTAATGGAATATGTAGTCGTGTAGGCGCTGACGTGTTTAAAACATAGGACAATGTTTTGAATTCAAAATACATTAAATAAGTATGTCGAAGTTAACTTTAAAATTGACTTTTGATTGATTTTTTTTCTTAAATTGACCTGGCAGCCCTGGGCATAATTTTCTTTCTATCATTCTTGACACTAGTTACAAAGCATGGTTAAGATCGTTCTTTATGCATAACTGCTTCCCAGTGATATCTAGCATATTCTAAAACTGCATTGTATTTTAAAGTCGGTTCGCTATTTCAAGAAGGTAAGAAATTTACAATTCGTTAGTTTTATTATTATTTATTCTACACATTTTTTTATAATTTTAGTTATCAGTTCTTTGGTTGATTATGAATGCTGATAAAAATATATTTACCTTATAAAACAAACATATACATTCTAAAATATTGCTTAAAATTTAGGATAACGTAGTGTCTGAATTTTTGTTAAAAAAAAAAACAATTGTTGTCTAATATTACGTCGATTTTATGGTTAGCATGTGTGTTTAATTTTACACAGAAAAATAAAAATGCTGTTAAAAGTGTTTAATTTTAAACAAACTATGCTTATAATCAGTAAACATATGCCTAAATAACAAAGCTGTCAAAGAAGGAAAAATCATAAACGCACTGATACATTTTTTGCATGGTAAAATAATATCAGGTACGCTCAGTTCTACAACAACAACAACGAGTAGAAATTAATTTTTTCGATGTCAAAAGCAGCTGACTAAAATAAGGAAATTTAATAGTTCTGTTCAATTACTTTCCTAGCAGAAACTAAAAAAATAGAGTAAAGCAAAATTATTTATTATCAAATGTGAAAAGGTAAATTAGAAAAAATAAGCAGACAAATTTAGATGTCGTCATGAATGACTTAAGAATTGTGCTGATTTAAGTATTAAATAGTACTTCTTTGAACGTTATTATTCTAGGAATGTTAACCAGGAATGTCGCTTTTAAGGAAGTTCAAATAGATTAATATTGCTATTAAACCATAAAAAATAAATCTCTACAGACAGTCATTTGACCGATCATTTGATTGTGTATGACAAACTTTCCAACACGTTCTTAGAGGAAATTAGAAAAAAAGTTTTGTGTATGTGTGAGTTTTTCATCTCCCTCGAAAGTATTAACAGTATTCTTGTATATGTGAAAAAGTGACACTACATATTTTATGTGTTAGTTTCGATGATCAATTTCTTTAGGGAATTTATTGTTTTAAATTACTGAGCAATTTTTAAAATTTAATTTTCAATTAGAGTACGTATTTGCCCACAAACAGAGTATCTACTAAACAGTTTTAAAGAATTAAATACAACAACAAAAAACTCAACGTAGGGATGGTAAATTTAATTTTTAAATTTACTAACCGGCTTTTCAAATTGTACTTTTTGGACTCAGATTAAATAATTTTGTATGTTAATTAAATTTTTTAATAATAGTAAAATAAACATAATTTTGTTGTTACAATCTTTATTATTATCTGTCATGTCACAAAGCTAAACTCCATATGGAATGGTTTAGCCGAAGGTTGGCTAAGGCAACAACAAATATAAGGTGGTAAATAACTATTAAAGTAAAAATATTAAACAAGAGGTAAGTTTTAGGTAGTGGTAGACTTCGTTCTCACCAACTGGCGATTGATGATTGAATACAGTTTTCGCATATTTCTTTATCTGAGTTTGGTTGGTTAAATATACATATGATGCTTACAACTAAACACTACAAAGTACATAGATACTAAGGGTGCTGGTACCGGTCGTAGCTGTCTAGAAAATGTGCATTCTGCTCTGCTGGTGTATACAAATTTAATTTTCCCAATTTTTCTTAATTATTATCACCAAATTTGTAATTTAATTTATTATTTCGTAGAGAGAATGAAACGAACGTAAGCTTGACTTCAAATTTTCATCTTAATGATTTTAGCTTCTATTTATTCAGTTCGGTTTCACTTAATCGAAAAAATTCAAAACCACTTTTCCTGTATTAAATATGACAACATAACTACGAATATGACAATACAAAAAATTACTGCTTTGAAATTAAAGAAATATTTATGTTTTGATGTCAAAAATTAAAGTAATTCAGTATTTGTTTAAGATAGAAAAATAAAAAAAAATGACAGAAATATCTTTAATTACAGCAATATCTTTAATTGGAATTCGTATTTTTAAGAAATTGTCCAGAACATCGTCCATTATTATGAAAAAATGTTTTGAATAGTTTAAATGGCATCTAAAATAGTCCGCAAAAAGGGATCATGCTTCAATTGACCAAATGAGTCATTGGTATGCTATTGTAGTTTTAAGGTTAAAATTGTACAAAAAAATGGTACAATTGTACCACAAAAGGTACAAACTTTACCAACCCTGACTCAAACGTAAACAAACTTGACAACGAAAATTGAAAACAATCAAAGAAAAAAAGTAATCAGCTGTCGAACTGCACGTACCTGATATTATTCTGCCATGCTCAAGGCAAATTCATACCCAGTAAACTCAATGGCGAATTCGACATCATATGGTTTTTCTTGATTGTCAAAATTATATTCGCCTCATTCCTAATTTGTTTTGTGTTTTATGTTCATTTTTAAAGAAATAAATAAAACAAGGCGAATTAAAAAAAAACTAAGTAACCTTGTTTTGCCCGACTGTGTCAAAATATTTTACTAAAATATAAAAACAAATATAAATAACATGAGCTGTGTTCGCAAACACAAATTATTCATTATGATAAAAATAATAAAAAATAAAACAGGTTTACTTTAAATAATTAAAAAAATTATTTGTAAAAGGAAGCAGGTTAAATATTTAGTTCTACGTACATAGAAGTATAAAAAGATTTTAGATTTTGTTTAACATAAGTAATAATCTCCAAAAATTCATTTTGATCAAGATTAAAATTTTTTAAGTTCAGTTTTCAAAGTTATTCTTTTTGGCCACCTTTACAAGCCATAATATAAAGATAACCAAGGCACACTGTCATTATTCTAAATAACACTGCTGAGTACGTTTCGCCTTTACTAAGGGATTCTGTAGATATAAAGAGACCCTGTGAACTAAATCTAACTAGCCTAAAGACGATATGGCTGCTTTAAGCAAGTCAAGAGTAAGCTGCATATGGCCCTAGCAGCAGCATCAAATTAAGCCATTTTATTTTATTGTCATTAGGTTACTCCGAATACCAAATGACCGCCTACGTGAACTGATTTCAATTTAGTTACAAAGTTCTACTTAAGAAACACATTTTTTCTCTATTTTTTAAGTAAACATTGCAAGTTAAATAAAGGTTTGAATAAAATACAGCAATTAGCTCACAATGCATTAAGTAATATAAAAAAATTGTATTTTGTTTTAGAAATTACTAATTAATTACTAATTTTTAAGTGCGCGAACAGAGTTTTATACAAGGTTTGACATTTGCTGATAAGCATATTTAAACAGCTGTTCTAACAGTTTTACCTGTATCAAGGCGAATCCCTAACAGGTGATTGCAGTGGCGAAAAAGCTCATCATATGCATGAAATCGAAAAGTCAAATACCATATGCAGTTGTCAGATTTCTATATAAAATCGGACAACTGCAAAGGGGGCGAAAAAGCATGAATTCGCCCATGCAATCACCTAGTATTAATTCGCCTTGACCTGTATTATTATACCATGCACCCGTGCAATCACCTAATAATAATTCGCCTTCGTTTATATTTTTTTTAAAGAAATGAACAAAACAAAAAGTGAAAAAATTGTTAAATTTTAATTATTTTATTTTTTTGAAATAGTGTTTAAAAAAGTGTTTTTACTGAATACATTTTCAAAAAACTTCGGCCACAGGACATTGCACTTTTCTGCCTGTCTCTCCTTGTATCATTTATATGATGTTCTAAAAAATTTTCCGATTATTTGGAAAAATAAAAAATTGTGTGTTTTGTTTGTGATCCGTTTTGTTTTAACCTCTTTAGGGACGAATTTTTTAAAGTGAAAAAAAAAACATTGAAGTTATTTTTAATCTTATTACTAGTTGCACTTGCAACTTTTGTTTCTGCAACACATGTATTTGTTGTTGGGAGATTAAATTCAATGTAGATTAAAATCTGCTGTGACTCTCTATTGTTGTTGTTGTTTGTTCTCTTCGAAATGAAAATAGCTGCATAAAAGTATACAGTCGTCAGAAACACAAATTTTAAAGTATTAACAAAATGTTTCAGAAACAAAAATTGCAAGTGTGGAACGGGACTTACTTTATATTTATAACAATATATAAAAATAATAAATTTTACAAACAAAGGTTATGTTGAAATATGTGGCCTTTTAGCGTGGAGTTCATTTATGAATGAAAATATTTCATGCACTCAGAGCATACGGGTTCTTTACACTTTTCATACATATAGTGAGTTCGTCTCGTACAATATTTATTATGACATCGTGGGGGTTTTTTATGTTCAACTTTTAAAGGATAGTTTCCTATCTAATCTAGTATAATTTCTGGAATAACTTATATATTGTGTCCGACTTTTTATGTGGTTCTTTGTTCCGTTTACCTATCTGATTTGTTGGCGTGACCAATGAGGCTTTAAACTCAAGAAGAGACAACATTTTTGACTTTATCATAGTTAAGAAGAATGCAAGAATTCGAAATTGATATATTGCAAAATTGGAATGCAATCCTGCGATAACACTTTTTGTTAATTCCTCTTAAAATAATTTAATTTAAAATAGCTAAATGTACACATATGTGCCAATGTCTCTGAAGAGGTTAATATTTTTTTATGACACAAAGGCTTTTTCTACACAAACAAAATGCTTGTGTTTGTAGTTGATGTACTAACGAGTCTACCTTGTGAATATGCCTTGTATGTTACTTAGGTGGGCTTGCATTTCAACTTACGATTAATAAGTTCTTTTCTAATAGTTTTACTATTTGATGCCTGATTTCTGCTGTTTTTTCATGAATTATTTGAACTGTTAAAAAGGTTTGTTGAAACATTGTAATTACTGACCCGTATCTTGAACGTTTTTATGTTCGGTTTTTGTGTATGTATTTGTAATACCAAATGGTATGACTTGTAATTACAAAAGAACAAATAAAAATTAAATAAATAACAACGAAATAAAAAAACAATAACACAACATAATGTTATGTAGTGTTACTAACCAACGTTTGACATGAAAATAAAGGCGTTGTCAGGTTAGTTTTAATAATGTTTTAATGGGAAATAAAAACATTTGTAATACGTTTAAATCTCATAAATAATTCTAATTATTTTCGTAAACGCGTAGTTCCAATTTATTAATTAAATGTGGATTCGTTTAAAGGCAACAGTGGCTCCGAGCACTGATGTTTGTTTGCACACAAAATTAATTTAAAACCACATACCACAGTGTTTTTTAAATTTAATCCAAATAACAATTAAGGGCTCAAGGTTATTTTTCATAAAATACGTGAGGTAAAAAATATCCCTGTATCAAGAACACTAATGTGAATATGTATATCATTTTTAAATAAACTCAAATTTGTTAATACAAATATATTAGTTCTTACTAAAAACGTGTTTTACAAGAACAGAACTTTAAAATATATTTTTTGTTATTATACTTAAGTATATGTATGTAGCCATTGATATATATTCCATTACATCAATTCGGCTTCAGGAAAAAAGATAGTACGATCGAACAATGTCAAAGTTAGTCGATGTTATTAAGAAGATATTTGAAGAGAGAAAATACTGCTCTGCTCTTTTTATCGACGTTTCGCAAGCATTCAATAAGGTATGGAATAAAGGCCTAATATATAAGCTAAAACTGAATTTAACCGTAAACCTATATAAGCTGTTAGTTAGTTATTTAACCGAACGAAAATTTATTGTGAAAGAAGGAGATTTTTTGAGCTCTTCCCAGCCAATCGAAGCCGGAGTTCCTCAAGGTAGTATATTGGGCCCTTTTTAGAATTATTGTATACTTCAGATATGCCAACTAGCAACCGAGTTCACGCATCGACATTTGCTTACGACACAGCTTTTTTAAGCTGAAAAATGGTTGAAGAAATGGTGAATGAGAAAGTGAAAGAACAAAAATGTACTCACATAACTTTCACACACTCGCCCCTCTATTCGGATAAATAACCAAACGATACCTCAGCTTTCAGACGTCAAATATCTCGGCATACATCTTGACCGGCGCCTTACATGGAAACGCCACACAGGAACAAAGTTAACACAAATGAAGTTGAAAGTAGTACAACTGAACTGGCTTATTGGCAGAAATTCTACTCTCGCTTTATACTGCAAGCTTTTATTATACAATTAAATTCTAAAACCTCTACATTGCCTCAGCAATGTAGAAAAATTACAAAGGCGTCAAAATAAGATTCTTCGCATGATTACTTCTGCTTCTTGGTATATAAAAAGCTGGAACATTCATAAAAATCGTGCCATCAGTTAAAGCAAATATAGCAAAACTTCCCATAAGGTATTATAAGGAAGCTTGAAACTCATCCGAATCTGCTGGCCCGTAACATACTAAATGAACCTGGTTACATTCGACTAAGAAGGAGGAAGACTGCTTCTCTCATCCCGCAATAACAGTAACCGTGAAACATACATTTTTTGGTCTAGCAATGGTTGGACTTATTTTTTTTTATATTTTTAGATTTAAGACTTTTTTTTAGACTTAAGATATGAGTAATTATTGATGGTTCAAAGTATATTTAAGATACAATAAATAAGAACGAAAAAAAATTTGATATATAAAGGCATTGGAACCAGAGATCCGCTAATAAATTTTAGATTATCTAGTCTACACTTTTGAAAATTAAAAATCCTAGTTCGTACCTATATAATTATGCATACATATATAAATACCTATATATGTATATAAATATCTATGCCAACACTTAATGCAGATGCAAGAGAAACAAAAATTAACAAGTAATGTTATATATGTTAGTGTTTAGTTGTAAGCATCATATATTTAACCAACCAAACCCAGATAAAGGAATACCAGAAAACTTGTATTCAATTATCAACCGTCAGTTGGTGAGAACGAAGTCTACCACTACATTAAGCTTCGCTCTTGTTAAATATTTTTAAACACTACTCTAAGTAGATAGATACGAGGAGTGCTGATGACGGATGTAGCTGTGTAGAAAATGTGCATTCCGCTCTGCTGGTGTCTAAAAATTTTATTTCCCCAATTTTCCTTTACTACTATCACCTAATTTGTAATTTAAATTATTCTTTCTTAGAGAGAATAAAACGAACTTAAGCTGGATTATTGACTAATAAAATTTAAATTTTCAAAATTGAAATTATATAGTTTTATTTGTTTCTCCATAATGACAGCTTAATGTGATCCCCTCTTTCAAATTTTTGTTAACTGAGTCTCATTACCAATATCAGGCTCGGGAGGAAGGGTTTCAGCACTGGAATTATTTGTGTAATTGGGAACCTTAAAATAAATACACAAATTGCTTAAGGCAACACTCACATTAACAAAACGGGGCATTTTCTCTCGACTGTATCGATTTCTCTTTTCGTTACTTAGAATTTATCAACGCGCTTTGAAGATGGTAACCGTTCTCTCTATTAAAGATGTAGCTTCAGAATGTATATCGTTAAAGTGGGCCTCCATCTACCCTTCCTTCGGAATCCTATATGGAGTGGGTATCCAGAATGAATATTTGATTATAATTATGCTCCAAGTACAAAATTGTATTTTTTTACATTATCTAAAAGCAAAGCATTTTTAAAGTTGGTTTCCATACGAACGAATCATGATCCGCTCCACCATATTTATACACCCAGCTATATTTTTGTCACGTTTTTTTTTATTTTTTTCGGCTTTCATGATTCTGTTTTGCCTTTTTTTGTCAAATAAATATTAGACTGCGACAGGTAGATCGCAAGGAGTGCATACAGATCTCGGGGGATCAATAACCCCCTGCGAGGGGCGATTTTTGTTTGTTTTTAGATTGGTAGGGTTTTTCTGCTTTGATTTGTATTAAAGACCCTAATAGAAAGCAATACTCATAGCGGTAGCCAATGGACCCACAGGGTACCCACTGATAAATAGGAGCAGTTAAAAGGACCCCCCATGTGTCAATTTTGTTGTTGTAAGGATTTCTTTTTGCTTAAGTCTGACCATTCTAACTCAATATAGATTGCAGAAAGGTCCTAAATTTAACAAAAAAATAAAACGATTATTTTGAAGTCAGCAAAGCTACCTGGCTACACGGCCACCGAAGAGGCTCAGGCTTCGTCAACTTAGGCTAATTTCTATTTTATTCAACAAAAGAAAATGTCACAAAATTGTAAATTACAAATTCATATACAAAAAAAAAAGTTTTGGAGGAAATATTTATAATTTTTTGAAAAAGTTATTTAATTTTATAAAAGCAAAAGTATTTCTACAACAATGTCAGAGTTTACGATGTAGCTGTCGCCTTCAATATCATTAAGTAGCTGACAACACGGCGACAATTGTAGCAAACGGAATTTGTTTTTATTTGTCTTCTATTTCTTTAACTCATGAATAATGATTTTTTCTCATACGACTTTGTTTAAGTACAGATAATGCTGTACATGTCTGTATAAATAAAATCACCGTGGTGAAGGGTATAGAAGATTCGGCACGGCCAAATATAGCACTTTTACTTTTAATAGCCATTGATTACATTCGAATTTTTCGCATTTATGCAATATTCGTGCTCCTATCCATAACGCCGTCGGCGATATTTCTTTCGCCCTGCCCTAGGGGCGGCACTGATCATACAGACCCATAAGCCTTCTACCAAACCAGAGTTAAACATTTCATAGCACAATTGTGCTAAAACAATGACACGTATACTCTTACGCTCTCGTATTCAGTCGTCGTTTAGGTATTGATGACTACACATCATCGGATGCTTACGCATTTTTTTCGGGTTTTTTCTTGTTTTTTTTAGTAATTCTTATCCAGCGAACATTTTGAAGTCAGAATGATATGTGAAAAATATTTGATGATAAATAATGCATTTGGTAACATGCAATGTCTTCTATGTTACCAAATGTTTAAAGAAAATAGGGAATATGTTATTAAAAGACATTACGATTCTTTTCATAGTGACATGAAAAGTTTCGAAGGTAAGAAAAGAAAGGATCATTTAGATATGGTAAAAAATATTTATGTAGAAAAAATAAAAGAATGGCTACTTGGAGTTGATGAAAACAAAGCAAGGACAGAAAATAAAAATATAGAATTGGAGGTATCACTGATGGTAGGCCTTTCACTGATGGGATATTTTTTAAAAACTTATTAGAAAAAGTTTTTGAAAAGCTTAACTATAACTAAGTTTAAAAAATCTCTTCCGTTGTCGGCCCCAAGTGTAGTACGACGTATTGGTCATATAGGAAATTCGGTGGAATCCGCTATTAGGGAAAAAATAATAAATTGTGAGTATCTTTCTTTTTGTTTAGATGAAAGCACGGACATTAATGATCTTTGCCAATTGGTATTATGTATTCGCTGCGTGGATAGCAACTACGAGGTTTTTGAGACAATGTTTTCTCTAGAAACATTTCATGGAAATGTAACGGGCAAGTTTTTATATGAAGTAGTCAGTGAAAAGCTTTTCGATATTATAGATAGAAAGAAAATTGTTGGTGTCTGTACAGATGGGGCAAATGTAATGACCGGAAAACACGAAGGCTTCCTAGGTTATCTGAAAAAAAAAACAATATCAGTTTTAAGCTTTATATCTGCTGTACACATCAGATATACCAATTAGCTTTTGCTGTGTTATCAGGGGCAGCCCCCAAGTAGAACCACAATATTTCCAAGACACACATAAATGATCAAATGATACCTCAGCCTTCGAACGTCAAATACCTCGTATACAACTTGAGCGGCGCACACTGGGGATTTTTGTATAGATGAAAAAAATATATTTGTCAAATGACAAGCTGTAAAAGAATTTCCAGGTGCGAGGTTCACAAATTTTAGACCACATAGTGTATGGTAGCCACCTTTAAAACTTAAGTTCAGATACTCCTCGGCCTAGCCGTTCATAATTATGATTTTTACGTTCAAAACTATGTGCTTTTAAATATGAGTATTCTCATATTTATCACGCTTTTAAAAATTATATTAAGGTGAATATTTTTTTATTTGGTAGGAAATTGCATCATTTATATTCATATATACGTATACATATATATATATATATATATATATAGACATTCGCTTGCGACAAAAACAGAAGTGGCTTTTAAAGCAAACAAATTAAACACGGATTTCAGCGAAACGTAAAGGAATATTTTAATGCTAATTAAAATTAATGCTAATTTTAAAATGAAGTGCATTTATGTATCTTAATAATGTTTTTTAGTTTATTCAAAAATATTAAGGAGTTTTTTTAATTTAATTTTAATCACTTTCGCACGCGACATGTCGCACGCTACATTTTGTTCTATCATACTTTTTATGTTTATTTTTTTACTTTTTATGTAATGAGATACTCATAATTGATTATAACCAAATTTTAATATACTCAATATATTTATTTTATTTTAGTCTTTTGTGCATGTCGTTTGGCATGGCTTTCTCCACTTTCTTAACCGTTTTGCCAAGGTTTGTCTACATTGGCTAGGTTCGTTTTGGCTTTGAAGTGCGTTTGACATTTCTAGGAGTTTTTGGCGTCTCTCTCTTTGTCGTATGCAATTATAATTTCTCTTGAATATTAACTTCTTAAGCCTGTGCTCTCCATGTCTGCCTAGCTTTCCTGGTTTTTTAATTATTAGCTTTGTAATTTTCTTCATCATTCTTTAACCTTTTTCTCCACTGTTTGCAGTTGGCTTTATTTTTTTCTCCTCCGTTTTTACTCATCTAAAATTTTGTATTTTGTATTAATAAAGATATTTTATAAAAAAATAATATTTTTAATTTGTACATTTTACACTTACGATGTCGCACGCTACAAACTTCAAATTAGTATAGAGGGCAAAGCGTTGATTATTTTCTAGAAATATTTTGTTTGTTGAATTTGCAATAAAAATATCTGTTTTTTTAGTAATATTTGATGCTCATTACACAAATACCTTCGATTCACTGATAACAAATGTTCTTTTTCAATGTCTAACGCTACATCGAAATATACGGTAAAGCAAGAAAAAAAATTACCGTTATTTGCAATCGCATCGTTGCTTTTACATTTTTCTTATATAATTTAAATATAAACCAAGATTTACAACAACAAATTTTTCTCTCATTAAGATAATTAATCAAAACAAAACATGCAATAGAAATGTTTAAAACACAACTTTTGCACTTGTTCCACTTTGCATTCGAATATTTCAAAATGTGTTATGAATAAATGTAAAATTTGTTTACATTAGTTAAATTTGATTGATTCCCTATAAAAAATGTTAAAACAACATACTTTTACAGACTTCGAATTTTTTGGCTGCGGTTGACATTTCTGTGGAAATGCCCATATACAATAAAATTTTTATTGTTTGTTTGTTTCAATTTTAAGTTACTCAAAATTTTTATAAATTAAGCAAATCAAATAAAATTTTCTGTGAATGTGTTGTTGATCAAGTAAAAGGAAATGGCAAAAAATCTACAATATTAAGAAAATGGAAATTCCACAATTCCCAAAATAAGGACCAAAAATCCCAAACAAAACTAGGGCTCATTAAATATTTTCAGAAACAATTTAGGGCATATATAGCTTTATTACTGCAGTCTTCTTGTTTCGATCTTAGCTTTGACATTTTAGAATATGTAGGCTAAAGTCAAAATTGGGTCCTCCATCTTCTACAAGTATGATCAATATTATATGAAATTTGTTCAAGGGTACACACATATAGTTAGCTTACACAAAAATATAAAAATTTTATATATTCCTTAAAAAAATTTTCTATGAAAAAATACGTTACCAGCCTTTTTGGGCTAAATGCAATAATTTTGGATTTTTTATATTGAAAATCGTCTAGTTTTTAACTCAGTAAAGATGCAATCTTCAAATTTATCAAAAATATTTAAAATTTGGCTCGCTAACTAAGATAAAAAATTAAAAAAAAAAATTTGCTGTAAATTGTACCCAATATTTTGAAAAAACTGGACCAGGGTGGCGAAAAATCAAAATTTTTTCTTACAATGCTCATAACTCAATCATTTTGAATTAATATATGCAAATTTAGATACCACTTTGTAGGTATTGACAAGACTTTTAAGACCATGTATAATGTTAAAAAATCTGAATAAAGCTGAAGAAATGGCAAGCTGTAAAAGAATTTCCAAGCGCGAGGTTCCCAAATTTGAGACCACATATCGCCACCCCAGGAGGGTGTATGGTAACCACCTTTAAAACTTAAGTTCAGATACGCCTCTGCTCTGATCATGTCAAATTTTAGATCAATAGGCCTAGTAGTTTATAAATTACTATGTTATTTCCAAAATATTTTGATTCTGCCCCACTGTGCAATGTATAAAGCCCTAACTAACAAAAAATTTTTTTTTTTTAATTTATTATTTATTTTAAATCTATTTCTAATTTATTATTTTAAAACAGCCTTAACTTCGTCGCTTATAACACTATGCTTTTTCTGGCTAAATGAAGAAGTCAAATGTGAGATCATGGGAACTGATGTTACCATCATTCGGTGCATAATATCTTCGTTCGGGGCAATTCGACTGCATTTTCTGGATTGTCTAAGGCGATATTTTTTATATTCTTTGTTACGATTTTCCTGAGCCTCTTCGGATAGTAAGCCCGCAGGAAAAATACACTTTTCAATTATATCTTTTCCATGAATCAGAATTTTGTGAAGTGTAGGGTGCATATTGTACCATTCGTACAGTGCATCAAACTCTTTTGCCGTCTCCAGACAAAAATCACCAAATTTTGTTGGATTTACTACCTCGGTGGTTTTTATATCTTCGAGAATTACTAAAACCTCTTGATTATGTTTTCATCTACACCCGTGATTTCGGAAATCAAAGCAGAATCTTCGTGACGTATTTCCTGAATTTGTCGTACCAGAGCCTTGCTTAACAGTATCAATCTGTATTCCAATTTTCTCTTAAAGTTCACGCTTTATCAAACATTTTCGGGCTTCTTTTATCGGACGAGTATTTGAGTCGACTCTCCCACATTTAAATTCAATATTATAAGCTACATGCAAAAGACACTCCATCAGCTTAATACGCGCATGAAGTGCTGAAATACCAAATTGCAGTGCTTGTTCATTTACGGGCATAGCTTGAATTTTTGCGATTTTATTCATCTTGGATGTTGTGGCTCCACAAATAAAACAAGAAGATGCTGCTGGTGTTTCTGTTACTGATTGAGCTCTCTTGCCGTCAATCATTGTAAAATATAATTCATGTTTTACTTTAAAGTTACGATTATTTACTGTTAACTCAAATTCTTTTAGTTTAGATATCTCTTCATCGACTCTTCTCTTTTCTTCTCGTATAACAATACTGTGTGGAAGAAGGTTTATTGTTGTTCCATACTAATTTATTTAGGTCATCACATAATGATAATTTAAATGGTATTTTAAATTTGAAATGATAATTTAAATTTGACTTTAGCACAGCAGAGGAGTATCTGATCTTAAGTTTTAAAGATGGATACCATACACTCTCCAGGGGTGGGGTTATGTGGTCTTAAAGTTGTGAATCTCGCACCTGGAAATTTTTTACAGCTTGCCATTTCTTCAGTTTTATTATGATTTTTTAAATTATACATGGTCTTAAAGGTCTTGTCAATACCTACAAAATGGTATCTAAAAATGCAAATATTAATTCAAATTTTAATTCAAATTGAAGTTTCCGGACTTTTTCATTTCCCGGGAAACGGGGAAAAAAATATTCGCATCCCGGATTCCAGGGAAAAATTCATAGTTTTTAATAAAACATCAAAAATAACGCAAACAACGACTAAATATTAGTATAAACAGTTTATAAAACTAAAAAAACAAGATATAGCAAATATTTATAAGCGCTGAAAAAGTATCTCAAATTTACAAAAAATGATTTTAAAACTGTTAGTGCGTTTAACAAATCAGTGGACATGCTTTTCCTTGTTTTTGTTGCCAAAGTCTCTCTTTAAAAGTCGATTCCATTAAGTGTGGCTTTAATAATCTGTTGAAAAATTATGCTAAATAAAGTTTAATGACATTTTTTGGCACATTAGCAATTTTACCACATTTTAAATACTTAAGTATCGCAAACGTTTTACCCATCGTTCATTTATTTTATTTTCAACCATAGTTTTTGAAAGAGTCGAATTAATAGCCAAAAGCTGATCGTAGAATAATAACATCTGCTATTAGTAAATGTGTGCCCATGCGGCTCAAGGCCTCTACTGCAACTTTTATGGGATTTAAAACGGCCACTAAATTTTCTAAAATCTGAACATATTCCTCAACCCACAACTCTGTGCAATTGAAATCTGTGAGAGTTTTATTAAATGCGTTCTTCGATTTAAGAAACGAATGAATCATTTCAACCATACTTATGTTGATTTTACATTATGGATTAAACGCGACTCTTTACCATATTCTTGTTTCTTATATTGTCTAGTGACAGGCTGTTTTTTGAGGACTTTTTTAAAATAGTTTTACACTTTGTTTTTCACGATCTACCTATAGCATATTTGTAAGTTTCTACAAATATTACAATTACGATCAAATATTTGTGTGATAGCAAAATAAATGCTAATTTAAAAATAAGAACCTGTGATTTTTTTAAAGTGCTCATGATTTTAAATTTCCCGTTTCCCGTGAATTTAGAAAAAATGTTCCCGGTAAAATTCTTGGGGAACTATGGTTCTTGGTTACGACATAGTGGACTACCTCAGCATGCGCAATCTTCTATGTTTGCACAAATTAGTACATACCCAGTCACCGGCATTCTTTTACAACAAATTTTCAATCGGAAAAGTCATCTAGAGGTGTTACGTTAGCCCACCTATGTAGATACAATTACTTAAACACTCACTAGCAGATTTTTCTTTGTCAATGCCATAAAACTATGGAATTCATTACCTTCAAATATTAAAATAATTGTTGAAAAACAGAACTTTAAAAAAACTCTTACGAAATATGTTTCGCAAAATAACTAGCCTTATACATTATCTTTCTTTATTTTTTCTACTTTTAATTTCATTTACTGAGTGACTTGCGTTTTATTATATTTTTAATTTAATCATCATAAAATTATGTTTTTATTAATTATAAATTTAATTATTTATTATTGTTGTTGTTATAATTATTATTGCTATTATTATAATTTTTAGTTATTCCCATTATTCTTTTTGAATCTTTTTTTGGACTATAAAAGTATTTTATTTTTCAAATCCTAAAAACTAAATAAAATGAAAATTAAATTGTTTATAGGTTTTCCCGGGAATTCCTGGGCGATGATTCCCGTGTACTAAACCCTATTCTTAAATAAAGCCAAAAAGTCTTTTTACTGATTATTTATTTATGTAAAATGTTACTAAAAAATTCTGACAATATGACAACACTGAAAAAAAAGTTGTTCATAGTATTAATGAACGGCGTTCATTGACAGATATTCATTGACCCAATGAACAAATACCTTATCCCAATGAAAATATTCATTAGAATTCAATAAACAATTTGGTGTATGAAAAAACATACATTAAAATCATTCATTGAAATTTTTTCATAAAATTTTAATGAATATATTCTTTAGGCCAATGTATTTCAATTACTGTTTTCAATGAACGCATATACTGGAATTGAACTAGGCTAAAACCCAATTATTTTGCGTATATATTATATATATTTTTGAGATTGGAAAAATTAAAGTTCTACATTTTAACATGACTAGCATTAACTGTGACAGATAGATAATGAATGTATATAATGACCTCTCAAATTAATGTATGCGTTCATATAGACAATGTATGCAATAACAATTTAATGTATGAATACATTGAAATAAAACTGTAAAACTTCCATAACGAATTTATCAACAACAACAGGGAGTTTGTTATAATAATCTTTTGGTCGCATAAGTCAATGAACACGTTTTCATAAATCAATGTACACGTTCATGGATCAATGAATACGTACATTAATGTATAACGGTAAATTAACGTCAGTCGAAAGAGAAACAAACAAGCAACTAATGCAACCACATTTTTGCAGTCTGAATTCGTAGTTTGGTACGAAAGGAGTGTTGTAGAAGTTGTGTGCAAATTCAGTGAGCAATAAGACACTTACAGTAAAATAAATAAATAAAATTTCTAATTTAAAGTCATCGCCAACCTTATTGGATGTAAGATACTTAAAAAATGTTTAAGTATGTAATTAATAAGTAAGACCAAGTAATAACAAGTGTACATAAAAAAAAATAATGTGTGAATCAGAGAGTGTGTACGCGCAATATAATGGAGTACTCGAAACACTCATAATTCAATGAACGCGTTCATATTCGTTCATTATTTTCAAACTTTACTTTGAGGGACATGCAAAGTGAACTTTACCAAGCTCCACATTTGACTAAGACTTAAGCTATCATACGTGGTCGATATTTTACGTAAATTTCTACATAAATGAAGTAGAGAAATATTGAAATTCCATTACAAAGTACAATTATAAAGTAAAATAAAACTCAACATGCATTGTTTTCTTTGTAAACATAAGTTCAACAGTATAGGAATTCTAGTGTATCATTTTAAGAAAGTACATTCTTTAAATACGAATAGCACATATCGGTGTTACGATCGCGACTGTTTATTACCATTTACAAATTTGTCATCTTATAAAAGACATTTAATTAAATTACATGGTGCTTCCAATGGAAAATGTGACGGCGTATTTATAAATCGTAAAATAAACTTAAATAATAAGCATTATATTTTTGAAAACGTATCATCATTTGGTTCATTTAAAAGTGACAACACTGAAACAACAGAAAGTGAATTTTGTCTAGAAAAAGAGCTTGATTTACTAAAAGACAAAGCATTAAAATTTAGTCTATCGCTACATGCAAACGACAGCTTCTCCAGAAATGATGTATATCATATTCAAAAATTTGTTATAAATCTTATAATCGATCCTATTATAAGTGTTTTTAAGCGCTTTTCCAAGTCGAAAATAAGTGAAACGAATATTTTAAACGAGTTTTTAAGCGATTTAAGTAATTGTAAGAATCCATTTGAGTCTTTCGACTCGGACTATTTACTATCGAAAAAACTAAAGACTTCCGGTCACATGCCAGAATTGAAAGAATTTACTATTTGCAGTGAACTCGAAACAACACTTAATAAAGGAGAGTTAAAAATTGAAGCTAAAAATACTAAAGGAATTCTTTTACCATTACGTACGCAAATGCAAATGCTTTTTCAACATGATAACTTACTCCTTGATATGTTACAGTATATGGACAGATTACACAAAAGTTCACGCTATGTAAATTTTATTAAGGGAGAGTTATGGAAAAAGAAATCCAAAGTGTATCCGAATAAATGTGTAATACCATATTTTTTATATGCCGACGATTTTGAAATAAATAATGCTCTTGGATCCCATGCAAGAACTCACTCTATTTGTAATTTCTATTACTCATTCCCATGTATGCCATTTAATGATTCGAAATTGGAAAACATTTTCTTAGCTGCTGTAATTAAGTCCAAAGATCTAAAGATCCACGGAAGCGAAAAGTGCTTAAGGACATTAGTTAATGAACTAAAATTTCTCGAAGAAGAAGGGGTCGATATTACGACGTCTGACGGCAAATTGTATCATGTTCATTTCATTTTGGGATTAATACTTGGCGATAATCTGGGGTTGAATAATTTACTCGGTTTCAATAAATCGTTTAATGGTATGTTTTGTCGATTTTGCAGATTAGAGAAAGAAGATTGTAGAAAGGAATGTGAAGAACAGCAAGAAAAAATGCGAAATGTATTAAACTATAATCTGGATGTACAAGAAGGAAATCCTTCCGAATCTGGCATTGCAAATGAATGTTGTTTCAATTCAATACCATCATTCCATGTTGTCGACAATTTTAGTGTCGATGTAATGCATGATATTTTTGAAGGTGTCTGTCATTATGACATTTGCGAGATTATACTTCACTTTATTAATACTAAGAAATACTTTTCTTTAGAAAAACTTAACAGTAGGAAAAAAAATTTTGAGTGCGGACCGACAGAAATAGACAACATTTCAAATGAAATTACTATAACACATCTTAAAAAGCAGCATTTAAAAATGTCAGCTAGAGAGATGATGTCATTCATAATGTATTTTCCTTTAATGGTAGGTGATTTAATTCCCTTTGAAGACGAAATTTGGGGATTTCTTTTAAAACTTGTTGAAATAATTGATTTAGTTCTGAGCTTCGAAGTAACCGATGTTTCAATTAGAACTTTGAGAACTAGGATAAAAGAACACAATGAACAATATATTTTATATTTTAAAAAGCCATTAAAACCAAAATTTCACATCTTAACACATTATCCAACTGTTTTACAAAAATCAGGCCCACTTCGAAAATTTTGGTGCTTCAAATATGAAGCCAAACACAAATATTTTAAATTGTATTCACATGCAATAACTTCTACAAAAAACATCTGTTTAACATTGGCTGTAAAATTCCAACTTAAATTTGCCAACAGATTTATTAATGACAATTATATTACGAACAATGTTATTTTTCATAAAAAAGACAAAATCAATTGGGATCTATCTTCTTTAGTAAGCAGCATGATTCATATATCACAAGAGAAGTTGAGTTATTATAAACAAATTGAATATTTTGGTGTAAAGTACAGCAATGGATATTATGTTTCAAAATTTTCCAATGACTATTTTATTTATGTAATAATAAACATAGTTAAATACGAAGACAATTTTGCAATATTTGCGCAGAAAATTCTGAATTGTAGCTATCAACCGCATTACACCTCATTTGAAGTTAACACTGATAGCTTGGGCGAACTCGTCATTTTAAAATTTGATGATCTTGTTGGTCCTCCAACAACAATTATGAAAACTTCAAAAGGAAAACATATTTTACGACTAAAAGAGTACTTTATTCCATAGATTTATTAATTTGTTAAATAGTTAAACTATAATAAGAGAGAGAGAGAGAGAAACTACTAGTCAGTACTTCGAATTAAATATTCCACCAACTATGGATGAAGTTACCCAGAAAAATTTATCTGCGAAGGACCTTGACGATCTGTTAATTGATATCGGCATAACATCATCTCCAATAGATGCCACTGTAAGTATATATTCAGTAACAATAATAACACATATCTTATATATACGTTTTTATTATTATTCAATCCACCATTAGGGGGAAAATGCGGATGCAGAAGATGTGAATATGAATGACTTGCTAAAAAAATGGAACTTGGAACATTTGGAAGAGTTTTTAATTTGTAAGTTATTATACACTTCATAACAACATACTTGGGAGATAACGGTCAATAGACAGAGATGTAGTTTCGAGTTAAATCACAGTAAATGTTGAGATGTATTTTTATATTACAGCTGAAAAAATTACAATTGAAGTACTGAAAGTAATTAAGCAACACCACATTACCGCACTCTTTAAAAACCATAAAAAAGGAGATCTGATTCTTTTTGAACATCATGTAAATGAGTGGCAAAGAATGCTTTCGGATAAGGCGGGCGAAAATAATTCTTCATTGCAAAAGCCAGAAATACGTACACAATACCTATCAAGAGCATCATCTTCGTCAAGACGAAGTTCAACAGAATCTACAGGATCATTCGTCACATTATCTGATATATTAAATGAAGCCCACACGGCCTCAATTTTTGCAGAACTTTTCAAAACGCAATCAAAATTAACGGACAATCATCGAAGTATGTTAATTAAAGTAATATGCAATTACTTTGAACGGAATCTACAACATATGTCTCTGCGTACAAGCTACAGACTTGAACAAGAAATAATAGATCGTTTTCCTGGAGAAAAAATCGAATATTATCGCACAGGCAAACGAGGAAAAATTTATGCTAAATATTGTAATGTGAAATCCAAT
Organism: Phasia obesa; assembly: GCA_949628195.1. Classification (NCBI taxonomy): domain Eukaryota; kingdom Metazoa; phylum Arthropoda; class Insecta; order Diptera; family Tachinidae; genus Phasia; species Phasia obesa. Next base: position 70,999,859 of record OX451219.1, read on the forward strand.
TTAAAATCTTTTAAAGGAAACATAAAGGATGGAGCAAATAATATTACTGCGTCCGGAAGCTCCAAATATAAAAACTTTAGTAAGTATAGTAATATATAAAATTAAATACATTTAAATAATTTTATTTTTATCTTTTCTTTAAGGTCCCGAGAGCAATGCAGAAGAATGTATTAGAAGTTTAAGGTTTGATAACTTATCAGTAGCTGAATTTGACAGTTGTTGGCAAGCATGCACCCAATACAGGCTATGTCAAATTAACGAATCTTCTTCGTTGAATGAAATATTCCAGAAATGGCCGGAATATAAGAAACCAACCGGTTATCGATACGTAAGGATTAAAAACATATATTTATAATTTCTCATGTAAACTTATTTAATTTGTATTTTCAGATTGATAAAGACTTTGGCATTATGTTTGGAAATAATTTGGGAGTTCTTGGTGATTGGCCGGACCATTTTCATAAAATTAAGAAATTTCTTCTTACAGAAAATCGTGTTAAAGACAAAAGGTTGAAATATATGTTGAATAATATAGACAATACGGACACTAACAATGGTAAATTAAAATTTGTAATTTTGCTTCTGATTAGAACGAAAATTGAAGCTAATTATTTGTTTATTTTATTAGAACCTGCAGCAGTCCAGCTTATGTGGTGCGTACATGGTTATCTTATACCAACAAAAAGCATTGTGCGGAAGGACAGCAGCAGCAAAAAAATTATAGTGAAGCATACGATTCAGAGTTCGCAAGAAGCTTTTTTCTTTGTAGGAAACAATGCTCAAGAAATTGAAGAACACATAAGTTTCCTAAAGAGCAAATCGGAAAATATCCAACCGTTCATATTTGCCATAGGCGATAAGGACTTAAAGTGTTTCAAAAGTTTTTTTTTGTATTTAGATGGTATAAGATTTGAATTTACTACTTTTTTAAGGGCTGTAGATATTTGTTTCAAGTGTTTTCACTTGTTTAATTTAGAATATCCTTTGGCGTGTGTTAATGTTTGGTCATTTATTGAGATTTACTTTTACAAGATGAAAAATAACAAAAATATATCTTCTAATGTTTCCATAATGTCCGATAAATTACAGCAAATCGATTAAATAACTAAAATGTACAACAATTTAAATGTTACATTAGTACATTATACCATGTCACTTATTAATTATTTAATTTTTATTTTCTATAACCTTACGTTTTAATTATTGAATTACTTTATTTGAATTGCAACTTTTAAATAAATATATTATTAATACGAAAATTATTAGATTACTCTTTTAGTTTCAAATTATTTACTATATGAGCACTATATTATCGAATTGTACATTAATTGGATTAGTGTATTCGTACATACAAATCAATGTTCTCTCTCATTGGGGTAATGTATGCGTTCATTGTAGCAATGTATTCATACATATGGATTGGTGTACAAAGTCATTGGATTAATGTACGCATTCATTGGATCAGTGAATACAAACCTAAAAATGAATGTACACTTTCAATGGGTTAATGTATATGTTCTTTGTAGCAATGTATTAATACATTAAAATTAGTGTACTTATTCATGGGATTAATGTATATATTAATAAAATCAATGAATTCGTATATAAAAATTAATGTATGCGTTCATTGGTTTTATGTATTTTTTCATGGGACCAAAGTATGCATTCATTAAAAATCAATGTATGCAGTTCACTGACCCAATGTACAAGTGTATCGTATTAATGAATTTGTACATTGAATCACAACTTTAATGAACGGCATACATTGAAAACAATGAACGATTACACTGGCGCAAAAATAATGAAAAATACATTGTCACAATGAACTATTTCATTAATACTATGTACCTTTTTGGTTCAGTGAATATGTAGTTACAAACTAAAACAAATAAAGAAAAACACACGATTAAATAAACTAAATCAAAATTATCAATCATTCAAACAGTGAAAATAAAAAGTAATAAAAACAAACAAATTAACACATTTGCAAACATAAAAAATAAACAAACCCAATTTACACCCACTCTATCCACACCGGAAACTTTGCACACCAGGAACGCAGTGCCACCCAACTGGACGGTCGTATTATGCGCCATCATCTGAAATAGAACAGAAAATACAATACAAAGAGTAAAAAGAATTTGTTTAATTTATTTAACGTGTTTTTGTTACTACTTATATTTAGCTTTGGGAATAAATAAGGAAAGCAAAAGTGAAAACGAAAAAAAAAAAATATCCACACCTTGTGTTCTTTATACCCAAGAACAAGTTTTTGTAGTAAGAACTTATTATATTTATTATACTCAGAAAATATTACGACAAGTTTTAACCATAAGCGATGAATTATACTTATCTTTTGCCAGCACTGGGTTGACTCAACGATACAAGTTTAATTTTGATGATTTAAGATGTAAACACTTTTTGTTAGTTCAATTAATTTGAAGATACAATTAATATAATAAATGATTTTTTTTAATTATTCTACACCTGCTCCACGTAGAATTAATTACAACTTTTACTATTTGACATAAAGTATGAAAGACATATTTAACGAAAATGTGTAGGAAGAAGGATTTTCAAATAATTTTATCTACGATAAGACTTCAGTATCAGCAATATCTGAATACGCACTTAATATAACACAGTACAACACATGATTTCGGGACTCAATTCTGATAATTGTTTATGAAAGTAGCCCCAAAAAGAAGAACTTCTGCATCATTCGTTTGGGCATGGTACATCAAATAATAATTTAAAAATTAATTTGAAGTTAGTAAGTATCGTATAGGGGAATTTGTCATATTTTAGGTTCTTTTGTTTGTCATAACTCGAGAACCACTACTCCGAATAAGCTCAAACAAATTTAAAAAAATTAAGAATTACAATTCCTTTAATCTGTTCATACAACGTTTCGCTACATAAGCAACAGTTTCGCAATTATAAGTAAATGTATGAAGAAAAAAACTATTTTTTGCCTTAAAGATTGGAAAGCAAGAACTCCCGAGCTCGAGAAACAATTAAAATTACGGAATAAACCTTTGATAAAGGATCTACATGATATTTTGTTGCCCTCGCTCCACATGAAATTAGGAATAGCTGTGATATTCGTCGAAGGGGTAGTCAAAGATTTTGATGACGCCTATGACTGTTTGAAATCCATCTTTCCAAAACTGAGTGAAGCTAAAATTAGAAAAGGTACGGTATCGTTGTCAGTATTTTAATATTGTCATATCTAAATTTGTTCACTACAATATATTCGCATTACCAACAATTTTTTTTATATTTCAAACAGGTATTCTCAATGGACCGGATATACGAAAATTAATGAAAAGCAAATCTTTCACAAAAATATGCTTTCGATAACCACCTATGTGCATGGGACGCATTAAAACAAGTCATCGAAGGCGTTTTAGGAAAGAAATGTGTACAGCGAAATGACAAATTAGAAAAGGTACGGTATCGTTGTCAGTATTTTAATATTGTCATATCTAAATTTGTTCACTACAATATATTCGCATTACCAACAATTTTTTTTTTTATATTTCAAACAGGTATTCTCAATGGACCGGATATACGAAAATTAATGAAAAGCAAATCTTTCACAAAAATATGCTTTCGATAACCACCTATGTGCATGGGACGCATTAAAACAAGTCATCGAAGGCGTTTTAGGAAAAAAATGTGTACAGCGAAATGACATACAGACACGAGTGGACAACTTGCTGTATTATTTGGAAAAAATCAATGCATCCATGACGTTAAAACTACATTTCCTGCATTTTCTACTTGATACTTTTTGGCACAATCACCTCAGTAATCGGAAGAACAAGGAAAGAGGTTCCACCAGGTGACCATGTCAATGGAAAAGCGATTCAAAGGCAAACAATTGGATGCATTGCTTGCGGAGGTTTGTTGGTGGTTTTATAAAATTGTGCAGTTTGAAGATAAAAGCACCGAAGATGAAGATGACACTGAAATTTGTGGACACACTGAACAAAACATGCCCTTGATATTATGTCTAACTCAGACTCAGATTCAGAACATGAATATGAACAACCTACGAAGAAAATAAGGTCATCAGAACCACAAGCGTCAACTTCAACGAGGATGGAGAGTGACAATAATTGAAAATGTTCTAAATTTTGTTTCCATGCATAGATAACATATAAAAATTTTTATACATTTATTTTTTATGAATAAAAAATAAAATATTTCAATTTTTTAGGCAAAAAACAGTTTTTTTCTTCATACATTTACTTATAACTGCGCAACTGTTGCTTATGTAGCGAAATGTTGTATGACCAGATTAAAGGAATTGTAATTCCTAGTTGTTTTTGTTTGAGCTTATTCGGACTAGTGATTCTCGAGTTATGACAAACAAAAGAGCCTAAAACGTGACAAATTCCCCTATACGATACTTACTAACTTAAAATTAATTTTTAAATTATTATTTGATGTACAATGACCAAACGAATGATGCAGAAGTTCTTCTTTTTGGGGCTACTTTCATAAACAATTATCAGAATTGAGTCCCGAATCAATCACCTCAAAAATGTTGTACTGTGTAATGAAACGATTTATTGATAAGTTAACTCATTTTGAAGGCAATGTAATACAAGCTTTATCATCCAGTGAAATTGAATTTAAATGGTTAAATACAAATTATCTGTCCGCAATTGGTATTTTGCGGGAGCAACCGGCGTTCATTTGGGGACAGAGTTTTTATCAGAGAGTTACTCCTGGCATTCACAGAGGGTAATATATAGTTTAGTTGTTAGAGCGATAAATAGTTTTTCGTTATTATAAGTAAGCTAAAAACAACCTTCATCTATCACGTACTGTAAGGACAAGTTATAGTAATGAGCATTATCCTCGTTATTATATGAAAAAAACTTATCGCTCCAACAAAATCCTAACTTTAGCTATTGGCAATTTATAATAATGGGCCTTACATACATATATAAGATTAGTTTTAAATTTATTTTAAATAGATATAACTATATCATTGAATGAAAGTATCGGGAGCAAACACTGTGTTGTTCTTGTTATAGTTTAATTACAAATATGTACATGTAATTTACTACTTTTAATTGTGTATGCATGTTGCACTTTTTCAACTTTACTCCAATTAAAACAATACTTTACAATTTCAAGTTTCCAAAATTATGGTTTACTTAAATCTATGCAGTAATTTTATTTTGAAGTCTCAATAAATAATATAAATAATAAAAAAAGTTTATAAAACAAATTTTCATACAAAATTTGTTCAATATACCTTTTATAACCCAAATATATTTTTATAAATATGAACCTAAGACTTTAGGATTTGATTTAAAAAAAAAAAAAAACAAATACAATTTAGAGAAATATGTATATGAAATATTTATTTGAGGGGACATAACGATCAAAATAATTCCATGTTTCAAGATGATTCCATGTAAATGTTGACCGCGGCTACGCCTTAAATAGTTTTTAGGATGGGTCCAATTTTGGCATACTTTCTCCAACATATTCGGACAGTATCTCACGAAGAAATTCTTCTATATTGACTTTTCCCTATATAGATGAGCCTTAACACAGCCCCACAAAAAATAGTCTAAAACAGTGTTCAAAAATTTACTGAACATTATTTTGGGTATTGTACATACACGCAAAAACGATATCTTTTTTTCAGGGTTTGTGTGTTTTTACACAACCCGAATACAATACATAACTATTTAATAAGTAACGAGCATTACGTAGCGTTCTCGTTTTCGTTATAACACAGTACAATTGTTGTGGTTGTGTTCTACTACGAATTGTGCACGGAAAACAAAACAAAATTAAATGTTTTAATCAATATGTTGAGTTTGTTCAGTACATTATTCTCGTTGTGTAGAAAGATCACAAGCAGAATAACAGTTCTTTTTTCTTTTTGTGTTTGCTACACAAACACAATTTGAGTTTTCGATATCCGATACCGTACAAAGCACTTAAGGCTGGGACATATAGAATCCGTCATACGTTATACTTTGACGTAATCAATTGAAATCAAAATAACAACGGAAGAGGTTGACACAATGCGTACTTTATTGACGGATATTCAATCAGAAAAGAAAACACTTGAAAAGCTTTTTTCACCATTTTACTGCTTAACTTAAACAAGGGCGTAAGACGTAAAATAACTGTCAAAAATTTTCATGTACATACAAAATGTATGAAGCAAACCTAAACAGTGAGGCATCAACGCTTTGCAAAATTTTGACAGAGCGTTAGGTAGTGAAGTTAAGTGCAAACAAAATGTTATTGTTAGCTATTTCCTACTTTATCTAGCGATTTTATCTCTGTTTTGCGATTAAATTTATTAGATTTTACTAAACAAAATATGTTAACATTACTGTTTCTTACAAAACGTTGCGCTCTTATTTAGGTTTGTTCAAAGCTAGGCGCTAGACATCGTTGCGACTTAGGTTAGTCAGTTACTTTATTTAATTTATTAATGTTGTTGTATTTTTTTTTGCTGCCACACAACACAAAAATTTAATTTTCAGAGAGAGAAACAAAGAGAAACCAATTTATAGCTCTCAACTGTCCTCAACGTACGTCAAAAGTTTCCCAACTTTCGTACTTTGCGTTGACGGAGGCATACTGGTTGTGACAATACTCATTAGAAAACTTGTATTTTAACTTTTGTGTACGTTGAAAAAGACATCGTATAACGTATGACGGATTCTATCTGCCCCGGCCTTTAAGAACATTATATGAAGTACATTTTCGAACATTGGTAGCGGTCGCCATTCACAGTAACGTTCCTGCTAGATGTGAGCTGACCATAAAATTGAAGAAGTGCACGATGCACGTTCTTAGCCGAGCAAGAACTTTTATAATAATATTCAATAATCTGCATGTCTTGATTGTTTTATGGTTAAATTATGGACCAAACTGAAGATGTTTACCTGTAACATGTTACAGGAAAACAGGTGAGCTACCAGTGTTCACCTAAAGATTTATTGGAAGGTCAAAGAAAAGAAACTATTTAAAAAATTAAATCTATTAAAAGAACACTTGTATATTTAATAAGTGCTGCAACTCAACGCAAACATATTATGGGCTTCCTGAATTGCTAAAATTATAAATAATTTATATTTTTGGTGAGATAAAACCTGTCTAATTTACTATAAATAAAATCAGATAAATGCTTATCTTTTTCTGTCAGAAATAAGAGTTATTTGTCAAAATACATACATATGTACATACTTGTACATATGTAGTTATAAAGAACACTGTAATATGAATGTACAACTGTTGCTAAATAAAGTTTAAATTCTAAAATAAGGGATAATTAAATTATATTGTTAAAAATTAAAATATAGTTTTATTAAATTTTAAAATAGATTTAACCCATAAACTGAGCCCAATTTTTTGATGATTTTTCTCTTCCTTCCCCAGCTATCAGTGTAAGT
>OX451219.1:71007500-71118025 GCA_949628195.1 Phasia obesa
AGTGTAAGTTAGCTAAAGAAACGTGGATGCAGTATTTAATTTAAGGGGCGAATCTCTTTATACGACATCAAAATATACGTTATAGTTATCAATTAAAGCAGATTTTAACAATAGACAGCTGGTTATAAACTACACTGTAAACAAACTACGACATTAGGAATCTTACAGATTCCTTTTTAAATGTTACAAGATGTTACAAATTTTATTTCACTTTGTACTTAATTTTGCTATTTAATACTTACTTCACTGTCCTCAAACATTGGACTGTCGCTTGAATCAAGATTGTTGCTATCCAATTTTGAGTCGGGATTTATACCTCCTCGCATCCATAGTTTTTTCCAATCGCTATCGGTCAGTATTGACTTTTGATCTGCAATGAAAAAAGAAAAATTAAATTTTATATTTTTACAGTTTCATTTATTATTGAAATTCTAATAGTTAAACATGATTTTTAATTTATAATATCATCATTATTTCATTTTAGTTTATAAATATACATATTTACAAAGTTTAAGATATTATAAAAAATATTACAACAAATTTATAATGTTTTCAGTGTCTAGTTGAAATTTTTTAAAGGGAAAATAGGAAAACTCTTCTCTAATTTTTAAAAAAATAAAAACCATTATTCATAAAAGAAGTTTACTCTGTAAACATCTTTATACATATAGTTTTCAGATTGGCGATTTAATTTTTGCATTTACAACGAAAATTAGCTCTTATTAGTGGATTAGACGAATGTGTGTTGGAGTTAAAAAAATTTTTGGTTAATTCTGAAAAGAAATTCCTGTATTTTTTCCACACCAGGTCTGTGGACTATCTCCAGCGCAAGTTATTAATTATTTTGACATTTATTTTGAATTATTTGCAGCTTTTAAATATGAGTTTTGGCTGCTTTGTACCATATATGGCAAACAAATGTTAGTATTGGTCTTATTACAGTTTTAAAAAGGAGATTGTGTTAGATATGTTTTAGTTAAGCTAAAGTTACCTGCAAACGAGAAATGAAAAGGGAGATAGAAACCTGATACTCAACGCAATCAAGTATGATTTCAGCTGCCCATCTTTTGTCATAGTTTTTCTGCTTTCCTTAGATTATTTTTAGGTTTTTTTAAATCTTTTCATTTCTATCATTGACAATCAGTAAAAATCACGTTTTAGTGCAGCCATAAAATAAATTTCATTTTAATTCTTGTCGAAAGCACGTCAATTTTAAATCGTCGTATTTCTAGAAATTATGATGAATTATTAAATTGTGCCAATTTAATGTGATTAAACTCTTAAAATGAAACTTTGTAAAAGTGCATAATGCGTTATTAATTTTGAAATTGATTGCATAAATGACTTGATAAAAAATGACTTAATAAGTGATATTAAAAGCATATTCAATAATTTTAAACGAACAAATAAAATTTTTAGTTTAATTTTATTTAAATGTTCTCTTTTTTTAATCGACAAAAAGCAGTACTATTACAATATAAAAGAATGATATGGCTGGGGAAAATCTCTCTGGTATAGAATTTTGCAAACCAACACACGTACATAAGTATCATGCGTAAATGACCTGCAGCCATGACCCAAAATATAAAAATTTTATTTATTTTCTGATTTCACTTAAAATGTGCTAAAAAACTTGTTCCCAAAGCAATAGGTTGAGTGCGAATACTTTTTGCTTTTAATATTTTTTTTTTTGTTTTTGCATAAAAGTGGACACTTTGTTTGTAGTTCGTTCGTTATACCAAGAATATATGTACATACATATGTGTGTATGGATGTATGTTATATAACATTTAAAAAAGTTATATTTAAAAAAAATCTTTAAATTATTTTTTAATCAACGCAAGCAACTTAAAAACGTTTTTAGGTGTTTAAAGATCTTTTACCAAATTATTGTAATATGTTCCATATTTGTAAATGATTATTAATATCATAGTTTCTATCAAAGTTATAAAATCAGTAAGAGAATTTTGAAAAAAAAAATATTTATAAAATATGGTTAAAAGATCGAAGGCATTTCTCGCACAGAAGTGCATGAGTAATTTATTTTTTTTTTGATAATGTGACGAACGAAATTATTTTTTTTTTAATTTTTGAAAACTAAATTTTTTTTAGAGAAAATTATAGTGTCTTTATTGCAATAAATAACAAAATTGTTTACTATCAAGGTATCATATAGAAAATGACAAAAAAAAAATAAATTACTAGGCAAGGTTTCTGGGTCTCCTACCGCTTAAATACATACTTTTTATACAGATATCAGAGAAAAATGTATGAATCTAGATTAAAGTTCTGTAAACATTTTTTTCGCGATTTCTTTTTTAATGTTATTTACCTTTAAAACTAAAAAACTACGATTAAGTGAAATAAAGTACATATAGAATAAATTACCACAGATAAAAGAGCATGTAAACAAATAGTATTAAAAAGTTTAATATTTTGAATTTTAACACCTAGAGAAAGATATGTTCCGAAAACCTGGGATTATATATAATATTAAAAAATTACCTAACCACAGGTTTATCAAATTCTTGATGCTTTACAATTTTATATTTTTCCAATTTAGAGGGGCGTAACTGCTGAGCGAAGGGTGCTATTAGGGCAAAATATTATAAATCTTAAAAAAATACAGCTTATATCGTAAATTAATATTCCGATTATTAATAAGTCCACCAAGTCAAAAATTCTAAGTTCAAAAAAAAAGTTTTTTTTTTATTTTCAATTTGTAATATTGATAGAAAATTGCCATTTGCTATTTTTAAGTTAGTTGTAAAGTTTGAACACGATTAGAGTAGGGTAAGTTCTGTCGCAAATTCAAATCCCGCAGATCCAAATATACTGAAATTTTGAAAGTTTCAATACATTTGGATCTGCAAAAACTATATTATAGAAATAGAAGGACCAATCTATGTACATAAAATAGGTTTTAGTCCAAGAAAAATCATTTCAATATTATATATGGATGCCCCGGTAGACTAGTAGGTAGTATGCCAGTCTATCAGTCTGGGAGTTATAGGTTTCCACCAAAGCAAGTAAAGGTCTTTGTTACTATGCTCGGTAAATTAAGTTCAAATATAATTTTATATAGTATTTAATAAATAAATAAAATAACCCAATATCATATCTATCCGTATCTTATTTAATTAAAAAATATTTTTCATGTTTTAATGAAGTTTATAAAATGACAATAGACAGAAAATGTTTGTGTTCTGCATTATTTTAGGTGTTTTTTAAAGAAATTTAAATAATAAACATAAAAACATCAATAAAATAAAAATATAACTCTATAAGATTTAAAGGCAAGAAAGGCTTTTACGGTTCCTCAAGACGTGGTTCTATAACAATAAAACTTTGTAGAATAACTTCTTACATAAAAAGACAAATTTTTATCACTATTATATATGTAATAGTTTTCGCCCTTGGCGCACTGTTCCCACAGCTGTTTAGTTGATTGTTCCCACAGCCACCTGGGCTGAATATTTCTACAGCGGCTTAGGCTGACTGTTTCCAGTGTGACCTCGGCTGGCTGTTCCCACAGCGGCTTCGGTTAACTGTTTCTATAGTGACCTTGGATACTGTTCCCACTATGGCTTCGGCTGATTATTCCCTCAGTGGCTTCGGCTGACTCTTCCCACAGCTGCTTCGTCCTACTCTTCCCTTAGCGGTTTCAGTTGACTGTTCCTACAGCGTCTTTGGTTGCGTGCTCCCACAAAAAAGGTAAGTTGAAATTGTACAATATAAAATCGTTATTTTCGAGTGTAAAACTAATGATTTATCATCACTTTTTATCAATAGCATGTATAGAAATTTTGTCGTTTATAGATTTTTTTTAATATAGCTAAATTTCTGGCTCTTGTGTAAATTTTCTTTTATAATGTATTTATACTGAACTCCAAAACCTTAAAAGTTAGTGTCATTATGGCTTAACGGCAGTACCGAACTAGTAATTACCCGACGCTGCAAACCATTAAATCAGTTTTTCTTTTTATGAGAACCAAGAAGATATTTTTAAGTGTCAGGTTTTGCAATTAAAAACTTTATTTTCATGTAACTATTTTACAAACAACGTTTTACGAGTATTAATTAAAAGTTTATTTCACCATTATTTATTTAATGTTTTTTTGTTGTTTTTAATTTAAATAAATGAATATGTTCGGAAACGAAGAAAGTTTGTGTTTTTATGGCTGGGTGTGTGTGTGTGTTTTTTTTTTATTTATTTGGACTTTTGAATGTAAGACATGAAAGTATTAATTTTTATTATTGTGCGTGTATGTGAATGGTAGCATCCTTCCCTACAAAATATACTTCAAAGAATATACGAGTCTGTACATATGTATATGAATGAGCAAAAAGGAGTATTCCTCTATGAGTACATCTTTAGTGCAGTAAGAAAAACCATTTATGCTTGACCTTAAGTTCCACAAAGAAATAAACTGGCAAATACAAATAAGTAAAAGAAAAGCTTAATGTCATTAATTCTTGGTTGCTATTAATCTGTTAACAATTTAATTTTGGGTGTTGGAGGAAACTTACAGTTATGGTACCAAGTAATTCTGGTTGTCAATACACATGCCACTACTTATGCATGTTGGAATTGGAATTGGATGTATTGGTATAACAGTAGAAGATACATACCTATGTACATCTGTACTTACGAGTGTGTATGTTTACCAAAAATATTTTTAGAATTATATCAATGTTTTGAATAGGAAATGTATAAAGCCTTTTTATTCAATATATAAATATGTGTTTCAGCACTCAAATATTTAAATGTTTTCTATGCTGTCATTAAAAAATTAAAATCTTTAAAATTTCCATTTAAACATAAATGACAGTTAACATACATTTTAAACTACTCCCAACCTCATTAAAAGTGTTGATGAAATGAATAAAAAGGCGATATTTTTAAAGTTGAAAATGTCATGTAATTTAAAATACCATAAGTCTGCTATGGATTTTTATTTTAACAACTTGTTTAACAAGCACTACTGAAATACTGAATCATTAGTGAAACAAGAGCATTGTTTGAACCAAAACTTTAATTGCAATTGCTTGTGGTCACCATGTAAAATATATAAAATATATTTATTTCAACATTTTCTATAGATATAATATAATTCTTCAAAAAAAAAACCGACTACAAAACAAATATATGTGCATCAATTCTGAACTAAAAATTTAAAAGAAAGTAATGTGTAAGAAATAGTACTCAAATCAAATACTTTTATACTTGTTGCTCTAACGGACATAGTAATATACGTTCTGTACATTCAAATGTCTATCCGTAAAGGTTAAGCAGATAAAGCCATATACGACAAATTACGTCAGATATGAGGAGACCCTTTATTTTTTAACACTTATTATTACTGACACAGTAATAAAAAATAACGGTTCCAAAGATATGGCCATATAGCTTAAACAATATCACCTAGGGGACAACCTTTAATGTGCAATTGTAAATTAAACACTTATTTTAAAGGACAGATTCTTTGTAAATTTCAAATGTGTGTCTAAAACGGTTCAAAAGTTTGGCCATATGCATCAATTTACATCAACTATAGAGACACCCTTTAAAATTTTAAATATTGATAAATGTTATACACGACATAGTAGTGGAAATTCTGTCTAATTTTCAAGTGTTTGTCTATAACAGTTCAAAAGATAGGGCTAGATAGGTAAAATTATATCAATTACAGGGACACCCTTTAGTTTCCAAATTTAAATTATATACTTGATGTTATAAAGGACTTAGATATACAGGTTCTTTGTAAATTTCAACCGTCTCTCTGTTACGGTTCAAAAGTTTTGCAATATACATCAAATTACATCAACTATTGGGACACCCTTTAACTTATAATTATAAATATTTAATTTCTGATTATAAATATTGGACATTCTGTCCAATTTTCAAGTGATTGTCTACAATGGTTCAAATGGGTCATATATTTAAATTGACGTCACATATGGGGACACCCTTTAATTTTTAAGTTTATTTTTTATTAATATCTGTTATTGGCAGCTATAGTAATAAGCAGTTTTTTAAAATTTTAAAAGGGTGCCCTTTACGGTTCATAATACACGTAAAAAACACGTATGTTGTATGGGGACACTCTTTAATTTTTGAACTTCTTTTAAAATGGGACCAATCTGAAAGCATTTCCTTTCTAATAAAGAAAAAATTTTAAAAATCGGTTCGGAAATGACTGAGTTCTGCGGACACAAACATAAAAAAAAGCAACATTGAGACGAATTGATAACCTCCTTCTTTTTTTGAAGTCGGTTAAAAATAGTAACTCATTTCCGTCTGTCTGTCGGCTTTCCATTTGTGTTGGTATCACATAAAAACTACTGGATGGATTTTAATAAAATTTTGTAAGGAGGTACCTTATCATTATGATTCCAATATAAGATACTTTTTCCGAAAAAAATATCTCATTTTCTCCAGAAAGTGGAGAAAAAGCAGTGAGAAAAATGTTCGGTTTAAAGGTACTGGTTTAAAACTTTGATATTTTAAAAACTATTGCGCAATGTTAGGCGCCAATTGAATAAAATTAGTATTTGATATGTATTTTTACTTTGTGGAATTACATTGTTGTTTTACAATTGGTGTGGAATACTTTCAAAGCAAAATCGAGCAAAATATTGTGAGGACGACCACGACGTGACAGGCCTAGCTGTGCCCGCCATTATACATTTATGTATAGGAAATACGTTTTCAGTAAAACTTAAGTTGATTATTATATGTGAAAAAAAGGAAATAATCAATACTACAATGTAAGGTATTTTTAGACCATTTTTCGTATTTACTACAAGTTATTTTCAATTGTAAACATTTTTTGTTTATACAACTTTTATGTAATAAAAAAGTCAATATCACTTCTGCTAAATAATAAAAATTATAACACAATGACCTGTTTATGTTTAGATCAATCGGAATTAAAACAAGAATTCATAAAAAGTGTGTTTGGTGCAACTTGAGCCAGAAAGCAAAATATTTAATTTTCGTTTACCATCCCTGTTGAAACAAAGGAAAGAGAAAAAAATTAATGTATATTTGAAATTTTATTTTCAATTTTCTTTGAATTTACTTTTAAAAATCATTAAATGGCGCCAAGACGAATTCATAATAGGTAAACTCGAGAGCTCAGGTGACTATTTTTTGTCTCCATCTTAAAGTGTCAAAATGTACTAACATTTTTTGTTTTGACAGCCTAAAACGATTTATACAAAAACAAAATGTACGTATTTTTATTACAGAGTTGTATTTTTTTTTCGCCGCGAGTCTACCTTGTTTATTGTGCCACGAATGGCGCTATAAAAATGACACGTAGAAACAAAGCGAAAAATATCAATTGAGCTAATAAATATTTTTATATAAATAAAGGCGAATATAAACAGGTGTTTGCACGGGCGATAATTCTCATCATCTGTTTAATTTACAAATGTCAAAAAATGAAATAACGAAAATAGTTTTGTAATTAAATTTAAAAATTTTTGGAATTGTTTATTGTGTCGAAATTTCAATACACAATTTTTAAAAAAGTTAAGGAAGTGCTACTACAATATACATAAGCGGAGTTCAGCATTTGATGCAAATTGTATTGCAAAAGTGTAAACAATCATAGCTTTTTTGTTAAATCCAACAACAAAGTTCCAAAATATTGTGTTGGTGTTCTGTTTGCCATAACCCGATTCCTAAGGGAAAAGGTACTTTGTTTAGTGTTCCAAAAGATGGTGCAAGTAGAGACACGTGGGGTAAAATTTTAAGATCTTCCTTGGTATGTGTTTGTTAACTGCCTTTTAATATTTTTTATTATATCCCGAAAAAACTTTATCATTTTTGTTTTAGAAATAAATGGCATAGATTTTCTAAAAACAAATTCCTGTTGTATTTTTTATTGTTGCACTTGTTCTAGCAATCACCTGTATATATTCGCCTTGATGTATATTTATATCAAAGCGAATATATATGGTAGCGGGTAAATAATTTCGTTTTAAAACAATTAATAAGGTCTGTAGAAAAAAGTGAATTACAAAAATAAATAGAGATAGTAAAATTGGTAAATAGTACCGGGTAAATATTAGGTAAAAAGGAGTAAATAATCCGGTATTTGCCAAGAGGGTAGTTGTATAAACCATATTGTACAAAACTAATGAAGAAACACATTGTGAACAAAATAACGATTATAAAAAATAAACAGCTTGAATAGTTAGGTGTCACAACGGGACCTAAGGGACCCAAGTGAGTCGGCTTTTACCCTTTTTGCGTAGCCGGCGACCCGTGCAACCTAGGTGTAAAATGTCAATACCAGTAGATGTAGGAGATACTTCACCAAATACCAATTTTTTATTTAACTATCAGCCAGTACTATTTTCAAGAAAGTATGCTTTATTTTTGATATTTCAATTAAGTGCCATAAAACATTATTTTCCGGCATTATCGGCAGTTAAAATATTCCTTTTTATTTTTTGGATTAAGCCTTGGATGTTGAGTGATCGTTCAGTGGCAGCTGAAAGGGAGCAATCAATATACGTACCGCTATTCTGCACGATTCCGTAAACACGCTGATACTTTTCCACCATGTCGAAGGAATTATTTCCACACAATATTTTGGAACTGCGTAGAGGTTTCCATCTAGGTCAATAATTTTTTTAGGTGGATCCGCAATTCCCGCCGGATGCGCATACTAACGCAAAAAAAGATCTACAAAAACACAACTGCAACTACAATCACTAATACCACAAGAAACAATAACGTACAGAGACAGATGTTTATCTCCTATTTTTCCCTCCCATCCTTATTGCGGTAGTATCCTCAACATTTTTTTCCACTACCCAAACCCCTCTGGACCACTTCTCTACTTACCTTATTAATCCTTTCTTGCTTTATACTTCGCCAGATCCGCAATTGTATTTTTATTTAAATCTACACTTGTTATGGAATTCAGTTATGCTTTAAACTTAGATAAATTTCAATGGCTTCAAAATAAGATTCTAAAACTTATCACAGAAGCTCCCTGGTATTTAAAAAACTTTAACATTGACAAACATCTAAACGTACCATTTATTAAAGGATAAATAGCGAAACCTGCTTAAAACGCATCCCAACGCCGCACTGTGTGGTGACAGCGGCCAAAAATCAAATAGATCGATTTTTTATTTTTAAAAAATGTTTGACGCTACTTTATAGAGGAGATCGTATAAATCAAAAAGAATTTAAGAAAAAAACCCTAAATAAAGCAGCATTTTCATATGGGTTAATTTAATATAAATTTTCGGTAATACGGTTTGTTTTTGCTTTAGTGATATGGTATGATGTTATTAAAATATGGCAACACCTTTTTTTCTACAATTTGGTCCACACATGTTTTGTACCGTTACTTGAAATGTAAACAAAAAAGGAAAAGATTAAAACTTTCAACTTTCAATAGACTTTAGAAAAAACTATATTTTTTATTTTTAAATATATTATTTCTACAAGTATGTATTTTAAAAAAATATGGGTCTCTTCTGCTGTAGACTGTTTATTCTATATGTTTTGTCACTTTTGCAGTGTCAACTCATGTGCAAATTCAGCATTTATTTGATATTTGGCTCAAAGAATAAAATTATAGTGCAGCATTTATGGAGGTGAAATGTTATGAGGAAAACAATTTTAATATAAAAGTCGGTTCAATTGCAACAGAACAAATAAACTTTGTTTTAGCAAGAATGAAAAATAATTGGCGAATGTGCTGTAGAAGCTGAAATATTTTTGAGAAAAAAAATAATCTTTGGTTTAGTTCAGCGATAAAATTAGATGGAGAACAACATGAGGAAGAAGTGGAGGAAGTGGAAGAATAAGAAGATGAATTAGGCAATGTAAATTAATATTTTTAATATTTACAAATAGCTCAATTACATAAAGATTATCAGAAAAAGGCATTTGTGCCAAAATTATGTTTAGATACTTCACTATGTCTTTTACCATAACTTTTAGTGTAGAACATTTTATTCTTAATATGAAAAGCGGGCGACATCTACATATTTCTTATAATAATCTATAATTAATTATTTAGAGTTTAAGCAGAAGAGAAAGACCAATAGTTGACTTTGACGAAAGCAGTGTCAGGCCAAAAAGGAGAAAAATTGGTGATCTATTAAAAATTACCTCCCCAAATGAACTTCTAAGTGCTGCACGAAGAGTTGCTAGTCCATCTGCCAGAAAATCCATAATCCAAATGACATAATTCTTAAAATAAAATGGGGGTTCGACGGCAGTTCAGGCCATTCCTGCTACAAGCAAAAATTTGTCGATTATGGAATAACTTAAAACATTATTTAATAAAATTTTGTCGCCCAATATGCTTTTATATGGAAAAAGAAACTCCTAACCTTGTCAAAAGCACTCAGCAATTGATTCAGGAAGAAATCAATACTTTAGATACCTTTAATTATGTTTCTGATTTCAAAAATCTAAATGTATATTTTGAAACGCAACTTACAATGGTGGATGGAGCAGTAATTAATATACTAACTGATAATAAAAGCAGTTCTTCTTGTTTTATATGTGGTGCCAAACCAAAAGGAATGAATTCAATATCAGTTTTTAGGAGGCAACTAATAAAAAGAAATGAATTCTTTGAACATGGTTTATCCACGTTACATTGTGGGATTAAGTTTTTTGAATGTATACTACACATAGGATACAGGTAGCCTTTAAAAGTTTGGAAAGTACTTTTAAATTTAAATGAAAAAAAAATCTAAAATTCAAGAAGATTTTAAAAGAGAAATGGGTTTAATAGTAGATGGAGTTAAAACCGGTTTTGGTACGACTAACGATGGAAATACCGCAAGACGGTTCTTCAGTAATACTGAAGTCTCATCCAGAATAACACAGGTCGATTCCCCTTTTATTAAAAATTTCTTCTGATTTTAAACAAATTAACATTGAAAGTTTTCAAAAATTTCTCAGAGAAACTTGGAATTTGTATGTAAGAAAATATTCTTGGTATTACATGCCGTTTACTGTTCACAAAATACTTGTCCATGGAGCCGAATTCATAAAAAATTCTAAAATTCCTGTTGGAATGTTATCAGAGGAGGCTATAGAAGCCACACATAAAGTTTTTTCAAAAAAATCGTCTGAACCATACCCGAAAAAACAGTCGTTTTAATACAAATAAAGATTTGATAGAACGTTTAATTTTACAGTCAGGACCAAAATTATATACACAAAGAAAACAAGATAAAAAATATAAAAGCCACGATGATGAAATAAAAATTTTATTATTGAAAGTCATGAGGAAGATATAAATGATAATTTGATATATCTCTCGGAAGATAGTAATTCAGATAAAGAGTAATGAAAAACATTTACTTTTATTTGTATTTATTGTTTGTATTTTTGTTACTTAAAATTATTGTGTTTAATTATATAAAACTATAAGTGAAAGTGTTGTTTTTGGCAATTTATAATATTTAAGCAATTATTAAAAAAAGAAAAACATATTTTTATGATTGTAAATAAAATAATATTATGAAAAAAGACCCAAAACTCGTTTTTTTACCCATAGCTTCGTTCATCCGATTAAAAAAAAAAAATTGCCATATGTTATTTTTCTTCATAAAAATATAAGCTGAGGCCATATTTTTATTTTTGGATCAAAATTTCCGATTTTATGCATTTTTGGACCCAGAATTTGCATGGTGGGTGGGCGTGTCCTTCGCCCATTTTCCCCAAAATTTAGCACATGTCATTGCTTTGTCAAGGAAATTATGTGTGCCAAATTTCATTCCCCTGCGACAACTCCTTCTATTTTTTGCCGCTCGTTGTATGAAATCACCACACTGCACAGTAGGATTTTGCTGGCAAAAAATACATTTTTCGACTATAAAATATCAAAAATGTAATGATGCAGTTTTATAGAGAACTGTTTAGTTAAGGGAAATGCATCATTAGTTTTTTTATTTTTACATTTGTTTTTTTCAAAGTAACGCGGCAAAGTCACCTAAATGAAACTCTGCAGAAACTGCCTCAGATATACATGAATTTCAATGGTTCGGTTACATAATTTCTTTTTGCGATATATATTTGCTGTAAGTATATTTTGAAAATATACTACTTTCACATAAATTAAATAAAAAAATATATTGGAAAACGATAATAGTTTATAAGATATTCAAGTTTTAATGATGGCACTTAAAAACGCAGTGTTTTGCGTTTTTCTTGGAGAAAAAAAAGGTTAGCTTTATCTACCTTTGTGTCCTGGTTGCAATCAAATGAAAGGTGGGAGTGTATTCTTTCGATTTAATAAATAAAATTCTCATAATATTCCATACTGTTAAACAAAGTTATAAATTTTATAAAAAAAGTCACATGAAATTTCACTATTTCAAAGAAACTTCATACCAAAAAAGTAGTGCATACTTTTAAGCTTAATTATTTTCATGTTATGAATAATAGCAACAATTTATATTATTTAACAATTTATATTATTTAAATAATATTATTTAACAGATGTTTAAAAGATGTGATGAATAAGAAAAACAAAATTTACAAATTGGACTGGAATATTCGGTTACGCCGAATCTTAAATGCCCTTCACCATAAATTATTAACAATTTCTTAACGATTATTTGCCAGGTATTTAAAAGAAATGACCAAGAAAAGAAAGGGAAAGAAAATTACAAATCGAAGTGGAACATTCGGCTATGCCGAATCCTACGTACCCTTCACCATATGTCAGTAACTATTTCATCACTACCAATGTACTTTTGTTGTTATATAAAGTTTTCTATGGAAGATTTTTACAAACGGAATGACAACCTTATAATACCCTTATCACCCACGTTGAATGGCATAATAAATATCAAAATAAGAAGTTTTAAATATTTTTAAGACGTCTAAAAATGTGAAAGAAGTTAAATCGTGACTTTATATTAAAAAAATTTATAAAATGTATACTTTTGATGTTACTTATTTCGATCTTACTAAGGAGCTTATTCGTTGCCTTAATTATATGCTAAGCGATTACATAAAAAATGCGCTTTTAACAAGAAGAATTCAAAGAGGTTAAAGTCGCAGTTCGAAGCCGGTTTTTGGGAAATTTTTACAAAAGACAAGAAGAGTCTTAAGGAAATCGTGATTACTTCTTTAAAAAAATTACTCTTGGCTAAGAAGTACGTATCAATCGCAGCATATTAGTTATTAGAAGGACTAGCGGTATATTAAGAGTGAGCTTTCTGTTAATCTTTAATTCGGGACAGTTTTACAATAGATGGTTTTACATGCCGGCTACGGTTCACAAAGTACTTATTCATGGAACACATTATGGATGTGGCTTAACTTCCAATAGGCCTGCTTTCAGAAGAACTGAAGAAGCTCCAAATAAAGACTATAGAAAGTATAGGCTAATGTTCGCCAGAAAGTGCAGCAGGATGGCAACAAACACAGATATCTTCCATCGCCTTCTTATATCGTCAGATTCTTATGTTACCATAATACGTCAACCCCATAAAAATGTTTTGGAAGTTGATGATGTCGTTAAAGAAATGATGGAAGATGAATAAAAGTCTATATTTTTTGGTATTCAATTTAATAGTTATTCCTTTCGATGTTCCGGAGAACATTAGGGGGCGATGGGAGTGGCAGATTTTCTTGAAACTTTGTATATATTTCAGCTTTATAACACTGATAATTGGTGGTAATTTTAATGGCTTTTGGTGAAGAAATAACAATTTTGGGAGAAAATATATTTTCCAATTACATGTATAATAGGCGTTGGGCGTTGTAGATTTTCATTAAACTTTCTAGATATTTCAATTTCATAATACTGATAACTTTTGCAATGTTTCGCTATGATCGGTTAAAAAACAAAACTTTGGGACGTAAAAATATTTTTGGGTTATATGGGCGGGGGGCGATGGGCGTGGTGAATTTTGATAAAACTTTAAAATTTTCTTAACTAAGTTAATAGAAGCATACGTACCAAATTTAAATGTTCTATAAGCTCTCCTTATATTTTTTGCCAAGAAATGTATGAAGAAATCCCACTGTGCACTGTGCGCCGACGTTCATAACATCGTGATTGCATCCGACTAAAAAGGATGGACGTTATTTATCTGTGCCGATCATGAAGAGATGCAAATGAGAACAGCAACTGCAATCGTACCTCCCGGTGAAGACCGAGTCTTCATTGGCTGTTTGTTTGGTACGGTTGGCGAAGACATCATTATTAAGCCACATTTTCTTTAACGTTCTATCCTAAAGTACTTTTCATTCTTTATTGTAATAATGAATAAAATAAAAGTAATTCTAATCTTACTTACTTCATGATATTAATTTACAAAATAATGCAACTACAGAAGTTACTAGCCCAATTCACAATCTTGTGCAAATGGTCTTGCATCGTAGCATTTGCAAAATTGTATTGGATAATTTTACAACACACTAACAAAATATATAGAAATGCATATGCTACACATTGGGAAATAAACAACACCTAAAACCATAATTTTTTTTTTTTTGATGGGCATTTGCAAACTGACAGCTTACAATATAATTTAAATAAAAAATATGAAAATTAAAATCAACAAAAAATATGAAAAAATTAAAATCGAAAAACCAAAAAAGGAATAAAGCAGATACATAAGAATTTAAAAATGGATCCAGATGGACACAATAAAATTTTATTTCTTATCTTTTATTGGGTTGTCTTGCTACGGAATTTTATTTTTAATAATTCCGTGATCTTTAGTATTTCTTGCACTAAAAATTCCAAAGAAATACTGTTGCCGTTAAATGTAATCTATTACTAGACTACAGTCAAATTTTGGGCAAGTTGCATCTATTACCTAATTCGGAGATTTGTTGTATCTCTAGAACAAAAGTTTTAAATGTTAGACTGTTCCTGTTAATTGTTATTTAATACTAGACGACTGTCCATTTTCGGGCATAATGCATCTTTTATAGTTTAATAATTCCGAATCATTTTGTGTTTGCAACTTCCGATGGAACACTGTTCCCTCCCCTTATACTGGACTACAGAAGAATTTCGGACAATGAATGAATATTAAAATTGAATGAATATTTTATTAATTAGATTAGATTAGATATTTTATTAATTAGATTATTTAATTAGAGTGTATGAGATATGTACCTCTGTTGAAAACAACTTATTTAGCAGTTTTTTTCTATTATAAATTTACTATTTGTACTTTCCTTCAACGAAATTTTTATTGCAGACAAAATTCCAATAGGAAATTTTTTTTTTGGAAGAAGTGTTGCAAACTAAAATAAAATACCGCTCACAATTCATGGGAAATTTTTACAATTGCATAAGTTTGCAATCTCAAATGCACAAGATTGTGAATTGGGCTACTATTTTCTTTTTATCTTAAGTTTTTGTTCTATGCAGTTAATCGATTTGCCAAACGAAGCTTTTTTATATGACTTAAAATATTTTTTTATTCTTGGCCAACTTTTGTGTTTATACATATCTTTTACTTCATTCTAATATTCACATCGTAAAACATATTTATAAAACATAAAACATTGACTTTCTATTTGGGAGACACAAAATATGACTTCTTGCATTTATTTAATCTGTCTGACTGCTCGTCGCTGAACTTTATGCTTAAGATTAACTAATTTGCTTAATTCTTCTTATAATTCATGCATGAAAACCATTCAACCGTAATAAGAATATTAATAGTCAGAGTTATAATGTTTTTGGTTTCTGGCATTTTTGTTATAAACTTGTTTATTTTTTTGTTTTATTTTTGTATATCTGTGGTGCGATTAGGCTCAAATATCACTCTTGAAAACAAGAGGAATACTAGTATTACTGCAGCGAGAAACAAAAACAACATACTCGTAGATAAAGATTATTTATTTGCTAAAAGTTGTAGTTAACCAATCGATGTACGTTATTCATATGTAAGATTGTTGTTCGTTTATTTAATACAGTCTTTGAAAAGAAATTAAAATGTAATTTGGTTACGTGCAAGGTAGGTTTGTTTTTATTTTGATCTTTGCATATCAGTTCTTTAGCTCTTTTTTATCCTTATAATCGTTCCATGACTTTAAATCCCCCTCTCTCATGTACCGATTAAAGGCCTTCCTTGTGTCCTTTTCATGGTTACAAGTTTTCCGTTCCACCGTTCATCCATTACTGTCAAGGGACAAACATATTCGATAGCTGGCTTAATAGAGGAGTTTAAAGGCTCCATAACACGCTCAGACTGAAGCATATCCCATATGTTGCGAAGATAGCTCATAACTGGTATGATCAGTATTCTTCGGTATTCTTATGCGTCTGCGGACCTTTTTCCTTCTTCTGCCATACAGAATGTATAACCGGATAACTCTGTGGCCAGACATGGTTAGTCTGTCCGCGACCTTCCAGTCCGTAACCCTGTCTAGCGCATTGACAGAGCACAGGGTGATATCGATCGTCTCTTCCCTTCACGAATCAGCAAATATTGGTTCTACCTCCTGTTTAGTACAATCAAATCGCATCGTTCTACAAATTTCAACAAAATTTGCCCTCTGTAGTTATCGACTGTGCTGCTCCACACCGTATTGAGCGAGTTAGCATAACAGCCCATGACTTACGCCATACCTCTGCTTCTGCAGAAACTGACCTGGTTTTCCATCTTCTGTGACGGATGTGGGCCTGGTATCTCATAGGGAAGATATGCTGACGCAATAAGATCTACTGTCATTACCAAAGTAAGATCCGGCGAGCAAAGATGAAGCATAGATACTACTTGTATACCATGGCGAACCAAAATACAGGACTTTAGTTTACCATTTGGCGGTTTGTTGAGACAGATGATCAATATTGTAATGAAGAATACAAAGTTCCTGCAGCAACCTTATATCCATCTTATCTTCCTAAAAACAACGCATCAACATCGCTGAAGCTGTTTTGCTATGATCAAGATTGAGCTGGTATAAACATAAAAAAATCTTCTCCTTCTTTCAACTTTACTTAAAAGACTATCGATATAAAATAAATTAAAGATACAATTTTCGATAAAAAATGAAGCGAAATAAAGCCTAAAATTCTTTTAAAAGTTTAAAAATCTAAATTATGTGATTACAAGTTATCATAAATTATTTAATGTTCCTTATTTATGTACTAACATCGTTTAATGACATCTAAATGATGCTAATTCTATTTTCATATAAATTTCACATATATTCATATTTGTCCACCAAAATACTTTCAGATCAGTTATCAAATCTTAAAGGGAGAAATAAACGGTTACATTTTTAGAATTCTGTTATTTACTTTGAATAATATTTATAAAACAGTTTTCAAGCCGCTATCGAATTTTTATAAATGTTTGTTTTTTTTTTTTTTGGAATAATATTTTTTATTCGTCAAAAATAAAATAGACATTTGGTAACCTAAAAGTAAGTTGTGTAGTAACAAATGAGAAGAGTAAAAATTAGAGTCTTTTAAACCTTCATAAATAAAAAATTTAGAAGTTAACATTTAAAATCATCTTAAACATGAAGCCAAGAAAACATTTAAATTAGACCAATTTAGTCTTTGGTATACATATGTACTTTTCAGGTTTAAAATGTACCAACAAAAGTTCAGTTGTACCAACTTTACCAACGCTAATGGATATATTTGTAGCTTTTAGCTAATAAAATCCAATTTTAGTCTAAAAAAGTGTAAACTATCTTACATTTAACATCAAAATGTTAAAGAAAATTAAAACTTTATTCTTTGAAAATTTTCTACAAAAATAAACTCTCTGTATTTTCTATATTTATAAACACTTCTGTGAGCTCTATGGGTAATATGATGCAAGAAATGTTAAAAATGAAATCTTCAATATTGCAGACAGTACTTAACAAACCATGAACTGTTTAAAAATATGTTTCTGGAACGCAAACGGCTTACGCCACCATAAGAATGAACTCGAATACTTCCTCAAGAACCAACAAATTGATGTCATGCTGATTGCACAAACACATTTAACAAGAAATAGCTTTTTTAAAATCAATGGCTATATTTTATATGCTACTAAGGACCCCCGTGGAAGAGCATGGTGAGGCTTGGCAATACTTATTAAGTATAAAATCACACATTATATACTGTGTAATTTTTGTGAGGATTACCTTCAAGCAACAAATATCTGCCTTGAAGAATTTCATCAAAACTTAGTTATTTCTTCAATATATTCACCTCCTAGATTTCAAGTCTCAGAGAGTCAGTATAGCGACTTCTTCAAATCACTAGGTCCCTGTTTCATAGCATCAGGCCACTACAACGCTAAACATACATTTTAGGGATTACGACTAATTACTCCAAAAGGTCGTGTTTTGCTCGACACAATTTCATGCGTCTCAAAATGATCTCGAGTGGCCAACCCACCTATTGGCCTACTGATCGACAAAAAAAAACCTGATGTTATTGATTTTGGCGTGTTTAAGGGTATTTCAAGAGGAATTATTAAAACTGAAACATCACTATAATTATCCTCAGATCATTTACTCACTATTGTCTATATATGGAATCAACAAAATATCGTATCACCACCAACCAGGACAAGCATAAATTGTCTGAATTATAGAAAATATCTTAGTACGCATTGCTCGGAAAACATCCCGCTAAGAACAACAGAAGACGTAGAGCAGTGTATAATTGATTTTGATCGAAACATCAAATTAGCTGTCCAGCATTCAACTGTAACCCGGCAAATAGACACATTCACATTCATTCTGCAGATGTCGAGCGGCTCTTGACTGAAAAACGAAAAATTCGTAGAGAGTGGCAAAAATATAGATCTCCTCAACTTAAAACTAGACTTAAAGATTGCACGAAGCGGCTAAGAAACTTCTTGTGGAGGTTAGAGAAATGATACCAAAAAGGTAACCTGTTTCTTAATCATTTAAAAAACGTGTTTACTCCAATTGTCTCGACTGATATAGTTAAGCTCCCACCTATCGATGTTAGTCCGGCAGTTACCCTAAGGTTTGAGCTTCGAGATATTGAAAAGGCAGTAACTGATTTAAAATCTAAGAAAGCTCCTGGTATTGATAAAATCAGTAACAAGATGTTATATGAATTGCCCCGTATAATTAAAAAAAATATTATTATTTAAAAAGAATTTTGAAGAAAAAAAAATATTGTTCTGCACTTTTTATCGATGTTTCTCAAGCATTTGACAAGGTATGGAACGAAGGCCTTATATACAAGTTAAAGCTGAATTTGCCCAAAAACTTCTATAAGCTTATAAAAAATTATTTAACTGATCGAAAGTTCATACTAAAAGAAGGGGATTACTTAAGCTCGCCTCAGCTTATTAAAGCCGTAGTTCCACCGGGTAGTATTTTGGGTCCCATTTTATACTTGCTATACACATCCGATATGCCAACTAGCAATCAAGTGAACACATCAACATTTGCTGATGACACAGCTTTTTAAGAAGTCATGAAAGCACGCAAATACCCTCACAAGATTTACAAGATCACGTACTAAAATTGGAAAAATGGTTGAAGAAATGGAGAATTAAGGTGAATGAACAAAAATGCCCTCATATAACTTTCACACTGCGTAGGGACTCATAAATAATCAAATGATACCCCAGCTTTCAGACGTCAAAGACCTCGGTACACATCTTGACCGGCGCCTTACTTGGAAAAGCCACATAGAATCCAAGTTAACTCAAATGAAATTTAAAGCAGTACAACTAAATTGGCTTATTGGCAGAAACTCCACCCTGAGTTTAGATTGTAAACTTCTTCTGTACAAGTCGATCCTCAAACCTATTTGGTGTTATGGCATTCAATTATGGGGAACTGCCTCAGCTAGCAATGTTGAAAAAATTCAAAGGCGACAAAATAAGATTCTTCAAATGATCACAGTTGCTCCCTGGATGTCAAAAACTCTAATATTCACAAAGATCTAAATGTGCCAACAGTTAAATCAGAAATAGCGAAACATGCGGTAACGTATTTGAAAAAGCTTGAAACTCATCCAAATCCATTGGCGCGTAACATTCTTAATGCTCCTGGTTACATTCGACTAAAAAGAAGAGATACTGCTTTTCTTGGCCGTGCAACAGAGGGATGACCCGTAAATGATTTCAACAATCGTGGAACATACATTATTTTTTGTCTAGCACTGGCTGGACTTACTAAGTATTTTTATTTTTATTTTAGAATTAAGATATGAGTAATTATTGTTAGTTCAAACATATTGAAGAATTAATAATTAATAAATAAATATGAAATCAAAAAAAAATTTTTTCTATATTTTATTAATTAATATATACAGTGGTGTTCCATAAAATAGACAAAACTTTTACTACATATTTCGAAAAAGAAAAAAACATACTAAATCTTCATACAAAACTTTAAGGTTTTTATTTTTGTGAGACCGAACAACTGCCTAACTAAATTACTATAGACCGGTTTTGATAAAAAACTTAAAATTAATTATACAGCCATGTCACAGAGCTAAATTCCGTTCGGAAGTGGAATTGATTCCGTACATTGCTTCTCTAGAAAACGTAAAACGAAAACAAATTTCAGAATGAAACCCATTGCAATTTGCTATGTGGAATTGATATTTTTAGCCGTTTAAACTATTCAGGACATCACTTTATTAAAATTCTGCGACGTATTTTAACAATTTACTGCTGTTATTAAAGATATTTCGGGCATTTTTGTTATGTTTTTTCTGACTTAACAACACAAATATTTTTTTGACTTTCAAAAAATTAATTTATTCAAGCATTTCAGACATTTCGTTCGGAATTGAAATGATTTCGTAGTTATCATTTCGATCGGAATGGTTTTAGCTTCTATAGATTCCGTTCGGTTTTAGTAAATGGAAAAAAACAAAACCACTTTTTATGTATTACATATTGAAACATTAGAACGAATGTCACAAAACAAAAAATATATGTTTTGAAAGATAATAAAAATTTATGAAATACATTTTTCACCAGTTTGTAGCCCGAACCCTCCCCTACACTCCTATACTCCAAGGTCCAGTTTTTCTGACCCAAGGTCCAATATTTTCTGCAAAAATTAATGAATAAACAGGTTTTGTAAAATCATTTATTTTCAAAAGTTCAAAAGTTTTAGTTTGTGCGTCAAAAGTTTTAGTTTGTGCGTTGATAAGTGCGGACGCGATTTTTTTAAGCTCGCAATTGTCAAAAACAAAAGCAAAAAGTGTGAATAAATTCAAACAAAAGCAAAAAATCAAACTTGTTTTTAATACAACAACAAAGTGTTCTGTAAACATTTTTTTTTCTCTCTTTTTTCTTTTTTTACAACGGCATTATCACTTTGCTACTTTAAAAATAAAACAAAAACAATAGGGGCCAATGAGCCTCTTTAATTTAAGTGACAAAAATGTAGACAATTTAGATTTAAATAAAAACAAAAAAACTGAAAATAATTTGTGTTTAAACACTACGCCAGTATTACGTGCCCAATCTTGTTCGTCGCTTTTGATAAGCGATGACAATAAAATAACTACAAACAAGTCGCCTTTTGTACAAAGTGTTACCAAAACTAATATGGATAGTGTAAAACCCAAGACGCAAGTGGGAATGGACAGATACATTACGGTATTAAAAAGAGGTCAAAGCCCTAAATCTTCGCAGCTTGCACCAATGTCTAAAGTACATAAAGACAAGGGCTCTAATGGAATAAATTCCCATAATCGTTTTGCTATCTTAGATAGTGAAACAAGTGAACATAAAACGGCAATTAAGTCGTTCAAACCACCTCCAGTTTATTTAAGGGAGAAAAATTCGAACGACTTAATAAAAAAATTAATTACAATTATTGGCGAGAACTCATTTTATGTAATTCCCATCAAGCGTGGTAACATTGATGAGACAAAAATACAATTTATTGATGAAAGCAGTTATCGTAAAGCAGTAAACGAGTTCGAAAACTGCAAAAAGAACTTTTATACCTATCAGCTGAAGAGTAGCAAAGGTCTACAGGTAGTCATTAAAGGTGTAGATTCACACGTTGATCCAGCTGAAATAAGAGCCGGACTCCAAAAAGCGGGTTTTAAAATAAAAAGTGTAGATAATCTCCGTAATCGGGAACGTGTCCCTCAACCACTATTTCGCGTTGAACTAGAACCTGGAGATATCAGATTGAAGAAGAACGAAACGCACCCCATTTACAATCTGAAATACCTGTTACACCGTAAAATAACTGTAGAGGAGCCGCATAAACGTCCAGGACCTGTCCAATGTCTAAATTGTCAAGAATATGGTCATACTAGGGCTTACTGTAAGTTGCCTCCGGTTTGCGTTGTAAGTGGCGAGCTACATTGTTCCGCCCAATGCGACAAAGCAAGGGATGACTCGAAAGTTAAAAAATGCAGCAATTGCGGTGGAAACCACACTGCTAACTACAGAGGCTGTCCAGTTTTTTTCCATGGTAAGGAAAACCACTCAAAAACTAAATACTCCTGATAAGCACCAACAATATGGAGTAAATGCTCATTATCCTCAGTTAGCCCAACCAACAACACAACATGTTTCATACGCAGATATGGTAAAAACCAATCATACTTCAGTACATAAAGCGGCACCGACAACTAATTCTACTCCTAATTTGCAATCGCATCCTAAAGAACAAACACCATCTGGTAATTTTAATCGTCTCGAAGCAAGCATCGAGACATTAGTGCATTCGATAAACAGTTTTATGAGCTCTATGAGCAGCATGATGCAAGAAATGGTACGCATGCAATCTACTATGTTGCAGGCGTTACTTAACAAACCATGAACTGTTTAAAAATATGTTTCTGGAACGCAAACGGCTTGCGCCAACACAAAAATGAACTCGAGTACTTCCTTAAGAAGGAACAAATTGATGTCATGCTGGTTGCAGAGACTCACTTAACAACAAATAGCTTTTTTAAAATAAATGGCTATATCTTATATGACACCAAAGACCCCCGTGGCAGAGCATGTGGTGGTTCAGCAATACTAATAAAGGCTCGAATCAAACATTATTTACAGTGTGATTTTTGTGAAGATTACCTACAAGCAACAAACATCTGCATTGAAGAATTTCATCAAAATTTAGTTATTTCTTCGATTTATTCACCTCCTAGGTTTCAAATATCAGAGAGTTATTGATTTTGGCGTGATTAAGGGTATTCCAAGAGAAACGATTAAAGCTGAAGCGTCACTTGAATTATCCTCAGATCATTCACCCACTATCGTCTATATATGGGACAAACAAAACAACATATCACCAATGACTAGCACAAGCATTAATTGGTCGAAATATAGAAAGTATCTTAGTACTCATTGTTCGGAAAACATCCCGCTAAGAACACCTGAAGACGTAGAGCGCAGTCTTATCGATTTTGGCCAAAACCTCAAATCAGCTGCCCAACATTCAACAATAACCCGACAATTAGCTAGATACAATCAAATTTATTCTGCAGATATCGAACGGCTCTTGGCTGAAAAAAGAAAAATTCGTAGAGAATGGTAATCACTGAGATCTCCTCAACTCAAAAGCAGACTTAAAGAATGCACGAACCGGCTAAGAGACATGCTGGAATCTCGAAGAGTAGCATCCCTGAAAACCTATTTGGGAGACCTAGACGCAACTCCTCAATCAGATTATTCGTTATGGCGTGATTGTAGAAACCTTAAAAGGCCAGTCTTACGTAAGCCTCCCTTGCGAACTTCAGCTGGAGGCTGGGCAAGGAGTGATACCGAAAAAGGAAATTTATTTGCTGGACATTTGAAAAAGGTTTTTACCCCAAATATATCGACCGATATAGTTGAGTTGCCAGTTGTCGAGGCTAGTGCTGCAGTCCCGATAAGATTTGAATTTGGTGATCTTGAAAGGGCAATAACGGATTTAAACACCAAAAAAGCCCCTGGCGTTGATAAAAACAGTAACAAGATGTTAATTGAGTTGCCCCGTATAGCTCCCAGAAGCGTTCTTTTTATTTTTAATGCCATTTTACGTCTTGAGTACTTTCCCACAGAGTGGAAGGTGTCCTTGGTTACCATGATTCCTAAACCAGGAAAAGACCACACAAAAATTGAATCATACAGACCAATAAGCCTTTTGTCAAATATGTCAAAACTGTTTGAGAGGATGTTAATAACTAAGCCAAACCATATTCTAAGCGAGAAAGGAAAAACATAGTACGACCGAACAAACTCACAGGTTAGTCAATGTTGTTAAGAAGACTTTTGAAGAGAGAAAATACTGCTCTGCGCTTTTCATCGACGTTTCTCAAGCATTTGATAAGGTATGGCATGAAGGCCTAATATATAAGCTAAAACTGAACTTGCCCGTAAACCTATATAAGCTGCTAGATAGTTATTTAACCAAACGAAAATTTATTGTAAAAGAAGGAGATTTTTTGAGCTCACCCCAGCCACTCGAAGCCGGAGTACCCCAAGGTAGTATATTGGGGCCCTTTTTATACTTATTGTATACTTAAGACATGCCAACTAGTAACCGAGTTCACACATCGACATTTGCTGACGACACAGCTTTTTTGAGCATTCACGAAAGACCCGAAGTAGCATCACGATATTTACAAGACCACATATCCAATTTAGAAAAATGGTTGAAGAAATGGAGAATAAAAGTGAATGAACAAAAATGTACTCACATAACTTTCACACTGCGTAGAGAATCTTGACCAAACGATACCCCAGCTTTCAGACGTCAAATATCTCGGCATACATCTTGACCGGCGCCTTACATGGAAACGGCACATAGAAACAAAGTTAACACAAATGAAGTTAAAAGCAGTCCAACTAAACTGGCTTATTGGCAGAAATTCTACTCTAGCTCTAGATTGCAAACTTTTATTATACAAGTCAATTCTAAAACCAATATGGTGTTATGGCATTCAATTATGGGGCACTGCCTCAGCTACCAACGTAGAACAAATTCAAAGGCGCCAAAATAAGATTCTTCGTATAATTACATCTGCTCCTTGGTATATAAAAAACTCGAACATCCATAAAGATCTAAACGTGCCATCAGTTAAAGCAGAAATAGTGAAACTTGCCATAAGGTATTTAAAGAAGCTTGAAACTCATCCGAATCCACTGGCCCGTAACATACTAAATGAACCTGGTTACATTCGACTAAGAAGGA
Organism: Phasia obesa; assembly: GCA_949628195.1. Lineage (NCBI taxonomy): Eukaryota > Metazoa > Arthropoda > Insecta > Diptera > Tachinidae > Phasia > Phasia obesa. Next base: position 71,032,624 of record OX451219.1, read on the forward strand.
GGGACACTGCTTCTCTCATCCGTACATCATAGGGATAACCCACAAGTTACAGTAACCGTGAAACATACATTTTTTTGTCCAGCATTGGTTGGACTTAACAAGTATATTTTTAGACTTAAGATATGAGTAATTATTGATAGTTCAATTATATTGAAGATACAATAAATAAAAATTGCGAAAAAAAAAAATTTATTTTCTGAACAGCTTTGCAACGTTGCTTTTTTAAGTATTTCGGCCTTCTTAATAGAAATCTAAAGACAAAAACTTTTTATCAAATAGCCTTCTTGGGTGTTGGGTCCCTAGTTATATTTTTTACCCGATAACCCACAGAACTGTCTGGAATTTTAACAAGATACAGAGAAAGTGCTATGATAATCTTGAAATATACCAGTAATATTTTGGGTCCCGAGGTACTCTGGTATTTACTTTATAGAGTAATATAACTTTTAAATCGGTAACCATAACCCCTTCTCAAAATATGTACCAGAGTGCGGGGGCCAAAGTTTGGCATTTTTTTGACAAAATTATCCATAACATTTTTTTATCGGTCGATTCATTAAATACCAAAGTCTTACCTACAAAACAGGAAAAACCACGTATAAAAATTTATGAATTTTTGACCACTGTGCTTCGTAGAGTATTAAGGTGTGATCCAGAATAATATCCATTACTAATAAAAAGATGTTCTGAATCTTTTAAATGGCTATAAATTGCTTAAAATATCAATTCCACAAAGCAAATTGAAAGTGGTTTTATTCCGAAAAAATTTTTCGTTATACGTTTTCTATAGAAGCAAAATACGGAATCAATTTCACTTTCGAACGAAAAATAGGTGATTGTTTTCTATATTGATTCTAATGTTGGTTTTGTATTTTTTTCGTTTTATTAACACTGAACAGAATCTATAGCAGCTAAAACCATTCCGACCAGAATGGTAGCTACGGAATCAATTCAATTCCGAGCGGAATTTGTGACATGCCTTATATATATATACTTAAAAACATTCAAAATTCAAGATTTTAGGTGTGCAAAAAAATAGAGCCATCCACTTCAATTATCTAAAAAACACAAAATTACAAAAGATGAATAAAATAACATACTTTAATTATCTTAATTACCTTAGTACTAAATGGAATATAATTTATTTTTGATAACAGGTAAGTACCGTTTTGGCATAGGGTCAACGAGTTTTTGGCATGTCTCAATTGGAATATTACGCCATGCTCCCTTAACTAATGCCCACAAGTGATCTTTATTAGTTGCATGTTTTCCCTTAAGAGCTGATTTAACTATTCGCCACAAGTTCTTAATGGGTTTAAGACTGGCAACGGAGCAGGCCAGCAGATATTTTTCAAACCAATCTTTTGCCCACTTCGATATGTGTTTCGGGTCATTGTCTTGCTGAAACACAAATTGGAGCGGTATTTCTTATTTGCGTAAGCTATCACATATAAGTATGTTAAGCAGATTTGTGTAAAAAATAGCATCCATTCTTTCTTCCACTCGTACGGTAGACCCTGTTCCAATATATAAAAATACCCCCACACCATAATATTTCCGCCACCGTGTTTAATACACCATGTATTGAGGAAGACGTTTGGTGTTTGGTGGCATTCGTACACAATGGCTGCTTGTCAGAGTTAAATAAAATTAGACCACAAAGTTTCTTCAAGTGAATTAAGCACAGTAAAATGTAGAAAGTGAAACTGGCTCTATTTTATGGAACATCACTGTATATATATATGTATATATATGTATATATATATATGTATATATATGTATATATATATATATATATATATATATATATATATATATATATATGTATATATATGTATATATATATATATATATATATATATATATATGTATATATATATATATATATATATATATATATATACCAATTTAGATACAAAAATATTTTTTATAATTTTGATTAAAGTTAAAAAAAACCAACTACTCATTCAAATAAAATTAAAACTTAAATGTCTTTTTAAAAGTTTACTGTGTACTAAGTGGCATAAAGGTCATACGTAATGAGCGTAAAAAATAAATAAATGTTTATAAAATATTTACATATGCAAGTAATCTTGATTAAATAGTATGTCAGAGATTCTCTAAAGCTTTGGATTGAATTGTAATCTGGGTAAACAACATTTCAAATTTGATTTATTTCATTTCAAAGTCGCACCTTAAAATATTGGAGTTAAGTATAAATGTAATAAGAATAAAACTATTTGGAACCTCTGCAAGTTCTTGTAAACTTGAACAGACAACATAGATAAAGTATTCACGAATATATATATATATATATATATATAATATATGCACATACTGTATACATGAATTCATGAACTACTTGTTTTGTTCTTAATGTAAATTGAATACGTGCATACATATGAACGAGTTTATTTAAAACTCTTGTATTTCATACTTCTAAAAAATGAAAAGAGGATACAAAACTAAAGGGAAAATTGTGTGGATCTGTGCATTGTTCACCCTTCGTTGACCTTGTAGTTTAAATGAATAAACGAACTACACAACAACGAATAATAACAGCAACCAAGTTAACAATAAAGTATACGCCTTAAGCTCTTTACGGATTATTTGCAGAAATATCAAATATTTTATTATCCGGTAACGTCTGCCTGAACTGTACAAACATGAGAGTCATAAGTATTTTACATCATGAAATTCTAAGCATTCATCGCAAAAGAATATATTTTAAAAATTTCTGAAAACAAAAACATTTACGACATATGATGTTAACTCAACAATCTGAAAGGTTCAATTATAATACAAGGAAATACCATATACATACCTCGTTACATAACACCTTGCAATAAGGAGAAAATGCATAAGTTAGACTTTTCCCTTATTTACTAACGTTGAATATTATTTAAATATTTATACTTTCTAAGTTTGTTATTACATGTGAAGTGCTTAAAAATATTCATTTTAAATCCCAAAAAGTATACAGTATACATTTATTTACACTGCAAATTTTTATTTAAGGAAGCGAGTTTTTTTACTTTTAAGCGATTATATCTCGATAACTGGATAAAGGTAGATCAAAAATAAAATCTAAAAATTCACAAAATATGTGAAACTTGACTTTTTTGGTTTGTTGCGTAGTACTAGTTAAAATGTGGGGATGAGGGTAGCTTCCAAACAGCATCCTCAGAAAATTGGAACGCCAAGCACTAAGTTTCGAGCACAAGTAGCTCACAAAAATAATAAAACACAAAAAGGTTAAGTGTTTTCAAAATTATCAAAAAGTACAATTTACTTTCCTTTTATTTTTCATATGTGAAAAATTTCTCTTAAAAACTAACCGACGAACATTATAGAAAAATTATAATTTAAACGAATGCCAACGATATGATTATTAATAAAATATAAAAAACAATTCAAATGGAGCGACTTCAACCACGAAAGAAGGAAACTATATGAAGATGATGAGCAAACAGCAATTGAAGATAGACCTCAAAAACCTCCACTCTTCATTGTTCAGACGTAAACAACTAGGGATAGAGAGAAATCTGTTTCGAAAAAAAAACGACGGAATTAAGGCGATTTGCTTACAATAACTTAAATCATATAAAATTGCACATGGTCGCTTTTATTTATTATTTTTTCCGTTCTAGTGGTAGGCAGACTTTTTCATATGTATGTCAAACACAGTTCTTGTTTTGCAATATTCGTCTCTACATTATCAGTTAGGATATAATCATGGCTTAACTCAGAATAATCAAAAATAAACATAAATGAGATTTCTGAAACTTAATTGAAATTGTTTTATATATTCAATATTAATACAATCAACTAAACCTAATGAGCACGGTTCGGAATTCTATGCGAATGCTCGTTGACAACTCGGGTAAAAACTTGGTACCCAATTTTCTAACCAAATCATCAAATTTAAAGAAAAAGTAATGATATATTTAAATAGAAAAGTGGTTAAAAGAATGGAATATAATAAATAACTAATAAATGAACAAAAATGAACTCATATAATATTTGCATTGCAAAGAGGATCATGCCCTTCTATTCGAATAAATAAACATTGGCAAAACTGAAATTAAAATCAGTAAAAATAAATCATCTCATTGATCGGAGCTCTACACAGACAAAATTATTTCCATAGTTTTTTGAAACAAATTATTGTTTGATATTGCTTTCTGCTCTCGAAAACATTTTTATTTGGATCTAATAATTAATAATAATTTTTGTTTGATTTTATTTGGCGACCAGCAATGTTAAAAGTTAAATAATACCATTGTTAATATTGGTATATAATGCTCCTTATTATAGAAAATTACATAAGTGGTAATCAGGCATATTTTGAAACTTAAGCTCTGTACAGACGGTTGTCAGATCTTACAATATTGTCAGAAAAATATACAGAAAACGTCTAAGAATCCTGTGAACGTACAATTGTTGTCTGGCAATATTGTTGGAAAAAGCATTGTCAGTCTTTAAACTAACAATAATAATGCCAAATATGTGACAATCGTGTGTCAGCACAATGTTAGATCTGACAATATTGTAAGATCTGACAACCGTCTGTACAGAGCTTTAGTCAAAATTAAAGTATTTTTTATTGTTGTACATTATAGAGTTTAAATAATTATGAAATACTGGGTTATTTTAGAAATAAAGGTTAAGCTTTCCTTATCATTTAGCGTGAGTAAATACGAGTAGATAATACCTTAGACCAAGAGCCCTCACGCAAACCCCTAAGGGTCTGTGAGCACATATACAATCTCAACCAGAATCTCACAAAGAGAACAAAACATGTAAAAAATTTAAAATCGGTAGCATACCAGCTTTCAACAAGGTAGGTTTATGTCCCTTTGCTAAATATTTAGCAAACCAATGCATTTTCATTTTAACCACTTTTTTTGGTTGGGGGCCTTTGCCTTAGACAAATAAATATATGCGCAATGCTTTAACTTTAATTTGAATTAAAAGAAACAATGGAAATTGGGAAAAGATATTTTTTGTATTCTGACTAATTTGACACCAAGGGCCATTGACTCCAACAGTTTTTTCAGGACAGCCACATCCATATTGAACCATTCAACGAATATGGCTTTATTTTAGCTATTTCCAGCTGTCATATAGCTTGAAGATGCATGTATTTTGGCAGAAGGCATTCACCTTAGTTCCTAGATGGGATTAAGGTCTATGCTTATAGCAGACCACTCGAGCAAATCAATTAAAAAACGCCTTTATTTTCTTCACAACGTGGACTGGTGCATTATCCTGCTGAAAGGTCCATTTAACGCCTTGTAAATTACCAGCAAGATCAAGATGTTTTCAGAAAAAGTTTGTAAAGAAACAACAAAGAAATAAACCTCGTAGAGCTGAAAACTGAAGTAAAACTGTTAACTGCAAAATAAAAAGATTATTATCAATATTTGTATTTATGTAATTAGTCTGTGAAAATTTAGATGATCTTTTTGCTTTATATTTCATAAAAACAATCGTGGAAAAAAGTAATCACAAGTTACTTAGTTTTCACTTCTAACGAATGATTTTTTAAGAGCTTGAGAACTTTTTTTTTAAAAAAAACTCATCGGTTCTTTATTTGAAACGTTAGATTGGTCCATGACATTTACTTTTTGAAGATAATTTCATTTAAATGTTGACCGCGGCTGCGTCTTAGGTGGTCCATTCGGAAAGTCCAATTTTGGGCAACTTTTTCGAGCATTTCGGCCGGAATAGCCCGAATTTCTTCGGAAATGTTGTCTTCCAAAGCTGGAATAGTTGCTGGCTTATTTCTGTAGACTTTAGACTTGACGTAGCCCCACAAAAAATAGTCTAAAGGCGTCAAATCGCATGATCTTGGTGGCCAACTTACCGGTCCATTTCTTGAGAAAAATTTGTTCTCCGAAGTTTTCCCTCAAAATGGCCATAGAATCGCGAGCTGTGTGGCATGTAGCGCCATCTTGTTGAAACCACATGTCAACCAAGTTCAGTTGTTCCATTTTTGGCAACAAAAAGTTTGTTAGCATCGAACGATAGCGATCGCCATTCACCGTAACGTTGCGTCCAACAGCATCTTTGAAAAAATACGGTCCAATGATTCCACCAGCGTACAAACCACACCAAACAGTGCATTTTTCGGGATGCATGGGCAGTTCTTGAATGGCTTCTGGTTGCTCTTCACTCCAAATGCGGCAATTTTGCTTATTTACGTAGCCATTCAACCAGAAATGAGCCTCATCGCTGAACAAAATTTGTCACATTTGAACATTTCGAACCGAACACTGATTTTGGTAATAAAATTCAATGATTTGCAAGCGTTGCTCGTTAGTAAGTCTATTCATGATGAAATGTCAAAGCATACTGAGCATCTTTCTCTTTGGCACCATGTCTGAAATCTCACGTGATCTGTCAAATACTAATGCATGAAAATCCTAACCTCAAAAAAATCACCCATTATATAGGTTCTATTTTATAACGCACACTCTGCACATACATATGTACAATGTTTCGTTGTTATTTTAAAGTTGTTGGTGATTGTTTAATTATGTGTGGAAGGAAATAGTTGCGAAAACAATACCGTCAAGTAAACATAATGACAATAAAATTTGTATATTCCTAATTTGATTTTACTGTATTAATTATTTTTTTATGAGAATTCTCTCCTTCCACCATTTTGTAGTTTTCTACTAAAACATAATAAAAAAGGTGCCACACCTTTTTCAATAAGAAAGACAGAGTGCTTAATAAAATGTCTTGTCCTATATTCTAGAAACTATGAAAATTAGAAAAGATATGCAATTTGTTTCATCCCTAAGGCATTGACTTAATTTTTAGCTGAGTTATTGAAAGATAGCTTGAAAATTAAAATGTTTTTTTGTACTCAATTGAGTAAATGACATTATCGAAGAATTTCATAAGTCAGTAATATTTGATATTATTTTTAATTATTCAAATATGTACTATCAACCAGGGTTGACGGCAATTTCTTCTTGAATCGAACAATTAATTTACTTCATCCACGCACCGCTCCGCTGATTCCTTTTTTCATTTTAATACTAAAATTTCTTTAGAATCATGAAGTCGTGAAAAATACATTTTTTTAGTAGTACTGGCTGCACTCAATCATTTATGTATGTATGTATATATTAGTAGACTTTGGCCCATTATTACAACTTGCCAATAACTAAAGTTAGGATTTTGATGGAGCGATAAGTAGCCAAAAATGAATTACAGAATCTATAGACAGCAAATTGGTCTTATTTCATTTTGCAAAGAATGAAAAATCAAATATAAACTAAATTATTTTGCGCGTTCGCATCACGTAACTACTGCATGGATTTAAAAAAAATTTTGTGAGGAGGTACCTTAGTATCCTGATTCCAATATATGATAATTTTTTTCTCAAAAATATCTTATTTCCAAAGGAAGGGAAAAAAAACAGTGTAAGTACGCAGTTATTGTAGTAGTAAAACCATAACTCAAGCACTAACCACTAACAGATGGCGCTGTTTTATAAAGTAAATGCATAACAATGCTGTTGCTGTAAAACAATATTGGAAATCTTTATTTTGCAGGTCTTCTAAATTTAGTCTTTTTCGGTTTACACGTGGCGCCATAATTTTAATCTCTCGCTGTCAAAGAATTTTTTAAAACTAAAGACTGAAGAAGCGAGTAACAGCAAATAACAGCAAGAAACAGCAATCGTCGACAAAACTACACATTAAAGAGTTAAGCAAGAGCAAATAGAAAAATGAAGAACAACTTATTGCTTAAGCAACAGCAAACGTTTTAAAGTAATTGCTTTTCTGATTGCTTTGCTGCAGTAAGAGACACATAGTAAGCTTAAGCAAATGTATTGCTCTTCTTTTTTTTTTGCTTTTGCAGCACATTTTTTCTAAGCAACAGTTAAGCAATTAAATATGCATTGAAAATAGTCAAGCATTTTTAATCACTGGTTTTTGGTGTGGATTGCTCTCAAAGTAAAATTGAACAAAATATTACAAGGACGCTCACGAAGTGGCGGGCACAGATAGTTATAAAATAAAAATTTATAAAATATAATAAATCGCTCTTTGAAGACTACCACTGGTACAACTTAAAATGTGATGTTAATATATTATCTGTAAATTTTTTTTGGAAAAGAAACTACAGAAATTTATTTGCCAATTTTCCAGTTTTAATTCTGATAAACTTTTAATGTTAACACTTCTGCAGTTTAAGGTAATCTTCGTAGCTATGTACTTATTTTTAGTTATCATTTTTTATTAAAAACATATCAAGTAGAAAGGCCCTAACTCGTTTTTTACGAAACTGAATTTTTCAGTTATTTCAATACATTACGCACAAATACGCCTCGTCACAAAAATTTATTGCAATAGTGTAAAAAATAACGCATTTACAAGCAGTTGTACTATTACAGTCTCTATGATCTTTTTACCTTTTCCTGCAAAGTTACAATTTATTTTAGTTATTACCTTTCTTTTGGATACCAAGATATAAACCATTATTTTTATACACTTTTTGATTTTTTTTTTCATTAAAATATTTAGGTGGTTTTTCATAATGAAAAATTATAAAATATAATAATGAATTATGCTCCAAAAACGACGAAAAAGCACCCAAAATTTTTGGGATGCTTCTCATATGAAATATTACCCAATTCTGTACGAAGATTCCTTGGGCTATTGTTTCTTTTTGTTTTTGGGCGATTTGTTATAGGGTTATTTGCTTGTAAGCAAGTATTTAACCACCGGATTTCAAATATTTATTTTATAAACAATATATAAAAATGGCTTTTCTTAAAAATACTAAGTGTCATTTATTTCATTTGGGGATTATTTGATTTTCGAAAATGGGGTTTTATTTCATTTCCTTGAGGCCTTATTTAAAAAACTGGTGGTTTTTTGCATACGAAATAAGTTCTTATATTTTGAGCCTTATTTTAATATTTGTTTTGATGCTTATTTCATGTCGCTTCTTTGCAGGTATCTTTATTTTCTGGATTTCCTTCATCTAAGAGTTTAAAAAATTCAATTTTATAATAACGATGTAAGCATTCATCGTTTCTATTAAGGTTTTTTAAAACCACATTTCTCTTCTCTAACAAACTCAAATAGATATATCACAAACTTGTAATAAATTAAATAAGACTCAGGAGATTATTTCCGTAGTATTTAGTGGGTATTACACAAACACGCAGGGGAGTGATTTGCAGATGTCTAGGTTAATTATTGAATTTACTTAACACAAAAACATGTTAAACCTAGCAACCACCGACTTATCTACTAAACCATTTCTACTTTTTTAATTTCACAGCTCTACCAAACACACAACTAAGTGGGCTTAAACGATATGTCGTAGTGCAAATGCTTATTCAAATGTTTTGAGAAGGTATTGCTATGGTAAAATTATTCTAAAATTATTTTTTCTTAAATGCTGTGTCTGTTTACAGAGAAGATAGTTGTCAGTCGTTCACTCTGTATCTCGGTGGAAGACTACTTCATGTTATTTTATTTTGTTGTTTTCCTTTTTTCTCCTTTCTTAAATCCAAAAATGTAAAATATTGCTTTTGGAATTTCGACCTTAACACCTTCACACGCACACATATTTCGTTCTGTAATACAAATTTTATATTTGTCATCTCGCAACCGTTGTGGAGGTTCGGTTTAAATAAACTAAATAAGTAGCAAAATAAAAAAGGAAATAAAATTAGGACAGTAATGAAAAAGTCAATTTTGCTTGGAAATTTATTAAAGTTAATTAAAAAAATTAAATAATGTAAAAATTAAAAAGTGTGACGGCCAACCACTACAGTTGCTTAATTTCAAATATAGAATAGAATAAAAAGTGGGAGTCAAAATTTGAAATTTATGTATTAATTCATGGCATCCATTACAAAACTCCTTTTATAGCTTGATAATATTATGTTTTTATTAAATTACCCGCACAATAATGAATAGGCTGTGTTCTACTTGCCTTGTTAAAAAAGAAGCAGGTAAAACTCAGCGTTTTGTAACCACTAAGGTTAATTATATTTGCAGTCATAAATACATTTTCATCAAATGTACAGTTGTAATATGGTTAATATAGCTTAATAACACGTTTACATATATAATTTTCACCAAAATTACTTATAAATTAATTTTTATTTTGTACAGAAAACGTCACGCCTGCTGGTCGAATACCGACAACTTTAAAAACAATATTTGTTTTCCATATTTATTTATTTTAATTAGTCTTCAATATATGTATGTATTTGAACTAACAATAATTACTCATATCTTAAGTCTGAAAATAAAAAATAAATATACTTAAAATCCAGCCAGTGCTAGAAAAACGATTGTTGCAATCATTTGCTTGGTCATCCATCTGATGTACGGCGAAGAATAGCAGTATATCTTCTTTTTCGTCGAATGTAACCAGAAGCATTAAGAATGTTACGCGCCAAAGGATTTTGATAAGTTTCAAGCTTCTTCAAATATGTTACCGCATGTCTCGCTATTTCTGATTTAACTGTTGGCATGTTTAGATCTTTGTGGATGTTCGAGTTTTTGATATACCAGACAGCAACTGTGATCATTCGTAGAATCTTATTTGGCGCTTTTGTAGTTTTCCTACATTGCTAGCTGAACGTTCAAGATGTATACCAAGGTATTTGACGTCTGACAGCTAAGGTATTGTTGACCTTTATTCTCCATTTCTTCAACCATTTTTCCAAATTGATTATCTTGTAAATGTTGTCATGCTACGCTTTCATGAATGCTTAAAAAAGCTGTGTCATCAGCAAATGTTGATGTGTGCACTTGATTGCTAATAGGCATATCGGATGTGTACAGCAAGTTTAAAATGGGTCCCAAAATACCATTTTGTGGAACTCCGGCTTTAATGAGCTGTTGCGAGATTAAAAAATCTCATTCTTTTCGTATGAACTTTCGATCAGTTAAATAATTTTTTATGAACTTATACCTACTACTATGTTGTTTTCTGAAGCCAAGTTGATGGTTCGGAATACATCCTCTAGCACTCAGAATTGGGTTTAACTGAATTATTAAAATTCTCAAAAACAGCTCTGATATGTTTGGCTTAGGTATCATAGTAATCAAAGAAATCTTCTTTTTTATAGGCAAGTTCTCAAGACGTAAAATTGCATTAAAACCAAAAAGAATAATTTTTAGGCTATACTTAACAATTCAAATAACAGCTTGTTACTGGTTTTATCAATTCAAGGAGTTGAAATCAGTTATTGCGTTTTCAATATCTCTTAGCTCAAATCTTAGGGTAACAGGCGGACTAACATCGATAGGTTTCAGCTCAGCTATATCAGCCGAGTCAATTGGAGTAAAGATAATTAACAAACAGATTACCTTTTTCCGTATCATTTCTTGCCCAGCCTACACAAGAAGTTCGTAAGGGAGGCTTAAGTACTACTGGTCTCTTAAGGTTTCTACATGCACGTTATAATGAATAATCTGATTTTGGAGTCGGGTCCAGATCCTCCAGGTAATTTTTCAGAGATGCTACTCTTCGAGATTCTAGTTGGTCTCTTAACCGCTTTGCGTAATCTTTAAGTCTACTTTTAAGTTCAGGAGATCTATGTGTTTGCTACTCTCTCCAAATTTTTCTTTTTTCAGTCAAGAGCCGCTCGACATCTGCAGAATAAATGTGCTTACATCTGCCTATTTTCCGGGTTACTTTAACATGTTGGGCAGCTAATTTGATGTTTCGATCAAATTCAATAAGACACTGCTCTACGACTTCTGGTGTTCTTAGAGGGATGTTTTCCGAACAATGCATACTGAGATATTTTCTATATTTTAACCAATTTATGCTTGTGCTATTTGTTGGTTATACGATATTTTGTTGGTTCCAATAGTGGGTAAATGATCTGAGGATAATTTTAGTGATGCTTCAGCTTTAATAATTTCTCTTGAAACACCCTTAAACACGCCATAAGAAATAACATCCAGTATTTTTTGGCGATCAGTAGATGGGTTGTCTACTCGAGATCACATTCACGTGCATTTTTGAAATTGTGTCAAACAAAACACGACATTTTGGAGTTATTAACCGTGATCCCTAAAATGTATGTTTGGCGTTGTAGTCGCCTGATGGTATGAAAAAGGGATCTAGAGATTTGAAGAAGTCGCTATACTGACTCTCTGACAGAGCTGTAAATGAATCATTCATTTTTTAATTAATTCTCGAATTATTCATGCATTGAATTACAAAATTTTGAATTAATTTTTTAGTTTGTGCGTTGATAAGTGCGGTCGCGATTTTTTTAAAGCTCGAAATTAACCAAAAAAAAAAAACAAAAAAACAAAAACAAATTGTGTGAATAAATCAAAACCAAAATCAAAAAACAAACTTGTTTTAATACAACAACAACGTTGTCCTTGATTTTTTTCTCTTTTTTCATTCTTTTATATATACGTGCCCAATCTTGTTTATCGCTTTTGCTAAGCGATGACAATAAAATAACTACAAACAAGTCGCCTTCTGAACACACTGTTACCAAAACTAATATCGATAGTGTAGAAAAACCTAAGACGCAAGTGGGAATGGACAGATACATAACTGTATTGAAGAGGTCGAAGTCCTAAATCTTCCCAGCTTGCACCAATGTATAAAGTAAATAAAGATAAGAACTCTAAGGGAATAAGTTCCCACAATCGTTTTGCTATCTTAGATAGCGAAACAATTGAACATAAAACGGCACACAGGTCGTTCAAACCACCTCCAATTTATTTAAGGGAGGAAAACTCAAGCGACTTTATAAAGAAATTAATTTCAGTTATTGGTGAGAACTCATTTTATGTAATTCCCATCAATCGTAGCAACATTGATGAAAGAAAAATACAATTTATTGATGAAAACAGTTATCGTAAAGCAGTAAACGAGTTTGAAAGCTGCAAAAAGAACTTTTATACCTATCAGCTGAAGAGTAGTAAAGGTCTACAGGTAGTTATAAAAGGTGTAGACTCATATGTGGCTGCAGTTGAAATTAGAGGTGGCCTTCAAAAAGCAGGATTTAAGGTAAAAAGTGTAGACAATCTCAGAAATCCAGAACGTGTACCTCAACCTCTATTTCGCGTTGACCTGGAGATATGACATTGAAAAAGAACCAACCGCACCCTATTTATAATTTGAGATATCTGCTGCACCGCAAAAAAAGCGTAGAGGAACCGCATAAGCGATCAGGACCCGTACAGTGTGTAAATTTCCCAGAATATGGTCATACTACGGCTTACTGCAAGTTGCCTCCGGTTTGCGTTGTGTGTGGAGAGCTACATTGTTCCGCCCAATGCGACAAAGCAAGGGATGAATCGAAAGTGAAATGTAGCAATTGCGGTGGAAATCACACTGCTAACTACAGAGGCTGTCCAGCTTTTCCATGGTAAGGAAAACCACCCAAAAATTAAATACTCCTGCTAAGCACCCGCAATATCGAGCAAATGCTCATTATCCTCAGCTAGCCCAACCAACAACCCAACATGTTTCAGTACATAAAGCGACACCGACAAATAATTCTACTCCAAATTTGCAATCGCATCCTAAAGAACAAACACCATCTGGTAATTTTAATCATCTCGAAGCAAGCATCGAGACATTAGTGCATTCGACAAACAGTTTTATGAGCTCTATGAGAAGCATGATGCATAAAATGGTACGCATACAATCTACTATGTTGCAGGCGTTACTTAACAAACCATGAACTGTTTGAAGATATGTTTCTGGAACGCAAACGGCTTGCGCCAACACAAAAATGGACTCGAGTACTTCCTTAAAGCGTGCTTACATTGCGTGCACAATTCATATGGAATGTCAGATTTTCCATATGTAAAACTATACACATAGTGTAACATGTAACATGTGAAACATAACATATGTTATTTGTCTATGTACAATAACATGTGCTAGTTTTTAATTTAAAGCACGCTCTATTTGATGTGTAAAACTATATGACAACAGCTGTTTTCAGTGATGTTCACTTTTAGTTTCAAAAATTCCGCTTAGTTATTTTAATCATGAATTTAAGGAGTTTAAAATTAACCAATATCTTTATTAGTATATAGTAGGAGAGAATAGCATCACAAATGTAGGAAAAGCCATTAAAAAGCAATTAAAAAAGCCATTAAAAAGCAATTAAGGGTAAAAAGGTCAAGAATGGGGGTCAATAAAGTAATAAATTAGTGTGAGTGTAATAAAAGTGAGTGTAAAAAGGGATTGACAAGTTGAGTAAGAATTTATGAGTGTAATGATCTTATGTGTGTGGAAAGAAATGTAGGTCATTTGGTTTTAAAAGCATAATAACTATTTCTAATAATGCACTGTGTATATAGAGACTAAGAAGTGGACGGATATATGTGTGTGTGTGAGATGAAAATTTTTAAGGGTAATAAATTCTTGAAGTGTGGAGATCGGTTGTGTTTTTACGCATGTGGTAATGTTCTTAATTATGAAAATTAAAATGTGAAGTGTTAGTTGATATGGGTTGACATATTGATGAGCGTGATATTCAGATTAAGGTTTAGTGCAATGTACAAGCTCATGTATATATATGAAAGAAATAGACAAGCTGAACTAGGAAAAATCCATTAAAAAGCAATTAAGGGTAAAAAGGTCAAGAATGGGGGTCATTAAAGTAATAAATTAGTGTGAGTGTAATAAAAGTGAAAGAAAATGATTTTTAAAAAGCCATAAAATTTATAGATCGTTTAAAAGAAGAAAGTGTAAAAAGGGATTGACAAGTTGAGTAAGAATTTATGAGTGTAATGATCTTATGTGTGTGGAAAGAAATGTAGGTCATTTGGTTTTAAAAGCATAATAACTATTTCTAATAATGCACTGTGTATATAGAGACTAAGAAGTGGACGGATATATGTGTGTGTGTGAGATGAAATTTTTTAAGGGTAATAAATTCTCGAAGTGTGGAGATCGGTTGTGTTTTTACTAGAGTTGTGCCGGTCATGTACGACCTAGTTCAGTTGAACGATTCCCGTAATTGAACGATTCTGACTAGGTCAGTGTTTTCTTTTTTATCGTTCATCGTTCGTTGCGTTTTTTTTTGTTTTATTCAGGTACTAAAATAAAAAGATTAATTTTAAAGCTAGAATTAAGAATTAAGAATATTATTTATGTTATTTATGTACTTATGTTATTATGTACTTACTTTTTGTAAACATTTGTTGACAATTTTGAAGTGTTGCCAGAATGATCTGATGTGTTTGATCTGTTTAAAATAAAGAACGATGACCGTAACGAACGACCTAGTTCATTAAAACTTGGTGTACGATCTGAACGATTCAGCGAAATGAACTATTATGCACAACTCTAGTTTTTACGCATGTGGTAATGTTCTTAATTATGAAAATTAAAATGTGAAGTGTTAGTTGATATGGGTTGACATATTGATGAGCGTGATATTCAGATTAAGGTTTAGTGCAATGTACAAGCTCATATACATATATGAAAGAAATAGACTAGATGAACACAGCAGACACAAATATTGATAAGTGTTAAAACATGCTAACAAGTGGAGTTACAGATAGAAATATAAATATTTTACACATTAGGAATAATAAACAATCTAGGAGAAGCTCATTAAATTTAGATTTTTGTTTGTTTGTTAAACAAAAGCGATATGTATGTTTTTAAGATTTTTAAGAAGAATAAAGTACAGTTGCAGTCAAATACTTTAATTGTGTAATGATTGTATGTGTATAGAAAGAATATAGATCAAGGGAATTTTTTCAAAGAGTAATAAATTTTGACAGCTAATTGCTTATTAGTTTTGATTTAATTTAATAAATTTTGTATCTTTGTAGAACACTTAAATACTTTTTATAAGTGTGGTTTTCATGCTACATACACACACACACACACTTCGCAAAAGGGTTAGTCCTAAAATTATATAAAGTATCTAGTGCTAGTATAATGCAATGAGTTTAATGCAATAACATATCCAATGTTATGATTGATTTTATAATCAAATTGTTGATTAAAATTTTATTTTGAAAAATTCTAGTGTTCGGAAGTTTTCTTTTTTTTATAAAAAATTTATTTGTGTTTAGTCGTTCTTTTATTCTTAAAGGAATAAGTTATATAGAATATTAAATATATAAAAGTATTAAATAGAAATAATGCAAAACTCCAGGATGATAAGAAAATTAATTTCGGATCCTATTATAATTTTCTCTGACGATGTGGATGAACAAGGATCAGTAATAAGCCCCTTTTCTTTCCAAGTAGAGGAAGGAGACATCTGTGTCTCGTTGAGTTTTAACAGTGAAAGCAGTGATGCAAATTTTGATATCCCCAACAACCAGCTGGGATATCATAAAAACTACTTCGATGACGAAGTTTTCGAATTCCTCTATGATGATGAAGGGGATAATATTATATTATCTGTAGAGGACTACTTTGATGAAGAAGGCGATAAAATAATGAGGGAAATTAATTTTTAAATTAGACTTAAGATCATATGTACTTAAAAATAAAAAAAAAATAATTTATGAATTGAAAAATATATATGTATAAAATAAAAATTAAAAAAAAATCGTCTTTCCTTACTTTAGTTAAATAAAATTTAGGGTTATAATAATTTTTTCTTTTATAGTTTCATAATAAAGCATTACCTATATATGTAAATATTATAACATATACGACTATATATCGATTTATTACGCTAATTTTATATAAATTGTAAATAAATCCAACAAAGTTCTATAGTATACTATAAATTATACAACGATGAACACCAACGCGGAACTAATTGCATCTTTTAACAAGTTAAACGTAAGGCAGAGGCTTAGCATCAGGGATATTATGGAATTAGAAGACTATCATATAACAGGAGCAGAGCGTATAACAACAAAATATGGAGAATCTGTTGTGCTAGAGTTGGGGACGAATATACTATACCTTCCTAAGAGATTTAATTCGCTGAGTGATAAGGATGTTGAAATCTTATCGACGGGTGCATATATGATAGCGAAATTTCCCTTGAACGATGATAAGGATAGCTCATTCTGCAGGTTGGAGTTAAAGCCAGTTCCTCCAATGAGAGACTATTATCCTTATAATACATTTAAATAAAAAAAAAAAAAAATTTAAATAAAGGAAATTAAAATGAAATCAAAAAGTATTGTTTTTTATTTACAATTTTAATTAAATTCTAACTATAAGAGTTGACTATGATTAATCTATTTATTCAGTATTCAATGAAATTTTAAACTACAAGGATGAATACTATTGAAGAGTTTCTACAAAAATTTGGAAATGAAATTTTCGAAGAACATTTACAAGAAATAGAAGAGTTTAAAAATAAATATGTAGATTTTAGTAATTACATTATACCTTGTGACCATGATAATTCAAATGGAGATGTAGTTGGAATGTGTGGATGTTATTTCTTTCATAAGAATAAACTAAAAGTGATGAAAATTATTGAGCAGTATAAAAAATTATTTAACCTATTGACATCAACATCCGAAAATGATAAAGAATAATAAAGATGAAGTTACTATATTTTAGAATTTTATAGTTAATAAAACAACATTCTTACATATTTTAAAAAATTATTTATTGCATTATTCTTACTTATTAATACGAGTAAATAAATACATACATACGATTATTGTATTTTGATAAGTTTAGTTCTTATATATATTCTTATTAACAAGGGTTCTAAATCTACTTTAAAAGGCGACTTTCGAACTGAAAAATCAATAGTCAACAATTGAGCTTCGTAGAGAATGAATAAAATAATAAAAAATACTCTGCAATTTACTCAAGAACGTCAGCCTAAAATATATGACGTGGTTTTTGAGATGGAATATTTTATAAATCTAAAATTAAAAGTTGTTTGCGGATTTTCAACTATTCATGGATTTCAGCCGATGATATGGCTTCACTACAATGATAAACATTTTATCGGATTCAGCCGAGAAGATTGGCTCCACCTAATGAGCTATAAGGACTACATCACTAACACGCTTTCTCAGCGAGAATTTTTATATTCAATTAACTTAATTGAAAATACAAGCGAAGAAGCTACGCAGTATACCTTCAAATACAAAAAGGGTATATGTTATTTAATAGTCCGGCAAGGACAATTCAGAATAAAAATTGATCCTGAAACGTGGAAATCAATAATTCGGATAGGAGTATTTTTAACATCAATACTATGTTGGAATGGAATTCTAAGGAAACAGTTATTACATTTTTATTACAATTACTTCATACCAACGTGCTCCACAATGAGAAAGACTGAAATCCTATTGGGTGACATTAAAGGAATCCATGAAAGCGATATAGCAATAGATTTAACCCGCCTCTGTTATGAGATCGGAAAAAAAATGCAGAGAAAAATAATTACTGATATAAAAATTCATAGATTATATTTAAGAATGGAAAATAAATGAGAAAAAATTATTTAAAAAAAAAAATTTAATTTTTTATTTTTATTATTTCTTTATTTGAAAATTAATTAGAAACTGCAAACATAAGTGTCCACAAATAAAAGAATTACTTTTCTGATATCTTTTATAGTTATATTTTATTTTATATCCTAAATATCTTAATACTTCTAGAGGTGGTTGAAGATTTCCAAAACTATCAAAATATTCCACATAATCATTATTTTTGTAGTAGGCTACCCAATGTGTACCATCTCCTCTATAAGAGTCTAAATTGATTATTCCACATTCAGTTTTGCGTGGAGTTTTAGGAAGTGTATCTCTCATATAAACTCCTCTAAAACAAGGAATATGCTTCTTTCCAAACGTTTTCAAATCCACATCGGTGAGAGGTCTATTGGGTAGCTGCTGTATTAGTTTTTTGATGCTTTCGTTTTATTATAAAATATTCCATATCCCTTCTTATAAGGTTTGAGATAGAGGCCTTTACCCATTGCTATTGCCTCTAATGTTCTATTATGACGCTTATTCTCCTCGAGCTGCTGCTTACCATTTTTAGCTGTAGTAATAACCTTAGCAATCGACGAGCCACCAGAAGCTAAAGCACCTAATGCTCCAAGTGCTGTAAATATAGGTACAAGAGGTAGAATACCCCCAATTTTGGGTACGGTAATAACTCTTGGAATTTTAATTTCAGATTTTTTCCCAAGAAATGATTCATCAATAACTTTTTTTGCAGTTTTTATTGCCTTTTTAACATTTAAAGGTTTTTGTTTCTTTAAGACTTTAGTTGCTGATTTAATTGCATTGCGAAAAAGGCTTCGCTTACAAGTTTTTTTAAGATTATTCATTTTAACACCTAAACCAAATTTTACTTTAGACTTCATTGCGTTAGTAACAAAATAAGCATTTAATTTTTCTCCAAGTGTGCTATCTTTAGCTTTTACTCTTTTCCAAGCCCTCTCGGCTAGTTCTCTATCCGCTTGATGTCGCTTACTAATATCAGTGTTTTGTGAATAGGTAATGTCATGAATTTTACAAGCAGCATCTAAGGGATTGATTCCTTTATCACCCCGTTGGATACGTTTATCAAGTTTCGTTCCAGGTCCACAAAATTGATAACCAGGTAGGTGAAGCTCAATTGGCAGCGAATTAATAAGCTTATTTACTAGTCCTTCTCCACTAACTACCTGTTTACCAATAACATTTTTCTTTGTATACACCTTCATTTATAACAATTTATATCTGAAAATATGTAAGTTAGCGAATACAAGTTAATATAAAGATAAAGATGTTTATTTTATTTTACTCCTCATTTGCAAAGATGCGTTTGATAAAACAACATTCAAACATTTTAGTGAGAAATTTGGATTTTAATGAAAGAAATAATGTAAATAAACATAGCTGTCTTTTACCAAACTCTATAAGAGCATTAATAGTGGGGCCATCTAGTTGCGGAAAAACTAACGTTATGCTTAGTTTGATTGAAAGCCCTAATGGATTAAAATTCAGAAACATTTACATTTATTCTAAATCACTAAATCAACCTAAATATCAATATCTAAGGAAACTAATTTCATCGGTAAAGGGTATGGGCTTATATACATTTTCGGAAAATGAAGATGTATTATCACCTGATGATGCTAAAGTAAATTCAGTAATGATATTTGATGATGTTGCATGTGAAAAGCAAAATAATATTAGATCATATTTTTGTATGGGGAGACACAATAATATCGATTCCTTTTATTTATGTCAAACATATACACACATTCCAAAACATTTAATACGTGATAATGCAAACTTAATTATAATGTTTAAGCAAGATGAACTAAATCTTAGGCATATATATAAAGATCACGTTGGAAGTGATATGAGCTTCAAACTGTTTCAAAACATATGTAAAGAATGTTGGCAGAATAAATATGGATTTTTGGTAATAAACAAAGATGATGAAATATGTAATGGACGTTATAGAAAAGGCTTCGATGTCTTCATTGAAGCTTAGTCATAATTAATCGTTAAACTACTTCAGACCTATAAAATTAATATTGATGTTATTTGTTTAACACAAATCAATAGCTATTTTACTGTTAGTAATAATCTGTTTAAGTGTTTTGCTATACAAAGCGACTGTTTAATTGTTTAAATAAGCTGTTTGAAGAAGCTGTTTAGCTGTTTAAAGAATCTGTTTAGCTGTTTGAAGAATCTGTTTAGCTGTTTGAAGAAGCTGTTTAAAGATCTAATACAATTTTTGATAATTTATTCATATTAATTAAGTCTCTTATACACAAACATGGAAGAAAATGTATTGAAAGAATTGGTAAAATCTAGAAAAATTTTAAAAAAGAAATTTGAAGCTATTAAACGCGGGGAAGAAGAAACAATCAACAAGTTAGAAAATACATTTAAACCCCTAACAGAACCTTTACAAAAACTAGTTAAATTATCTAGTGAAAGGGTATTGAAACCAATAAAAATTCGAGATGTAAAAACTAATTTTAAACATGATACTATAACTAAAAACAAAGATAGTATTATGGCTAGCACCCCGATGAAAAAAGACCATTTTGATTCGTTATCAAAAACAAGTGATGTTAAAGAAGAAGAAGAAGAAGATGTTGATTTAGATAATGAATCCTTTTATTCACAATCCTCTGATGTGCAATTTGATTTAACAGACTTATATGAAAATAAAAAGCTTGATACTATATTTGGACCTCATAAAAATCAAAATGGTGACTGGAAATTTGGAAATTCAGATTTGAAGCTAAGTAATGAAAAAATAACGATTGGAAATAAATCTTGGGCGTTAACTCCTGGTCTTTACTCATTGCTCTTTCATAAAAGACCAGAACACTATGACTCATCAGAATTAGATATATATAAACGAATTCTGCTTGATACAAATGCACACAGAAGAAACTTCGATCCTAATAATCAACTAAAAGGAAATAGAGGCTATAAATATAAGGAAGTAATTAATAAGATATTTGCTACTACTCACATTGGTAAAGGTTTAATGAAAGTAAATCTTAATGAATCAAACTATATATACTGGGATGATCCTAATGAAATAGTAGATCGATTAAAGCTCTTGATGGCATCACAACAAGCTGGTAACGAAAACCATACTAATGAAATAATATCAATTATTGAGGAATTAAAGGAATCAAACATAATAGAATAGAATAGTAGTATTAATAATGACTGTTGATAAATTTGGTCATTACTTTAAAAAACATAGTAATGAGTTAAAAACGAAAACACTTTTAAAAAAATTTGGTTTCATTCTGGATGGAAACAATATAAACGTAGTGAATAGAAAAATTATAAATATAGCTTCACCGTTGGACGAATTTGATGCTGTCAATAAAACGCATGTGAATTTAGAAATCAAACGTATACAAGAAGATTTAAAAAATTATATAAGCGAAGAGTTTGAAGAAAGAATTGATAAAATTGAACAATATATTTCCAAAAATATTGAAATAGAAAAACTTAAAATTGAATATGAATATCAATTAAATATAATTAAAAGTAATATAAAATTATTGCAAGATTCGCTTACAAAGGATGTTGATAAAGATGCTAAAATTATTGAAGCAGCTGTGAAGAATCAGTTATATAGTGCAAATAAAGTTTTTATAAACAGTATCGAAGAAAGACTTAATAAGATTGAGGACTATATTTTCACGTGGATGGCTAAAAGCACTAAAGTGGATGTTATAAAAAAACAGAAGCTAGAACCACCACCTCCAATTAAGTTATCATAATATAAGCAACCTAATTTAAAAAATTTCACATAATCTATAAAGACATGACAACTGACAAGAGAGAAATAGTAAATGAACTTCATTCACGAGCGCGTAAAAAGTTTTTACGCCGTCGAGTTATAATGAAGGGGATTGACGATCTCTGGCAAGCTGATTTGGTCGAAATGGGCAATTATTCAACAAGCAATAATGGATATAAATATATGCTAACGGTTATTGATACATTTTCAAAGTATGCGTGGGCCGAATCACTTAAGTCAAAAACTGCGTTAGAAGTTCGTAAAGCATTTGAAAAGATATTTCGTATGGGACGTATACCTAAAAATTTACAGACAGATGATGGCAAAGAATTTTTTAATAAGGAGTTTGGATTATTAATGAGAAAACATTCAATAAATCATTACTCTACATATAGTGTTATGAAAGCTTCAATTGTAGAACGCTTCAATAGAACATTAAAAGAAATGATGTGGAAAGAGTTTAGTAGCAATGGATCTTACAGATGGATTAGTATCTATAAAGGTTTGATTAATCAATATAATAAAAAAATACATGGAACTATCAAAATGGCTCCTATCCATGTAACTCGTGAACACGAAAAACAATTACTGAATACTGCATACAATTATTTAAAACTATTTAAATCTTCACGGTTTAAAGTTGGAGACTATGTACGTATTAGTAAATATAAGCACGTATTTGAAAAGGGGTATACACCAAATTGGACAACAGAAATATTTAAAATAAGATCGATACAAAATACTTATCCAATCACATTTATATTAGAAGACTATGAAGGAAATGAAATAAAAGGTGGATTTTACAAGGAGGAGTTATTACGCACTCGTTTTCCTAATATATTCTTAGTTGAAAAAATATTAAAAACCAAGAATGATAAAGCATATGTAAAATGGTTAGGATTTCCAAGTCAGCATAATTCTTGGATAAGTAAAACTGATATATTGTAAAAACTAGCAATAAGTAAGCAAATAAAATAAATATTTAAAATAAAAAAACTATTCATTACAGTTTTTGTTTTATTTACATTCCATCATTCGCTATGTCAATAACATTAGCACTAAGCGGAAAATCTTCAATTTTAACGGCAAATTTCTTTCCACCAATAGAATTGGCAGCGGAATATGAATGTTCTCTAATTGATTTTCATTCATACAATTCGATTCCCAATGTAGACTATGATAACAATCTTTTTCATATTGGAGATAAAGTAATTGAAATTCCTATAGGTTCTTATGAGTTGCAAGATATAGCTGATTATATAATCACACAATATAATGAAAAAAATGTTAAAAAATCATTAGTGATTGAAGCCAATAATAACACTCTACAAATTGAAATAACATCCTCACATGATACAATTTTCTTTGATCGTAAAAGATCTATTGGTAGATTACTTGGTTTTAATGGTGGTTCTTTAATTCCTAGTATAAAACATTTATCGAATCAACCAGTAAATATTTTAAAAGTTAATGCCATACAAGTTAAATGTAATATAATAAGGGGAGCATATATGAATAATTTTCCAGCACATATACTTCATGAGTTTGCAGTGGACGTTCCTCCAGGTTATAAATTAGATGTTATCCCTAATAATCTAATCTATTTACCAGTGAATGTGAAAGAAATAACATATATAAAAGTTTGGATTGTTGATCAAGAGGATCGTTTAATAAACTTTAGAGGTGAAGAAATAACACTTAGATTACATTTGAGACCAAGGGAAATATGATAATTTACAATAAAACCGAACTAAAAAACGTTAACGAAAACATTCCTTTGGAAACTGTTAAAGCTAAAAGACCTAAATTAACAGAAGAAAATAAAGCATTTTTAAGATTACTTCAGTTAAAAGTAAAGAAAAATGTCTGATATACTACATGTTATGGAAACTCCTATTACAGATGAGAATATAATAAAAAAGGATTATCATAGTTATGTACCCTACATTCAATCATTTAAAAATAATGATGAGATTCGAATTACTCTACAAAATCAAGACTTATATGTTCTTCCTAGTGAAAGCTATTTATATTTGGAGGGAAATATAAAAAATACTAAAGGTGAAAGCTCTCCAAATATCAGACTAAGGAATAACTGCGTTGCTTACTTATTTGATGAAATACGTTATGAAATTAATGGTGTTGAAATTGATCGTACCCGATACTTGGGGATGTCTAGTACTATTAAAAACTATGTTTCACTTAATGAATTTGAAAGCAATATGATGAGAAATGCCGGTTGGAATGTTTCTGGAGATTTAAATATGCAAACATTTAATTTTTGTTTACCCCTAAAATCACTGTTGGGATTTGCCGAGGACTTCAATAAAATAATATTAAATAGTAAACATGAACTCATTCTTTTACGGAGTTCAAATGATGAGAACGTGTATTACTCAACAGATGAAAATGAAAATCTTAGTTTATCGATTACAAATATAACATGGAGAATTCCACACGTACAACTTTCCGACTCTAAAAAACTTAAAATAATGAAGATTATTAAAGATGGTACTTCTTTACCTATAGCATTTCGGAGTTGGGACTGTTATTTTAATCCTACATTCTCTGGTGGAAGAAATCATATTTGGAATGTTAAGCTGTCAATAAACAGAGAGAGGCCTAGATTTATATTATTCGCTTTAGAAAATAATAAGAAATATATTCATTCTGACTTAAAAAATATAAAAGTACATTTAAATTCAGATTCTTATCCGTACGATGATTTAAATTTAAAGATTACAGAGAACCGCTATGCTATTTTATATGATATGTATGCAAAATTTCAACAAAATTACTATATGAAGTCCGCACAACCACTTCTTTCCTGTGAAAAGTTTAAGGAGAACCCAATTATCGTTATTGATCTAAGCTATCAAAATGAAATGGTTAAAAGCGGGCCTATTGATGTTAAAATTGAGTTTGAGACTGCGGTTCCGATTCCTACAAACACAAATGCTTATTGTTTAATTCTCTATGATCGCTTGATGAAGTACACCCCGTTAACAGGAATTGTTCAGAAAGTTATTTAATGATTTAATTTACTATACAATTTTATTACTTACCTTGTTTTTCTTTTTGTTCAATTTAATGTAAAATTAAAGACATAATAAAGTTTTGTTTTAAATTAAATGGATTTTATTTATTTATTTATTTATATATACAAAAGTATTAGTTTTTAATCCTATATAGCTTAAAATATAAATCTTGTTTATTATTCATATGTAAAACTCGTTCTTATTTTTTTTTTTTTTTAGTTGATGTCTTCTAATTCATTTAACAACATATCTAATTCATATTGACCATCACCACTATCCAATTGATAATGATGCCAAGCATATGTATTTATATGATTATTCATAATTTTACGCTTAGTATCATTAAAACTTAAAGCTACTTTATTAATTTCATTAGTTAAAATATTGTGTAATTTTGATGTAAATGTATACATACAAGCCATTACTGTTTCCTTAGAAAATAAAACATTTTTATAAATATCTATATTATAATTTTTTACTATACACTTTTTAACTCCCTTAGCCTTTTTTACATCATTTGCATTGTCAATTGTATATGCGTAAACTTTTGGAGCTAAACCAACATACTCTGTAATAAATTTCCCCTCTGTCTCATCTTTCATCATACCCAATACCTTTTTATTCAAAAGAGGAAAACTAAACAGATTACTTTCTGAGTATGATGAAGTATCAAACCGATCTTTCAAATCATCTTTTATATCACTATAAAAATCATTTGTTTGAATAGAATATATAAAAGAGTCTGTATCCATATAATTCAAACTTATCTTCTCCTCGTATTTAGATTTCATGTATCCGTAATGAAAATCGTACATTTTCCATTTTGATAACTCCAGAACACAGAAACCTAAATAAATTGGCTTCGAGTAATATGTAGTGGTTTTATTCATTTGTATTGCCCACAATGATTCGGTAAATTGTGATATGCTATGGAAATTAGGTTTTGAAATCAATTCTCCAATTCCTAGATGATTGCGGTTAGTGCGACCCCATTCACTAACCAATCGTACATCTTTTCTTTTATCCACATTTTCCATGGTTTTACCATACACTGCATTATTTAATAATTTATAAAAATCTTTTTCAAAGGTATTTTTAGATTTTTTTCTATACTCTGTATTTAAATCAATATACGTTTTTAACCATGGTTTCTGTTTAAATTGGAGAATCCTATAAACTTTTTCCAAAACCAATCCATTATTTAAACATTGTTCTAGTGTTTTATAATGTATCACATATCTTTTCTTATTTGAAAGATCGGCTACCAATTTTTCATGCTTACTACCTCCAATAATTTTGTTTTCAGCACAAAATGGTAAATCATTATGACGATCATGACAGTTTACAGGGTAAGTCAAATCGACCTCATAAATATAACCTATTTCGGAATTAGGCGAAATATCCCTTGGATGTATAAAATCATTTGTCCAAGTAAAACCTCCATATGGGAGAGATTCTGACATAGCCCAACCGTAGAGGTTATTTGCATCTAAATATAAAATATATTCCGAAGGTTTTGTTGCATCATAATTACTTAAATACTTATGATTTGCTTTACTATATCTCTTACTACACTGAGTAAGGCCACCTCGAATCCCCCGTTTGATAAAATTATACATTTCTAGATCCGTTAGTAACTCTAGCTCAATTTGTGTATATTTTAACATAGCATCCCATGAAAGACCGGGGATTGTGTAATAATGAGATGGATCTAGATTATATATTCTCTTGCAAACACTTCGAAAGTTTTCAAAAATATCTGTTAGCAAGAGTACATCAGTTCTTAGATATACTTTCATATAGTCCCGTAGAGTATTACAATTAAATTTTTCCCATACATTTTGAGCATGCACATAGTCTTCTTCTGAACATTGTTTATCATTTAGTTTACTATAAAATAATTCAATTGATGGAAGTGCGTTTTCATTAAGTTTTTCAAATGTGTTAACATATTCATAAGGAAAAACACCCTTTCGCCTCATGAGGTTAAACTCTTCGGAATCTGAAAAACTTTTTCGAACTGACATCAAGTCATCGTCAGCTAAATTTGAAGCTAAAACATCTAAGCTTGATGCCATGAATCTATAAGAGTCTAAGAATCTTAGCTCGATTTTTTTCTGTTTTTTTTCTTTACGAACTTCATCAAGTTCTTTTTGAATTATAGAGTATGGAATATTTTTAGAAATTTTATCTCTACGTAATTCACTTAATAAATTCTCAATTTCCTCATCACTATAGATGCGAATTTTGTGAGACAAAGAAATATATTGTTCTTTATTCAATGGTATAACATTTGTCTCACCTTCAAAATTCAATAAGTCTTTTACAAATAGATGACAATCATATGAAGAAAAGTTGTGAAAAAATATAGGTATGAATTTGGGGATTTTATAATTTAAATTGCATGAATTATGTGCTGCTCCTCTATATTTTCCTGACATATGACAGTGATCCCTAACAGTTGGTTCATTACCTAAAGTTTTGCCACATATATGACAATTTTTAGCACAATTGAAATTTTCTGTTTCTAAGGGAGTTAAGGTATGTATAGGAACAATTTTTTCATAGTGTTTTTTATAAATATCTTTACATTCCCTAATTAAATTACTAACAAATTGTTTACCTACATTTACATCCTTACTACTATCTACAAAAATTTTAAATCTATTTAAATTCTTATTAAAGCTACAGTTAATATTAAAAGCATATGCACACGGTATATGTTTATTAATAAAATTAGAACTACTTTGATTATTACTACTTACAGCTATATCTTCCTGTATACATTCAAAATCAGCATAGACGGTGAAGGGGACATCCATCTGCCTCTCAAAATGATTGTAGCTAAGGAATGCTTTCTCCCCTTGCGGCATCTTTGTAATGCATCCACCACATTCTTTTGCTTTATGTATTGCCATTCTATCTGGCAAGTATGTATAGTAAAGACATGCATTACAAATAAGCGTATGTCCGTGATGCAAGGATATTTGACCTGCTAGTAGTCTAGAAAGAAATTTAAAATATTAAAAACTGTAATTCCACAAAATGGATAAAAAATTAAATAAAAACAATTGTAAAATATATTACCTTGATATATTTTTAATCAATATAAAATGATATTTTTCGCCACATTCACTCTCCAATAACATTAAATTTATATGCAGCTGCTTTTCTGTGCTTGTGATGTAGTAAGGTCCAATTGTGGCCTCTGATTTATTGTCATAGCCAAACACATTGATACTTATATCATAATTATTTTTTTCAAACATTTTAATATCTTTAATATCCGCTGGAAACTTCATGCCACTAAAATTCAATACCCGTCCACATTCCAAGCTAATCATTGCATTGGTTATGTCATCAATTCCATAAATCGATGGGCGGTTAAAATTCTTTTTATCTCCCTTGTACAATGCTGCTATTATACTCCACTTAAAACAAAAATTGTCGTTGTTTCTGACATTAATACAGCATTTCTTTTTCGCCAGCTTTAATGGTGTAGGAACATATTGTGAACCAGAAATCGGTGATGCTTTGTTTATATTGATGTCCAGCCACTTGAGCTGAACGAGTGTCCACCCTGAATCTCTTTCCTGAAATTCAGACATTTTTGTTTTTATAGCTTCAATATGTATTTTTAAAGCTGTGTCCACATCATCTGCTCTTGATAAACGCATCATTTCCGTCACGTGATACATGACCGTTTCTGGCTTTAATTCATTAGCTGGCAATTTATATCGCGCTGCTAATTCCAAGTTAAATTTAACAATAACTTGATCTGCCAGACTAGTATTCAATAGTTTTTTTAAAAGGTTATATCCTTCCTCTAAATAGCTTTCAACATTTAAATTGCTATCATTTTTAGGGAAACGATACGTTAAAAGGCGTGATTGAAACTTACTTTTCATTAAGTGAACTTTGCTTCTCACCGCCTTATATACATTCAATTTATGATGTATGTCTTCACAATGATTAAACCATTTCATTGATTCAACATCAATATTGCATTCCTCGCATTGTACCATAGATTTTTCCTCTATTTGTTGTAGTTTTAAGGGAGTATATGGAGCTGATTCCGAGCTTAGCTTACGCTTCCTGGACGCAGTGGACGTTGATGGTATATCCTCATCCTGCAGAGGCATTTGTCGGTTAACATCATGCAATTTCACATGATTTTTTTTCTCTATGTATGTTAAACATACATGAGAACAATAAATACAAGGAGTATGAATCTCTAGATGCATTTTTAGAGAATGGTTTGTGGTGTAATTGTTTCCACAAATATAACACACGAAACTTTTACAAGACATTTTTTTTTCACTTATTTTTAGCTGACTGACTGGCTTCTTAAGCAAACACAATATACTAATATTAAATTCTTAGCACTAGATACTTTATATAATTTTAGGACTAACCCTTTTGCGAAGTGTGTGTGTGTGTGTGTGTATATAGCATGAAAACCACACTTATAAAAAGTATTTAAGTGTTCTACAAAGATACAAAATTTATTAAATTAAATCAAAACTAATAAGCAATTAGCTGTCAAAATTTATTACTCTTTGAAAAAATTCCCTTGATCTATATTCTTTCTATACACATACAATCATGGCTAGAAAAATGGAGAATAAAAGTGAATGAACAAAAATGTACTCACATAACTTTCACACTGCGTAGGGACTCATGCCCTCCTATTCGCATAAATAACCAAATGATACCACAGCTTTCAGACGTTAAATACCTGGATATACATCTTGACCGTCGCCTTACTTGGAAAACCCACATTGACTTCAAGTTAACACAAATGAAACCAAAAGCAGTACAACTAAATTGGCTAATTGGCAGAAACTCCACCCTGAGCTTAGATTGTAAACTTCTACTGTACAAGTCGATCCTCAAACCAATTTGGTGTTATGGGATTCAGTTATGGGGCACTGCCTCAGCTAGCAATGTAGAAAAAATTCAAAGGCGCCCTGGTATATAAAAAATTCGAACATCCACAAAGACCTAAACATGCCATCAGTTAAAGCAGAAATAGCGAAACATGCAGTCACATATCTAAAGAGGCTTGAATCTCATCCAAACCCTTTGGCGCGTAACATGCTGAATGAACCTGGTTATATTCGATTAAAAAGAAGATATACTGCTTTTCTTGGCCGTATATTAGAGGGATGACCCGCAAATGATTGAAAAATCCGAGAAACAAACATTATTTTTGCTAGCACTGCACTGGCTGGACTTAAAAAGTATATTTTTATTTTAGACTTAAGATATGAGTAATTATTGTTAGTTCAAAAATATTGAAGATACAATAAATAAATTATAAAAAAAAATAAAAAAAAAATTATCAGAATTTAGCAATCATACTGCAACTATGGTGAAAAATCTTCGCTATGTAACCTAAGAAATATATGTAAGTATTGTAATTTCTTTCTTTCTTTTTCCACTTTTTACCCTTAAAATTAAATATAATTTAAGTTTGTTTTTGGTTTTTTGTTTTACTGTACCAAAATACGTATGTAAATAAACTTTTTAATTGTTTGGTATTATAATTACATTCCAGTAAAAGAAAATCAACGTTTTCATCAAATCATTACTTTTGAAAATGAGACAAGTACATTGGCGCATACCAAAACCTTTTTTGCAGCTAAAATGGATAACTATTATTGCATATTAAACTTACATACATAAGACCACAAAAAATATAAAATAAGTCTATTCCGGCTTGTGAATTTTTTAATGCCATTCAAATGCAAATCATTAAATAAAATAAAATGGATTTCTCTCATTTTCAAAAGCAACGGCTTAGTTATTTTAGAGACATTTATTTTATTTGTCATAAGAATTAGGATTAAAAATATTTTATTCCTAATAAAAAAAAGAGTGAAAATAAAATGACATTAACATCAACAAAATTATTCATTCAATTGTTGCTGATGTAGTTCAAATGATATTAATTATTACTTATTGTATTATTTATTAAACTTATTTTTTGTTTTGATATAATTTGTCTCTTATAAATTGATTTATGTACTGTTGTAGAAGCACCCAAATGATAAAACAAGACGGTAGTTCTTTGCATAGTTGACATCACTAGCGGGTTTCTAATAAAATGAAATGGCGGCAAAAATATACAAAATTGCCTAATAACTTATTACAACAAGTCCAAATAAAGCTATTATTATTTTTATTATATAGTCTAATAATTAAAAAAAAAAATAATCCATCTAAACCACACTTTGAAGACCAGCTGTTTTAAATATTTGATTTTTGTTTTCAACAACAGGAGGTTATGTCATATGTACGTAACATGGGTACGTTTGAACACAAAAATTATAAACCATATGTAAAACACTGATTTTGACATACAAATGAAATTCCATATGAATAGCAATTTTGACAGTACATATGACTTGTACACTCAATGTAAACACACCTTTAAGAAGGAACAAATTGATGTCATGCTGTTGCAGAGACTTACTTAACAACAAATAGCTTTTTTAAAATAAATGGCTATATCTTATATGCCACCAAGGACCCCCGTGGCAGAGCATGTGATGGTTCAGCAATACTAATAAAGGCTCGAATCAAACATTATTGAAGAATTTCATCGAAGCTTAGTTATTTTTTCAATTTATTCACCTCCTAGGTTAAAAATATCGGAGAGTCAATACAGCGATTTCTTTAAATCAATAGGTCCCTGTTTCATAGCATCAGGCGACTACAACGCTAAACATACGTTTTGGGGATCACGCCTAATAACTCCAAAAGGTCGTGTTTTGTTTGACACAATTTCAAAAATGCGGGTATTCCGAGAGATATGATTAAATCTGAAGTGTCACTTGAATTATCTTCACATCATTCACCCACTATCGTCTATATATGGGACGAACAACACATCATATCACCAACTATGACTAGCACAAGCATTAATAGGTTGAAATATAGAAAGTGTCTTAGTACTCATTGTTCGGAAAACATCCCGCTAAGAACACCTGAAGACGTAGAGCGGAGTCTTATTGTTTTTGTCCAAAGTCTCAAATCAGCTGCCCAACATTCAACAATTACCCGACAACTAGCTAGATACAATCAAATTTATTCTGCAGATATCAAACGGCTCTTGGCTTAAAAAAGCAACATTCGGAGAGAATGGCAATCACAGAGATCACCTCAACTCAAAATCAGACTTAAAGAATGCACCAACCGGCTAAGAGACATGCTGAAATCTCGAAGAGTAACATCCCTGAAAAGCTATTTGGGAGACCTAGACGCAACTTCTCAATCAGTTTATTCATTATAGCGTGCTTGTAGAAACCTTTAAAGGCCAGTCTTACATAAGCCTCCCTTGCGAACTACATCTGGAGGCTGGGCAAGGAGTGATACCGAAAAAGGCAATTTATTTGCTGGACATTTGAAAAGGGTTTTTACCCCAAATATATCGACTGATATAGTTGAATTGCCAATTGTCGAGGCTAGTGCTGCAGTACCCATAAGATTTGAATTTGATGATATTGAAAAGGCAATAACGGATTTAAACACCAAAAAAGCCCCTGGCGTTGATAAACCCAGTAGCAAGATGTTATTTGAGTTGCTCTCAGAAACGTTCTTCTTATTTTTAATGATATTTTACGTCTTGAGTATTTCCCCACAGAGTGGAAGGTGTCCTTAATTACCATGATTCCTAAATCAGGAAAAGACCACACAAAAATTGAATCATACAGACCTATAAGCCTTTTATCAAATATGTCAAAGCTGTTTGAGAGGATGTTAATAACTAAGCCAAACCATATTCTAAGCGAGAAAGGATGTATTCCAAACCATCAATTCGGCTTAAGGAAAAAACATAGTACGATCGAACAAACTCACAGGTTAGTCAATGTTGTTAAGAAGACCTTTGAAGAGAGAAAATACTGCTCTGCGCTTTTTATCGACGTTTCTCAAGCATTCGATAAGGTATGGCCTAATATATAAGCTAAAACTAAATTTGCCCGTAAACCTATATAAGCTGCTAGATATTTATAAACCCGAACGAAAATTTATTGTGAAAGGAGATTTTTTGAGCTCATCGCATCCAAACGAAGCCGGCGGTAGTATATTGGGGCCTTTTTTATACTTATTGTATACTTCAGACATGCCAACTAGTAACCGAGTTCACACATCGATATTTGCTGACGACACAGCTTATTTGAGCATTCACGAAAGACCCGAAGTAGCATCACGATATTTACAAGACCACATATCCAGTTTAGAAAAATGGTTGAAGAAATGGAGAATAAAAGTTAATGAACAAAAATGTACTCACATAACTTTCACACTGCCCCCCTATTCGGATAAATAACCAAACAATACCTCAGTTTTCAGACGTCAAATATCTCGGCATATATTTTGACCGGCGCCTTACATGGAAACGCCACATAGAAACAAAGTTAACACAAATAAAGTTGAAAGCAGTCCAACTAAACTGGCTTATTGGCAGAAATTCTACTCCAGTTTTAGATTGCAAATTCATGTTTGCAGCATGTTTTCTTCGATCAGGCGTAGATCTAGGAAAAACCTTTTAAATTTTTTTAATGAATATTTTCATTCGGTAGGAGAAATTTCCATTTTTCATTCCCCCTAGATCTGCTCTTGAATTTTATTGATTACTGTTGAAATTTTGGATTTCATTCATTGAATTGCAATTCATTGTTCTAATTCATTTGAATGAATTCAAAATCAATTCAATTCAAACGAATTGTAAAAGGAATTGCAATTCATTTTAACAAATTCATTTTAATTGGGAATGAATTGCAATTCATTTTACAGATTCATTTGAATTGAAAAGTATATTTCAACTCATTTTACAAATTCATTTGAATTCCAATTCAAATTCATATCTGAATTTCAATTCATATCTGCCTAATTCATTTGAATTGATTCAAATTTCATTCAATTCATTTTTTTGTATGAAAAGAATTAATTCAAAATTTGCAAATTCGTAACGAATTAAAATCAAAAAATAATGATTCATTTACAGCTCTGGTCTCTGATACTTGAAATCTAGTAGGCAAATAAATTGAAGAAATAACTAAGTGTTGATGAAATTCTTCAAGGCAGACATTTGTTGCTTGAAGGTAATCCTCACTAAAACCACACAGTAAATAATGTTTGATTCGGGCCTTTATTGATTAATTAAAAAAAAAGCTATTTGTTGTTAAGTAATTCTCTGAAATCAGTAAGACATCAATTTTTTGATTATAAAGAAAGTGCTCGAGTTCCGTATACAGTTTGCGATCCAGAAACATATTTTTAGACAGTAAGCCCTAGTATGACTATATTCTTGAGAATCTAGACACTGGACGGGTCCTGATCGCTTATGCGGCTCCTCTACGTTTATTTTACGGTGTAAGAGATATTTATACAGTTATGTATCTGTCCATTCTATACTATACGGATAGTATAGTTTTGGTAATACTATGTTCAGAAGGCGTCGTATTTTTATTTATTTTATTTTCATTACTTAACAAAAGTTACGAGCAAGATTGGGCACGTAAAACTGGCGTATTTTCAAAGTAGCAAAACAATAATGCGGTTGTAAAAAAAAGAAAAGAAAAAATTTCCAGACAACTTTGTTGTTGTATTAAAACAAGTTTGGTATTTGCTTTTGTTTGATTTATTCACACTATTTAAAAAAATCGCTTCAGCACTTGTCAACGCACAATTGAGGATTTAAAGTTAATAGTTTTTGTTTAAATTACGTAACTGTGTGCACACATATAACTTATAAGTACCCAGTGGTTTAAGAAGGATCCATCGCCACTAATGACAGGCGAAGAAGTTAGCCCGTTTACTCAATTTACACTTGGGGCTACTGATGTGTTACACCCAACCATACCTACATCATTCTACAGACACTACTATCTTATGTTAACTTGTTACAATTGGTGGCCACCATTCGCTAGTATTTTCTCTAACCCTAAGTAATGCAGAAAACCATTTTTTTCTTTGTCTCTTCAGTTGTCTTAAGTATGTATATCCCGTTATTGAAACAACTACAAAACTCATTGATCATCGTTTAATCTTAAAGAATGTGAACAGTGTTGCCGTTGGAAAAATTATTTTTTTACCAAAATTTTCCCAACAATGGACCAAAACCGTTTGCATCGGACTAAATTTTAAAACTTAATTAATATACCAATTAATGTTTTTTAAAAACATTTTATTAAGTAAAATAAATGTTTGAAACATAATTTATTTGATTTAAACAATTAATTTTTATATAATGAAATTTATAAATAAATACATTTAAAATGCCGAGAACTAAAATAATCTTATTCAGTCTTTTTGTGTATGTAAGTATTTTACATTTGCTGTTAAAAAAGAATAATGAAACATAACACATTTTATATGACTATTGGCATGTATTAACCCTAGAATACTAACGCTATTTAATACTACGTTAATACTAACGCTACGTAAATTTTACGTACTGTGAAATTTTTTCAATTAATGTGGTTATTTATTAAAAAATTAAAATTAACTAATAATTAATATTAAAGTAAAAAAAAAACAATTTTAATGGCAAAATAAAACTACATGTTTGCGATCAAATCATAGTTGAAATAAAATAAATGCTCATATGTATGTACGAGTATATACATAGTTATCAGCAGTCCTGGTTAATGCAGTTTAGTAATTTTATTTGATGCTCCCTAAATACTGCCACGCTTTTAAAAACGTGGCAATATGTGGGTGTTGCTTCTTTAAGTACTTTCCCGTTTTTGGAGAAAGTTCTTCGAAAGACGGGTCGCTTTGAATAATTTTGTTCATACTTTCTTTTATTTTTTTTTTAAAGCTGAAAGTGCTATATTCTAAGCATCTGCCAATTATTTTTCGATGTAATTTTTATCTGTTGCAGAGGGCACCAATTCTTATCAGCAAAACTGTCGTGGCTCTCAAAATCCTTCTTCTCCTCTGTAACACTAATGTAGCTAATGTCTCTAAATTTGCTGGAAGTTGGTAATGCCGCAACAAATTCACAGCTGAGTGCACGCTTAAATTTTTCTGATTTTTACTTGCCTTTATTATTCATTACATTCATTACTTGCCTTTATTATTCTACAAATTTATACTCTTATTTGACGTACGCAAATTATACGCTTACCACTAACACCACGTAAATTTTACGTATAGCCTTTCAATGTTCACCTGCTTAGAGCAGTTAAATGACTAAATATGTTTTGTATATGTTTTTGCGTTTGTTTAAAAACTATTGAAAAAAGCATTTGTGGAATTTGCCATTGGACGCTTGTTTAAAATAGTTTTACACGGCGTTTTTTTGTCATATGACTTGTCAGTTTGATAACCCATATGTAATTTTATGTGTTTGTCAAAATAGACATTTTACATACGGTTTATAATTTTTGCTTTCAAACGTACATGTGTAATTACATCTGACATAACCTATAATATATAATTTTTCCGCCACACAGTTTTGTATTGCCAACCACAGCTGATACAATTGTGCAAAAGTAGTGCTTTTGCCACGCTTTTGGTGCTTCTGGTACCACAAAAAAAAACCTAAAATAGCAAAATATCAAGTTGGCATTACAGGATGTCAGATGCTTTGTCACATCAAAATAGAACACGTTCTAAATGAAAAATGTCATATGTATTGTAGACATAGGGAATACACATGTTATGTTTGAAAGGGTTTACACGACGTGTATAGAATTTACACATGGAAAAGTGACAAGTCATATGACAAATACACGCCGTGTAAAAGCACTTTTAGCAATAATAAAAACTACACGTAAAATTTACTTAGGTTAGTATTCTAGGGTTAAATACATTAATATCAACAAATTTTTCAATGTGTTTGAGATCATTTGTAGGACAAACAATGTTAATTATAAAAAATTCTTTAGGTAAAAAATTTCATTAACACTTAAAATTTAATTATTTTATATTTGATTAGGTATGTTTATTTTTGCCGACCACACATAGTGTGGATTATTTTTTTTTAAATTTCTTTGCAAGACATAACACTGTTGATAGTATTCACTTCCAGTTTATTTCTTACATAATTTGGTTTTTATAAGCGATAGAGTTAAAAATTTGCGTTCAGCAACGGCGGAGCTATGAGAGATAACAAATTAAATATATTAGAAATATGTATTTCCAAAACATTTTTCGTTTAAACCGTTTTTTATTGATGCTATTTCTTGCCAAAAGTCATTAATATTTAAATTAGCGGAAATTTTTATTTCGCTAAGCCGCAGCAAATACCATTCTGCTACTACTAAATCAGATTCAAATTCAATAAGCTTAGAAAACTTTTAAAACGTCGTTAATAATTAATTTGTGATCGTATATCGGTGTGTAAAAACTATTTTGAATATAAGAGATGTTTGCCGTTCATTTAAAATAAAAAGAAAATAGAATGAAAAATAATAACCGACAAAACGGACCAAAATGAAATCGGACCAATTTAAAATTTCAAAATTTTTCGGCCCAAATTTTGTCAAATTGGACCAAAACGGCAACGCTGAATGTGAAATAAACACAAAGGGTCAGTCGATATACGAATCTCTTTGTGTTAAGTTTGTGAAAAATATAATTAATGAAAAGGTAAAAAATGAGCAAAAGAAATTTTAGAAGATTATTTAATCAGCCAGTTGGCCAGGAAAATATGTACATATTTAAAAACAATAAAGAAACGGAAATTAAAAATTTTTTGGAAATATTTAACAACATTGGAAGAAATAGTA
This sequence comes from Phasia obesa, assembly GCA_949628195.1. Lineage (NCBI taxonomy): Eukaryota > Metazoa > Arthropoda > Insecta > Diptera > Tachinidae > Phasia > Phasia obesa. The sequence continues at coordinate 71,070,620 of OX451219.1, forward strand.
CATTAAACAGTGAAGAATGTGATTTGGAAATAAATAATTGTGAAATACATATGTAATAATTTTAGAAATCGGTAATAACAATTCAAAAATATTGATCACGCTTAAAAGTATTTATAGAAAAAAAGAAGTGTTGATATTAGTCCTGAACTGAAGCCATGCTTTGTAAAATATTGGACAAACAAAAGATGTGCAGAGGTTTCTCTGGAAATTCTTGAAGAAAAAAATATTAATCTAAAACAATATTTCACATACACTGCCGGCAAAAAAGCCATAATTATGGCTATAACAAAAAAAAAATAAGCAACGCTTCCACACCTCCAAATAATGTGTTTGTTGACGTAAATACAGATTGGCTACCGTTTTTTCGAAGTTCGAAAATACAATTATGGCCAATTCTTGTAAGAATAACAAACATTAATGGAACTCCAATATTTCCCGTTAGAGTATTTGTACATACATAGGTAAATATGTAAGTACTTCAACAATTTTTATGAAGTCATTTTAGGTAATTACGAACAAAACTTTACTTTTTTTCAACATACTAATCACTAACGGTTATTTCAGATTCAGTTACAAGTGATGAAAAAGGTAATTGTGAAGATGAATTGTGAAAAGCGATCCAATTGCTGAAAATTATTTTAAGAAAGTTGCGGCCAAAAATACCAGAATCCAAAAATGATCATAAATATTTTTTTATACATACATATGTATGTACATATTTCAGGTAAATTAAATGTTTTAACCTAATTTTATCTTCAAATATTTACATATATAAAATGAAATAATGTCCTTAGTTTTTAATGTGTTCAGATAATAAAAAATAAGCATATTTAAATAAGAAAAATTATATGATTTGTTTAGTTTTTAATTAATTTAAAATTTATGTTTTATATTGTAGTATGTACATAAGTAAAATGAACTGATTTTTATAATATTTTTAATTAAATTGAAAAAAAGTTGTAAAATATTGTTCTCTTTTACAAATAAAAAAAGTATAATTAAATGTAAAATACCACTTAATCTGTTTGATAAATATTTTGTTAAATTGAATTTAGTACCAAACGTTTTACTTGCTCAAGCATATCGAAAAGGTAAGTCAAAAAGTCCTAGCGAAATAGCTTTCTATTCTGAGGTGGTGAATGTGGTTGTGTTTAGAAGTCAGTACCTGAACTACCTTCTATGGGCTCAGCGAATATGTCGTTCACTTGGGGGTAGTGCGGTGTATAGCATAATGGAGGAAACCATAATGGTGGGTAAAGGGACTAGCGAATCGATCTATCACTTGGGGGTAGTTCGGTGTATAGCAAAAGGGTACTAACCCTATTGGTGGGAAAAGGTTATGCAGAGATGGGTCAATTGCCCCCTACGTAGGAAATTTCCATGTTAAATTCATCAGGCAAATGCATGGGAAGTAGATTGCGATGGACTAGCGGTAGTTCTTAAAGAGCTAGCGAATATACAAGTGCGGAGTTAGCTACCTAAACCACTGGGTAATGTATAAATTACACACACATGTGTGACGATAGCATAATTTTTCCTCATATTAAAATGCAATACTGCGAAATCTCATTGTGTAAAATGTATTTCCAATTCAATGTATGTATTGTATAATTTTTACATTAAAATAAAACTTAGTTTTGTTGCATTTTGTTAAGTGAATTGTGAAGAATCATGTTTTTGTTGTGTTTTTGCGAAGTAAATTTTAACAAATCTATTATTTGTACATAATCTGAGTTATATAATGGTAAAATAAAAATCAATACCCAGCAAAAAAAATAATGAATGTGTTCAAATAATGAATGTGTTCATGATTTCCTTATCACTTATTTGTTCGAATTCATTTTTAATGTCATCCCTAACTCTAATAAAAGGATATTTTATGCAGTACTTGAAAATGCATTCAATTTTTCTAGTAAATCATGTGTAAATACATACATATTTTTGATTTTTAATTTATATATAAGAATTTATAAATTAAGAACGAATCCGAATCATCGAACTTTCATTACTCCTAAGGACTCATTTAAATGACAGTCAGTTTATTTAAATGTGAACACATGACGTCCAATGGCACGCCTATGTTAAAATCATGCGTTTTCACCTAAATTGGAACCAGTGCAAGAGTAGTAGAACTCATGAATATCATGTGTTTTTTGCTGGGTAATTAATAAAAAAATATATTTTTTAACATACTTTTAAAACAACTTTGTAAAATATTCAATCGATTACGTCTTGTAGTTATTGTTTAAAATGCGCGGATTATTTAAAGACGGTAAACGCCTTGAACCTTAAACAATGTTTCTAATAAAAAGAATTCAAATCATCAACATTTGAAGATTAGCTAAAACTTCCGGGAAAGTTAAATACATGATTTAAACTATTACTTCCGAGATTTTATTTAGGTATATAAGTCCTTAGAAAAATAAAATATCGGGCAGTTTTGCGATTAATTCAGTATAGCCCTTTCCGTCCCAAGCAATTTTAAAATTGGTCGGATTTAAATGATTTTTATTATAAAATAGGTAAAATTAAAAACTATAAAAATATATTTTCTCTTTCCATATAAAGTTCATGTCCTTAGAAACAGGATATACACATATGTGCCTTGAGATTTCACTTGGTCTAGATAATAACATATAAAATACTCCTCAACCCATGAAACAATTTACCTAAAGATTTGTGTAGGTTGGGACGGAAAGGGATAGGGCACATTCCTTTTTTAAAATTGTTGAAAATTTTAAGATTCTTTTCAAATTGTTGTTCATCCAAAAGCATGCGCGTATCAAGGTGCCTCTAAACCAAACAACTAACCACATTCCGTTATATTGAATCTTCCAAATTGACTCAAGATATTGTTAAAATAGAACTAATTTATTGAGCTTAAGTTTGCATTCTAAATAACACTAATATCTAAGTCGTGGCTTGATAACGATGTTCTCACATCGAAAGCTCTCGTCAATCGTACCAAACAAACAGCCAATAACGGTGCACTGGGGCTATTTTGCAAATCTAGCCGGACATTACTTTTTTATTGTAGCTTATATATATTTTAGCTCTGAAAATTTAATTTTTCTAAAAACGTCGTTTTCTACTGTATAAAAGTAGAGATCGTAAATTTTATAGTAATATATAAAATTTTTAGGATCGCGATGGCCCTCACTCTCAAAATCTTTTCACTTCATTTAAAAAAAAATGAACATAAAAATCCTTTTTTTTAATTTCGAAAGAAATTTTTTTATCATAAACATTTAAAATAAAATCTTTCTAAAAATTAATGTAAGTAGCTGTTAATATAGCCTTTCACAGAAATGAAAAATCAATACAAAATCTTTATTCATTCAGTCACAATCGTATAAAGTCAATAAAAACGTTTGCGATTTACTCAACTTTCCTGATTTTAACAGTGTAACAAAACGACAAATATCAAGCAAAAGCCTTGTAACGAGTGATTTTTTAAGAGCTTGAGAACTTTTTTTTAAAAAAAACGCATAAAATTTGCAAAATCTCATCGGTTCTTTATTTGAAACGTTAGATTGGTCCATGACATTTACTTTTTGAAGATAATTTCATTTAAATGTTGACCGCGGCTGCGTCTTAGGTGGTCCATTCGGAAAGTCCAATTTTGGGCAACTTTTTCGAGCATTTCGGCCGGAATAGCCCGAATTTCTTCGGAAATGTTGTCTTCCAAAGCTGGAATAGTTGCTGGCTTATTTCTGTAGACTTTAGACTTGACGTAGCCCCACAAAAAATAGTCTAAAGGCGTCAAATCGCATGATCTTGGTGGCCAACTTACCGGTCCATTTCTTGAGATGAATTGTTCTCCGAAGTTTTCCCTCAAAATGGCCATAGAATCGCGAGCTGTGTGGCATGTAGCGCCATCTTGTTGAAACCACATGTCAACCAAGTTCAGTTGTTCCATTTTTGGCAACAAAAAGTTTGTTAGCATCGAACGATAGCGATCGCCATTCACCGTAACGTTGCGTCCAACAGCATCTTTGAAAAAATACGGTCCAATGATTCCACCAGCGTACAAACCACACCAAACAGTGCATTTTTCGGGATGCATGGGCAGTTCTTGAACGGCTTCTGGTTGCTCTTCACTCCAAATGCGGCAATTTTGCTTATTTACGTAGCCATTCAACCAGAAATGAGCCTCATCGCTGAACAAAATTTGTCACATTTGAACATTTCGAACCGAACACTGATTTTGGTAATAAAATTCAATGATTTGCAAGCGTTGCTCGTTAGTAAGTCTATTCATGATGAAATGTCAAAGCATACTGAGCATCTTTCTCTTTGGCACCATGTCTGAAATCTCACGTGATCTGTCAAATACTAATGCATGAAAATCCTAACCTCAAAAAAATCACTCATTATCTTCACATCATGATGCAGAATTTTTGTCTGTTTGTTGAGCTGAGTACTTAAATATTTACATTTCTGAAAATTTAATTAAGGCCTAACGTCCGGCTGGATTGGCAAAATATCCCTCTGCGCGGCGATCTTCACCGAAAGCCATTATAACAGTAATTCTAAATTGAGCTGGCAAAGAATTGAATAAAGGTACTGAATACCGAGCATTTGATATTTTTTTCAGTATTTAATATACAAAAGTAGTTAATCGATACTTTAGAATAGAATATACTTGTATACCCAATTGAAAAGAATTGAGTAGTATAGAGCCATTGAAAGTAGTAAAAATTGGCAGCACTAATTCTAAATACCGTAATATCTATGTGTGTGTGTATATAACAAAATGTTCTAAAGCAAGCCATACACGTTACGATGAGTTGTACAACCAATTCTAGGAATCAGTTGTATGCGCTCCACAAACGTTACAATTTAGCGTACGATTTCATGTTCAACTTCATTTAACAACCCAGCTCTCTCAAAGTAAGATGGCGTTCAGTATGCTATAATTGACATCGACCGCAAATAATACTTAACATTCAATGTTAACCGCAAGGTGGTCAAAACATTACTAAACACACATAGTACGCGAGAAGGAGACAAACGATCTGACGTGTTGGCACAGCTTGACAAAAAATCAAAATTTGTTGATCTTTCGTACAACCGACATACAACTTGAATACAATCAGCCCACAGGCGTTACAATACGTGTACAACTCGCGTACAACCTACGATTCCTAGAATTAGTTATACAACTAATCGCATCATCTGTGGCTGGCTTAATGACATAATACATAGAAAAGAAACAAATTGTCAAAGAAAAAAGCATGCTTTAAAAATACTACAAATTATCCAATGACTACAACAATAACAATCAAACTATAAATTCTAAAAAAATTTCTGATTTATTTATTTCTAGAAGCACTGATGGCCATAATGTTCAAAGTATTATAAAATAATTTAGAAAGGTGAAATAAATCAGAAAATCGGGATTATAAAAGGATAAAATTTTTATTATTTATTCATTCTCGTTTAAAAAAAAGAGATAAAAGAACAAACTTAGCTTTTATAATTTTGAAAATTTTTATTATTATTAGTCGTACTGTTTTTGTATTACATACAATGAAATTTATAATCAAGCTTAAGTTCGTTTTTATTCTCTCTAAGAAAGAATTAATAAAATTTCAAATTAGGTGATAATATTAAAGAAAAATTGGGAAAATTTAATTTTTAGACACCAGCACGAGTGGAATGCACATTTTCTAGACAGCCACGTCCGTCATCAGCACTCTTGTATCTAATCTACTTAGGGTAGTGTTTTAGTTGTAAGCATCATCTATTTAACCAACCAAACCCAGATAAAGGAATACGAATGGTCCCTCAAACAGCTTTAAAAAATTATTGGTCAAAGTTGCTCAACTGGGACTCTGACGAATACGATAGTGATGATGATGTGCCCCTATCACGGCTGCTGGAAGAAGATCAAGACTATAATGCCGTTTTCCAACTAAATTAAAATCTTTTGACACAAATCGATCCGAATAATCCCATATCTGTTAGAGAAATTGAAAGATGGAATGAAGATGCGCTTGAAAACGAATCTATTTATATACATGACAGTGAAAGTTTGTCTTCAGACATGGAAGAAGATGCAGGTGTGGAAGTGCCACCTAATGTTTCTTATTCCGAAGCTACTGAAAGCGTAAATAATGATATTGTAATGATATTGTTTTGTCGGAAATACAAAAACCAAAAAAACAAACTACTATTACTGATTACATATTTAACAAAGACTGAGTGAAAATAATATTTTACTTTTATGAACAAAACTTTATTATTAAATAGAAATTAACAAAGACTGAGTGAAAATTTACAATATGTATTATTTACCTTTTTAACTTAAAAAATTGTTTTGTTTTTTAATTGAATTATATGTATACCATGTACATCATACTGAATTCACGTGCATGTTAAGGTGTAGATGAATTGAATTGTTATTTTTTGCTATGTTTTGTTAAGTTTTTATAGTTTTTATGTTAAATAAACTAAAATAAAAACAAAAACATAGTTCTTTTAATATTTATATGGTAAAATTTACCTAAATTTTACTAAAAAAAAAAAAAACGTCCAGAAATTAGAATAATTCGAAAATTCGAATCACCCTAAAAACAAAGTGGTTCTAATTTCCGAGCGTCTACTGTAATAATAGAAATTTTCAAAATTAAAAATCGCAAAGCACCGCGCAATCTTGTTTACTTAACAAAGTTTGGTTTGATACTAGATTAGTGTTAACTAAAAATGAATGTTGGGAGTAAAACAAATAAACAAAAAGTAACTTTCATTGCGAACCGAAGGTTTGCTGAAGGAACAACAACATATAAGGTGGTAAATATTAAAAGTAAAAATATTCAACAAGAGGGAAGCTTAAGGTAATGGTAGACTTCGTTCTCACCAACTGACGATTGATAATTGAATACAAGTTTTCTCGTATTCCTTTATCTGGGTTTGCTTGGTTAAATAGATGATGCTTACAACTAAGACACTGATGACGGACGTGGCTGTCTAGAAAATGTACATTCCGCTCGTGCTGGTGTCTAAAAATTAAATTTTCCCAATTTTTTTTTTTATTATCACCTAATTTGTAATTTAATTAATTCTTTCTTAGAGAGAATAAAAACGAACTTAAGCTTGATTATAAATTTCATTGTATAGTTTTTATATTTTTGTATATTTTGTAAGCCGAAAACAATTGATTTATGTGTAAGTATGTGTGTAAGTATGTAATACGTAAATAAAATACCAAATTATTTTTACTGTTCCATGGCGAGATTTCAATCCACTAACTCATTTTAAAGTGTCCCTTAATTGTCAAATATCTTAAATCTTTTAAACTAAGGGAAGCTTTTAAAAATTGAAAAATGTCCCTTTTCATTTTGGGATATTTTATTTTTACTGAACGATTCTTCAGTACACTGTGTGAAATTGTAGAAATGATAACGAACGAATAGAACATTGTATTCTATACATAAGGAATTTAATAAAAAACGCTAATGATTTTTGTTCACAAATTTCGCGTTGTATTAGTGAACTTAAATTTAAAAAAATTTGAAGTCTTAAAAAAAAAATTAAAAAAAAGAAAAAGCTAATTGTAAACATTTTTCACTCCGATTTAGAAGATATTGAAGTACATGAAATTTGCGACAGGAATTTTGTGGAAGTCATGTCTTTTCTGTCAATTTTTCTTATGTATGACTTTTCCAGGTAAAGCCTCTACGATAATGTATGCCACGGTATTTGACTTCCGAGGGCTCATGTATAACTTAGATAAAGCATGAGTCTTTATGCAGTGTGAATGTTATTTTCCATTCCATAGTGTAAATATCTGGATGCTGCTTTTATGCTTTCGTGAATGATTAGAAAAGAAAATAACGCTAGGTGGTGTCCTAATTATTTTGTCAAAACCATAGGCTTCATTAGGATTGAAAGCTGCAACAGCCCTTTCAGTATGTCGAAGCCAAATGCTTCTCCATTCCTCCAATTATAAGTAGATAATTCGTGGTCATTTTTTTAATTTTTAACAAAGTGGCAACTAAATAAAAGAAGCCTAATTGTATTTTTTTGCAAATATAAAAACACTCGCATTTCTCTTGCGTTTTATATTCTTTTTTCGAAGTTATTCGTGTTACAACTGGGACTCCCACTTATTGAGTAAGCTGTTTAGGAGCCGTTCTCATTTAGACAAAAACAAAGAGGGTAAGTTTCGTTACTATAACTTGCCCTTAGAGTTCGTGATAGTTAAATGTTATTTTAGCTTACTTATAGCTAAATTAGACGATGACATTTTACATGAAATCAGTTGCATGAAACCGGTTTTGTGATGGCAAGAGGTGTAGAGAGGCAAGGAAAAACAAGAAAGTTCAAAAGAGAATTGAAGAAATTTCATGAAACGATTTCATGGTGTAAGTTACGTATTATAATAATTAAAAACTACTTATAGCTTCGACAAAATCCTAACTTTAGCTATTGGGAAGTTGAAATAATGGGCCTCTTAAGAAATTCTTAACTTAAAGAGTGTTCGTGTGTCAAGGTCATCTCCTTTAAGTTTATTTTGAATATTTTAAATAGTTAAATGGAAACTTTAGAAAATCTCTTAATCATAAATCAATCTTGAAATGTAGTGTCCTAAATTTAAAACATGCTTTACTAATCAGCCTAATCTTTAAAACTGAATAAATAAATGTTAACTTATGTAAATATTATTTTTAATATTTGTAATATATTAGCGGTATTCAGTGTTTGATGCATATTGTCTTGAGAAAGTGCAAATACGTTATATATTTTAAATGTAACAAAAACAATAGGTATATTGTTGTTGAATTTTACAAAAAAGCTATGGTATTACGCACTTGCAAGACCATTTGTATCGAACACTGAACTCTGCTATTGTTTTAATTAATGAATTTTCCTATATAATTGTAAGGAGCAGGCACTTAAAATTTCCACGGATTGATTATAACCACTACAAAATAACAAAAAGTAATAAAAAATTATGGGGAGTCCCATTGGTTAAGTAATTTGACGTTTATAGCCATCTTTTGAACCGACATGAACATACATTTGAAAATTACACAGAATGTGAATTACTATGCCCACTACAAAATGAATTATCAAATTTAAAGATATAATTTAAAGGGTGTCCTTAAAGGTAAGGAAAATCATCTTTTGAACCGCTTGCCATGAATTAAATTCTTACTTTAGGGTGTCCCCATAAAATACGTGGTTTTTAGGTAGATTTTTTATTTAATTATATGGGGTTCCGTACCCAAAGGGGAAAAAACGTAATTATATTTTTTTCGCAAGGTGTTTAAACGTGGACACTATTACAACAAATGCTAAAATAAAACATTATCTGTCATCAACTTGTTAATCGTATTCATCTTTTTATAGTAGCGGTATTCAGTGCTTGATGCAAATGGTCTTGCGAAAGTTCAAATGCGTTATATCATTCAAATTTAACAAAACAGCAGGTATTTTGTTGTTGGATTTCACAAAAAAGCTCTAATATTATGCACTTATGCAAGACCATTTGCATTGAACACTGAACTCCGCTAATGTGTTAAGTTAAAAAAAAAATTAAAATTGCGTTCAAATTAAAATTATTTGTATGAGCCGGGCAAAAAAAGACTAGCTGATTAAACATCGACTAATAGCCGACTACAACCCCTCGGCGCAGGTTTCTGTGGACAGTGCCCTAAAACCCAAAATGCAAGTGGGAATGGATAGATATGTTAATGTTTTAAAAAGAGGACGAAGCCCTAAACTTTGCAGTTAGCACTAATCTCTAAAATACACAAAGATAGGGACTCGAACAGAATACATTCCCTAAATCCCTTAGATAGTGAAACAAGTGAACCTAAAACGGCACCCAAGTTGTCCAAACCACCTCCAATTTATTTAAGGGAGGTAAATTCGAGCGACTTAATTAAGAAGTTAATATAAGTTATTGGAGAGAACTCGTTTTATTTTGTTAAACGTGGTAACATAAACAAGACAAACATACAAGTACTGTACGAAACCAGTAGTGCGATTCACTATTAAATTTTAACGGTTCTTGACTCGTTAAAAAAGTTTAACAACAAAACGAAAGACTTTGCTATTAAGAAATGCTTTTTAATAACATTTGATGTTGTTATAAATCAGCCAGTCGAGTATTGTTTATTAAACTGCAATTATTTTTGTCTCGTTTACTTTATCAAAATATCAAAAGATAAATTAGATGTATAATGTAAAATGTAAAATATTCTAACCCCATATTTATAAAAAATAAAATATTTTTAAAATCTAGTTAAGAATTAATTTTTCATACAAAAGTTATTTTAAAAAACATTTCAAATAAGTTTTATTTTTTTATAAATATGGGGGTAAATAATTAATATTTATAATTAAAACACATACATATGTATTTTACCTACCTTATAAAAATGAATTTTAACAATTTTTTAGAAATAAAATTAAAAAAGAACAAAAAATGAAGCACTTTTGTGGAAAGTTTTGTATATTTTGTTTATTATTTTTCATTCCTCTTTGTTCTTTTCGCTATTTTGCCATTTTGTTTAGCAGCATTGCATTTGTTTTTGTTTGTATTTTTCATTAGTTAACCATAGGTTAGTGAATCGCAAATGCGTTAGTGCAAGCAAAAAACATGTTGATATATTTAACAAGTGTTAGATCGTTAAAAGTTAGTGAATTGCACTACAGTTATCGCAAAGCAGTAAATGCAAGAGAAGCTTTTATACCTATCAATTCAAGAGCAGCAAAGATGTACAGGTAGTTATTAAAGGTTCATATGTTGATCCGAAGGAGATAATAGCTAGCCTTCAAAAAGGTTAATTAAAGGTAAAAAATGTATAAAATTTGAAATATAGAGAACGTAAGCTTGGAACTGAAACCCACCCTATATACAATTTGAAGTATCTATTGTACGGCAAAATTATAGTAGATGAACCCTATAATCGTTCAGGACCCGTCCAGTGTCGAAATTGTTAAGAATATGGCAATACTAGGGCATACTGTAAGTTGCCACCGTTTTGCGTTGTTGTTCCGCTCAATGCGATAAATCAAAGGAAGACTCGAAGGTTAGAAAATGTAGCAATTGCGGTGGAAATCACACTGCTAACTACAGAGGCTGTCCAGTTAATACTATGGTAAGGAAGTCGTCTCAAAAATTAAATACTACTCCTCATGCAGCATCCACAATATCTACCAACAACAATCCGGTAGAAAAAGTCACAATGGCAACTAATTGTACTCCAAATTTGCACCCAGAACCCAGACATTATTGCATTCGTTAAACAGTTTTATGAGCAGTATGATGCCAGAAATGGTACCCATGCAATCTTTTTTATTACAGGCGGTACTATGGTCTCTATATTATATGAGGCCAAAGATCTCCATGGAAGAGAATGTGGTGGTTCAGCAATTCTAATAAAGGCTCGAATTAAACATTATTTACTGTTCGAATAAGTTCGACTACCACCAAGCAATAAATATCATCAAAACTTAGTTTTTTCTTCGATTTATTCACCTCCTAGTTTTCAAATATCACTACAGCGAGAGTCAATACAGCGACTTCTTCAAATCACTAGGTCCCTGGTTCGTTTCATCAGGCTACTACAACGCTAAACATTCGTTTTGTGGAGCAAAACGACGTTGTAAAATTAGGCGTGACTAAGAGAAATTGTTAAAGTTGAAGCGTCACTTGAATTATCCACAGATAGTTCACCCACTATTGTCTATAAACGCAACAAGTAAAATATCGTATCACCAACGACTACCATAACCATAAATTTATTGAAATATAGAAAATATCTCAGCACTCATTGTTCAGAAAACATCCCGCTAAGAACACCAAAAGATGTCGAGCAGAGTCTTATTGATTTTGACCAAAACCTTGAATCAGCTGCCCTACATGCAACAGTAACCCGACAACTAATTAGACACAATCAAATTTATTCTGTAGACGTTGAGAGACTATTGGCTGATAATAAAAAAAATTCGTAGAGAGTGGCAAGCACCCAGATCTCCTCAACTTAAAAGCAAATTTAAAGAATGCACGGCTAAGAGCGATACTGGACTCTCGACGAGCATCATCTCTGAAAAACTATTTAGAAGACATTGAACCAACACCTCAATCAGATTATTCATTATGGCGTGCGTGTAGAAACCAGTCGTACATAAGCCTCCCTTGCGATCTTCGTCTGGAGGCTGGGCAAGGAATGATACAGAAAAAAGGCAATATATTTGTTGGACATTTGAAAAAGGTTTTTATTCTAAATGTTTCGACTGATGCAGTTGAGTTCCCAACTGTCGAATCTAGTGCTATAGTGCCTTTAATATTTAAATTTAGTGGTATTGAAAGGGCAATAATTGTTTTAAACGCCAAGAAAGACCCTTTATCTTTATTAATAATAAAGATCTTATTTGAGTTGCCTCGTATAGCTCGCAAAATAATTCTTTTTATTTTTAATGCCATTTTGCGCCATGAGTACTTTTCTCCAGATTGGAAGGTTTCGTTAATAACTATGATTCGTAAACCAGGAAATGACCATACAAAAGTTGAATCCCTATAAGCCTTTTATCTAATATGTCAAAGCTGTTTGAGAGGATGTTAATAACTAATCTGAGCCCCATTTTAGGCAACATAGGATGTATTCCAAATCATCAATTCGGCTTCGGAAAAAAACATAGTACGATCCAACAAACACACAGATGCTTTGCGCTTTTTATCGACGTTTCTTAAGCATTCGATAATTATGGCACGCTGGCCTAATATATAAGTTAAAACTAATTTTACCCATAAACTTATATAAGCTAGATAGTTATTTAATAAAAAATTCATTGTGAAGAAAAGAAGGAAAAAAATGTATTCACATAACTTTTACACTGCCTCATTCGTATAAATAACAAAACAATACCTCAGCTTTTAGATGTGAAATATCTTGGCAAACATCTTGACCCTTGGACCCTTACTTGGAAGCGCCACATAGAATCAAAGTTAACACAAATGAAGTTAAAAGAAGTCCAACTAAACTGTCTTATTGGCAGAAATTATACTCTCGCTTTAGATTGCAAACTTTTATTGTACAACTCAATTCTAAAACCAATTTGGTGTTATGGCATTTAATTATGGGACACTGTCTCAGCTAGCAATGTAGTAAAAATCCAAAGGCGCGAAAATAATATTTAAAAAACTCGAACATCCACAAAGATCTAAACGTGCCGTCAGTTAAAGCAGTGTATTTTTTGCATAATTTTGTCTGTTTTTTATGGTGCAGAAAAAATATGTTTTGGAAGCGAACGAATGAAATGATTTATGGGATTTTTCCAGAGTATCGAGAATTGGGTTTTTCCAGAAAGGTTCAGCAAAAATAAAATTATAAAATCTTCTTCAACATATGGCTGAGCCATAATTAAATATGCTTGATGCAGATGCTAACTTATTTATGGTATCTTTCATTCCATTGAGCTTGACAAAAAGTAAAAATTTGCATTTAAAAAGGAAACAAAAGATGTCATAACTGAAGAAGTTCAAAAAAGAAGAGATCAAATTAAAGAACTTCAATCAGTTATATTTGTATTTGATGGCCAAGACATGGAAGTAAATTTTAAAATGTGTCTTGCAATGATTGATGGAAAAGTTCCACAATCTTTAACCTATAGTCATAGTTTAGCTGCATTATATGTACATATGTCAAAAAATCAAGTCAATTAAGCCAACCCTCACCACAAGACGATATTTTTAAGGAAGCGTACGAAACATACATATGATCAGCTAGACCTTATAATCGATAATGGCATAATAAACAATGTAGACTCGCGGCGAAAAAAAGTACAACTCTGTAATAAAAATAAGTACATTTTGTTTTTGTATAAATCATTTTAGGCTGTCAAAACAAAAAATGTTATTACATTTTGACACTTTAAGATGGAGACAAAAAATAGTCAGCTGAGCTCTCGAGTTTACCTGTTATGAATTCGCCTTGTAATCGATTAACCAAAACAAGGAGAAGAAAATTCAAACGATAGAAATACTGCAACAAGATTTTTTCCATAGAGAAACTGCTGCATCTATCATAGGTGTAGATCAGGAATTCATAAGACAATTTAAAAACATTTTACAAGTTCTAGCATGTAGCAGAAAGATTCACAAATAAAACAGCAACAATTTCTAACGAAAAATACTCAGAGTTACACACATGTACATTTACAAAATTTTGTACAATGGGGAACAAGTAATTCAACACAATGCTACCAATAGGAGATCTGTCTGATAACAGTTCTTGATTTAAAAATACTCCTATTTGTTAATTAATCAAATTTATTTGATCAATTTATAACAATAATTGATATGGAAATATACGACTTTTACATTAAAATTTCTCTATCTGAAGTAATTTTGAACCTCTCACAGTAACTTTTTCCTACGCTACTTAATAAATTTTATTTTCACTCGGGCTGTTTCAAAACAGCCAACCTTTGGCCCTTGTGAATAGTAGTACTAAAAAGTTTACGGGGGCCAAAGTTTGACATTTTCTGACAAGATTTTAGTTAAATAATTATAATTCTTGCAAAAAAAAACCGACTACAAAACAAATATATGTGCATCAATTCTAAACTAAAAATTTAAAAGAAAGTAATCTGTAAGAAATAGTACTCAAATCAAATACTTTTATACTTGTTGCTCTAACGGACATAGTAGTATACGTACATTCAAATGTCTATCCATAACGGCTAAGCAGATAAAGCCATATACGACATATTACGTCAGATATGAGGACACCCATTATTTTTTAACACTTATTATTACTGACACAGTAATAAAAAATAACGGTTCCAAAGATATGGCCATATAGCTTAAACAATATCACCTAGGGGACACCCTTTAATGTACAATTTTAAATTAAACACTTATTTTAAAGGACAGATTCTTTGTTCAAAAGTTTGGCCATATGCATCAATTTGCATCAACTATTGAGATACCCTTTAAAATTTTAAATATTTATAAATGTTATTATACGGGACATAGTAGTGGAGATTCTGTCTAATTTTCAAGTGTTTATATATAACGGTTTAAAAGATAGGGCTAGATAGGTAAAATTATATCAATTATGTGGACACCCTTTAGTTTCCAAATTTAAATTATATACTTGATGTTATAAAGGACTTAGAGTTGGGTAAAAACATATGAAATCAACCAATGAGTTGACCGCACCGATTTCGAATGGGATGAAATTTGGTACGAAGGGAAAGTTAACCATAATAATAGCGTTTGCCAACTTTCAGTGACCTAGCTCACGTAATTTCAGAATTATGGCCATTTCAAGTTGGCAAAAATCAATAAAAATGCACTCAGATGCCTTAACACAATTTTCAATATCTCGAAAAGTATTCATTGTACGTTAATAATGAAGGGCTCATTTTACAGATAAAAAACATGCGCCATTCAAAAAAAATTTTTTTTGGAATTTTCGATCAAGGATAATGTAAATAAAAAAAGGACTAAAATTTCCAAAGGATATATCTCGAAAATCAATATTTTTAAAAATCTAAAAAAAATGTATGTTAATTCTTATTATGTTTTGTACAAGTCTGCCAAATTTCAATGTGGAGTCTTTATTACAACATGAGTTATTAAGAAAAAAGCAGGCGAAGGTTTATGTTTTGAAATAATAAAATTGAAAGAATACAAAAAAGTCGTGCACAATTCATTCGGTATTTAAATAAAATATATGCCATTCAATTCAACATTTTGCTATAATCCTTTTAAAAAATCCGGTCACACTGGGTGCAATAAAAGTTTAAGACAAGTCCAAGTGCGGTCAACTCATGGTTGATTTCATATGTTTTTACCCCTTAGATATACAGGTTCCTTGTAAATTTCAACCATCTATCTGTTACAGGTCAAAAGTTCTGTAATATACATCAAATTACATCAACTATTGGGACACCCTTTAACTTTTAATTATAAATATTTAATTTCTGGTTATAAATATTGGACATTCTGTCCAATTTTCAAGTGATTGTCTACAATGGTTCAAATGGTTCATATATTTAAATTGAAGTCACATATGGGGACACCCTTTAATTTTTAAGGTTAAAAATAATAAGTATCAAGTAACTTAAAAGTTAAGATATTATATAAAACAAGCTTTATCAACAGATTTTAGCACTCGATTTTGTTTACTAAAATTCAACTAAAAATTAAAATTTATTTACATTTAAACTTTCTATAACTTTTTCCGTTCGATATTTCGGTTTTATAGCAAAAATTAAAGACCCAACTCAAAGACCAAAGGCAAAAATTCCAATCTAATCAAAAGTTATGGATTTTTTTCCGCCTTCTCCTGAAATGGTCCACTATGCTTTTAACATATCAGAGTTGACATAGAATAAAACGTTTGCAGTTATCAGTGTACGCAATTGCAACAATTTCTAACCTTCGTGTCGTTATTTTATTTATCGCATTGACAAAAACTAGTGATAGCTGAAGACCTCTGCCAGTGTTCAGTTTGTAGATATAAAAGCACTTCTTGCGGAGAGTTAATGATAAGTCATACTTTGGTACACAGCTGAGTTTCCATTTATTGTATTTTATTGTCAATACTTAAGAATAAAGGCAGTTAAACACAAGCTGTGAAATTTTTTGTGTGGTTTATTGTTTACACGGTTCACATATGAATTTGTATTAACATGCGCTTTTCTGCTATAAGTATTGTTTAAACTTGTAAAACTCGATCGGTATCATGCTATGTTTCTAACCGACTTCAAAAAAAAGAGAAGGTCACCAATTTTCAGAGCTCGGTCATTTCTGAACCGATTTTGAAATTTTTTGAATTTGTGAAATGTTGTGTTAAACAGAGCGTGTATTACTATATCCGCAATAACAAGTATAAAAATAGTATTTAAAGGGTGTTCCCATAGGTGACTTAATATCCACAATATATGAATTCTTATGTCAGAAGTATTAATGAAATTAAATGGAGTCCGCATTAAAGATGATGCAAAGATTTGATACATTTTGCTTATCTTTTGAACCGTAATAGGTAGAAGCTTAAAATTAACATAAAGTATAAAAATAAGTATATTTGTATATATTAATATATTATTATACATCTTCTATATACACTTATTATGCTTATATAATAAAGTCACTCATATGGCTGTACCTATCACTTTAGCACATCGTTGTGGACCATTTCAGCACATTGGGCTGGACTTAGTTCCTCCATTCCAACTGCATCATTTTCATTAAAATGGGCTTGTTTTTGAATTTTCGTTAAGCTCCTGACGACGCACAGAGGGGTATTTTGCTAATCTAGCCGGACATTAAGCCAAAAATTAATTTTGAGAAATGTAAAAATTTAAGTACACAGTTCGACAGACAGCATCGTATAGTGAATTTTCAAGACTTTTGCTTGAGATTTGTCGTTTTTGGACACTGTTAAAATCAGGAAAGTTGAGTAAATCGCATACGTTTTTAATGACTTTAAACGATTTTGAGAGGTTTGCAATATATTTTTTGGTGGCTAAACGAATAAAGATTTTGTATTGATTTTTTTCTGCGAAAGGGTTTATTAGTAGCTACTTATGTTAATTTTTAGAATTTCTTTTTTTTAATTTTTAATCAAAAAATTTCGTTCAAAATTAAAAAAAGGTTTTTTTGTAAAATTTTTTGTCAAAAAAAAGTGAAAAGCTTTTTAAGAGTGATCTCCATCGCAATCCTAAAAATATTATGTATTACTACAAAATTTACGATCTCTACTTTTATACTGTAAAAAAACGTTGCGCGTTTTTGCGTCATTTTTTTTGCGATTTTTTGAAAATTTTACCTTTCTATGTTTTTTCTTAACTTGGATAGGTAAGTACGAGTAAGAAACCCTTGTATATTCATAAAATGTTATGGTTTTTAATAATTGAAGGTAGATGTTTTTTATTTAAATCATTACATCTAACACTGTAATTACCTGTACAAAAAACAATTTAAATATCAAAAGAGATATAGACGTAGATGCCCTTTCTTTCAAAATATCTACCTTTTCGCCTATTTGAGAGCATATTACACCTGTCATAAAAACTGACAGTGAAAAAATGGCAATTAAAATGGAATGCGCACAAAGCCATTGTTAACGCGAGAAAAAAAAATTCTAAGAAAAAATTAGATGTGAATTATGTCTAAGAGTGGGTGTACCGAAAGCTGGATTTGGAAACACCAGCGATGGTAACACTAGCAGAAGATTTTTTTCTAATCCTGAATTATCTGCAGAAATAACTGGAATTGAGTTTGATTTCATATACCGAATCAAGGTTATTATTGAAGTAATATCAAGTGGTCACAAAATCCAAATGCACGAGTTTGCCGATTATTGCTTAGATACTGCAAAACTTTACGTTTCCCTATATGAGTAGCATTCTATGAGGCATTGTTGCCTATTGGGCTGTTATCAGAAGAAGCGGCTGAGGCACGAAACAAACATTTCCGGCTTTACAGGCAGAATTTTGCTAGAGAGTTTTCAAGGGTTCAGTGTAACACAGATATTATTCATGGGATTTTGCAAAGTTCTGACCCGCTCTTTACTAGACTCACTCCAAAAAACGGTCATTACCTTTTACGAAAGAAGCAATTTCTTTTATGCTTCCACCTGTACTTCACGCTGAAAAGGATTCAGATTCGGAAGAGGTCTTTGAAGAATCAGACGAAGAAGAACCATGGCACTCATCATCATCTTAGTGCAAAGGAGAAGTTGTTTTAAATAAATTAATTATTATAATTTTAAATAAAATTTATTGTTAGAATCATAAGTAAGTTATAACTATGAATTATTTAATTATTTTCCAATAAATAAATACTATTAAGTAACAAATTACAAAAATATTTGTTTAATAATATTCTTGGAAGGCGGGGATTGGTTAGGCATTGGAAAGCTTAAAAATGAAAATTTTTAGGAACTTGGCAAAAAAAAAATTTTTTTTCACAGGGACGTTTTGGGGGTGGGATTGGAGGAATACCTCCCCCTGCCCATAAAAATAAATTTTTATGTTTTTAAGAAGTATGTAATCTATTTCTATTAATAATTGCATTATTTTTTCAAATAATTTTTTATTTCACCGAAAGGGGACGGGGCTAAAAATGGCATTTAAGAATCCCTTGACTCCAACTTTAAGTTTTTGAACATTCTTTGACCTTAAAAGTTGTAATTGCTAAACAAAATGACGGGAAAATAAAAAAAATTGAATTTTTCAGAGGTAGGATTAGTTCTTCCAAGCGGAACTTTTTTCTCCTTGATTCGATTTTTCCTATTTTATAGCCTTGACAGCCTATGACCATAACAGATTTTTCTGCAAAGTTTCATTAACCTAGGGGCACTCAGTACATTTTTAGAGCTAATATAAGCAAAAAAAAAGTAATGTCCGGCTAGATTGGCAAAATACCCCTATGTGCGACGTTAAGCAACCCCTTGCAATCATTGACGAGCCCCATCATGCTTTATAATTTTTTAATGTATTTTGGATTATATTCATGATTTTGCCATCATTGCCAATAACATTAAATTTCGACTCGTGACTCTGAGCCGCGAATTCGAGAAATTTAGAGTCCTTATACAAATGCTCTTTGGAAAAAGCTTTTATTTGTTTAATACTGCCATCAGGAGTTGGTCCATATTTTAAAATTGAAGTAAAAATGGCGGGTGAATGAATAGGAGAATGTTAGAATATCATTTCGAACGTGATTATGGGTATTCTTTACCTTTAGCTTGAGTATTTCAATATAATGACGCCAAGCATTGATCACGTAGTGCCAAAAACTAGATTGCAGGGAATAAAATGAAGACCTTATGTTAACCAGCACAAATTCGTGAATTAAATCCTATAGAAAATCAATGGGGGTTTATAAAAGATGCAGTAGCTTAACAAAAATTCAAAAACGAACTCATTTTAATGAAAATGATGCAGGTGGAATGCGAGGAACTAAGTCCAGCCCAATGTGCTGAATTGATCCAAACTGTGCTAAAGTGATAGGGACTAGGGGCTTTTCAACTTAATATTATCCTAATATATTATCCTAATAAACTAATAAAAGATTCTATATTCATGTGATAACTATCTGTTTTGATCAGATGACTTAATTATATGAGCACACAATATGCAAATAAAAAAGAAAAAATACAATATTTTTTATAAATTTTAATCTGAAAGAAAAATTTTTTCTAGTTTTTAAATTAATTAAAATTTATTTAAAATTTATTAATGAAAAATAAGTTCATTATAAACAATCTTTGGTTTAAACAATCCATGTGAGTGACTTAATTATATGAGCATAAGTGTATGTATATAAAACAATATGTGTGTATGTACATATGTAACGTATAGACTCCAAAACAGCTAAGCCGATTTTGATGAAATTTTCAGGGAATCTTCAGAATATTCAGGCGGGTGACACTGTGAAGTCTGATTTTTGATTTTCGGTCTGCGGGCGCAGGGACATGGCACCACCAATGACATATACATACATATATTTATTTTTTTTTTCTTGCTTTTTTTATTTTATTTTTTTTTTAAGCCAAATAATGATCCAATATCAAAATTTTAAAACTTTCGAAATGTTGCATTCAAAAATCCAAGTTTTCGGTTAATTTAAGATTTCGTTCCCGCCTATTCTCAAGTCTAACAACCTCCTACAAAAATCCGGATTGGCTGTGCGAACGTCCAATTTTGATGATGTCAACAAACTCAATGAGCAAATTCAATCGAAACTGCCCGGCAAATTAATCAAATACAAATCAATCGACACAGTAACGGATGAAGACCAAGCCGTCAATTATCCTACTATATTTTTGTATTAATAGTATATAGAATTATAACCCAATCATAATTATTTTAACCCCACACACGTTGTGTGCGTCCTGACAATATTCTGTTCGATTTTGCTTTCAAAGTAATTCACACCAAATTTTAAGAATTTTTCTTTTATAATGCTTCACGTATAGCTATTTTCTTTATCTAAAGGTACCCATCCCTGGATAAAATTCTAAAAATTATTGTAAAGCTCTGTAAACTATCCCGCTTTCAGAAAGAAAAGGTGGCATAAAGTATGAATATATAAAATTGCGTACTTTCACCACTTTTTCTCTATATTCTCTTAGAAATAAAATATTTTTACGAAATAAGGTATCCTATATTTGAACCTATGTAGATACTGAGGTACCTCCTCCCAACATTTTATTGAAATTCATCCAGTAGTTTTACGAGATGCGAACACAGACATACAGGAAAAAGTTACTGTTTTATTATATGTATGTATTATCTATACATATAATATAGTAAATCATTTCCGTCTGTTTGTCTGTACGTCTGTCTGTCTGTCTGTCTGCTTTTCGTTTGAGTTCGCATCACGTAAAAACTACTGGATTGATTGTAGAAAAATTTTGTGAAGAGGTACCTAAGTATCCTGATCCCAATATAGGATGCATTTTTCCGCAAAAATATATTATTTCCTAAAGAAAGTGGAGAAAACAGTGAAAGTTTGCTTTCCGGTATAAAAGCACTGCTTCGTACGGCACCTTTAACTTTTGAACGTGGGATTTTTTAAACACAGATGACGCTGACAAAATATGAATTACTTACTGCCAAATAGCCAATTGAAAAAAATTGGTATTTCATTTGTATTTTTACTTTGTGGAATTACATTGTTGCAAAAATTTACTAGAAACGAAAATTTCTAAAACCGGGACTTTCCCAGTTTGCTAAGATTGCCTTAGTTGTTGTTGTAGAATTTTATTAAGTAGCTCAAATACATACATATGTACACAGTTTGCGAGTGAATATTTATTTGAACCTGTACGTGGACGGTAGATAAATTAGAAAGTGTTAAATAGTGTCAATAATATTTGTTTATACAAAGCTGAATAAAATGTCTTTAAATTAACATAATTATTTGCGTGTTTAATTTTGAAAGATCCCATTGTTGAATAACACGGAAAAAAATAACCATATACGGACACCTTCCTAGGAATGATTCTTAACACCGTTTAGGTAGCGCTTAGGTACCCGCAAAAGTGAAAAATTTCCCGAAAATTTTTTAGCTACCTAAGCGCTACCTAAACGGTGTTAAGAATCATTCCTAGGAAGTTGATATGTTCCAGAAAGTTGTTTATTGAGATCTTAGGTTCATTTTTGTAGTTGATTGTTTACTTGAATTTTGAACGGTTTGCTACCTATGGACCTGAACAGGGGAAAAAAGGCAAAAAAATGGAATTTTTTAAAGTTTTTTGCGATTTTGACCTTGAAGATGAAGTTTTTTTTTGATTTTATATGCACACAATTTTTGTTCTTTATGACAAGAGCTACAACTTTGCCTCAGAGAGTATATCGAAATTCCAAACGGTTTGCAAAATATGAGCTTGAGTAAATGATCATTTTTTTTGCAAAAATGACATCGAGGCCCCACATCTTTGAGGGCCCATAATAAAAAACCTGGAGGACTTTTGGCAAAACTGGGAGACAGGAGTCTTTTTTTTGGTCTTTTATCACGTAGTGGTGTCCGTATATGGTTATTTTGCCATGACTTAAAAAATTACACACTGTGTAAATAAAACTTTACAATATTTTTAAGTCGTGTACGTGTTGTGTAATTTAGTTATTTTGTGAAATTCATACATACTTAGGTAATTATGTGATTACATTTGTTAGTATCTTCTTGGTTTAGTTGTATTTTTCTTTTATATGTGCTACCTCTATAAAAGTAAAAGTCTTACTTTCAAAGCAAAATTGAGCACAGCTAGTCCTTAAATATAATTTAATTAATTAATATTTGTGAGAAAGAATTAAAAATTACATCGATCATGTTATAAAGTAATGGCGAATGTTATTTATGAAGTTAAGAAAGGTCATTAACTAAATAAATTATTTAAAATTAACTCACCTGGTTCCAGTGTTGTCGCCAGTAAAATGGATGGCAGGCAAAGTAATATGAAACGTAGTTCTAGCATGTGTATTGGCATTAGTATTGGGAACATTTGTAGTGGATCCACCAATTGTACTTCCTGCTACAAATCCAATGTTGTTGTAGATGGTGATGTCGCTCGCTGTCACACAATTAACATTCGTCGTAATGTGATGTCTCAATGAGCGTTTTTGTTGTTCTTGTTTTTTATTTCAGTTGTCCTTGTTGAATTTGTAACTGACTTTGTTTTTGTTATTTTTTGTGATTTGATTAAGCTTTATTTTTTATTTAAATAAAAAAGAAATAAAACTACAATTGTTTCCATAAAACACAGACGTAACAATAGTGTTTTATGTTTTACACTTTTTGTTCTGGTTCTGAGTTTTTTTTACTTTTTTTGCTACTGAATTGTTGCACAAATAATAAATGAGACTTGAAAGATGTCAGCCTTAAGTGTTGTTCTTGCTCTGATGTTGTTGCTGCTGTTTGCTCTTAGGGTGGATGTCACAAAAACGTGTTGTTTTGCAGTGACAATAAAATTAATTTTATTATGTTGCTTATAACTGGAAGCTTTTTTCTTGTACATATGATGGCTTTTTCCAGCTGTTGCTGCATTAGTTAAAAAAAAAAAACTTTTTGTTATTGGTCCAAGTAAGGTTTTTTTCTTTTTTGGTATTATGAGAATATTCTAGTCTTCCTTAATCATATTGCGCTGCATTATATTTTGTGTATTCGTGGTCCTAGAACGTTTTATTTGTTTAATGTTACTAGTTTACTTTTTTTTCGAAAAATCTGATGGCCTTTGTTGTTTCAAGTGATAAATGAATAGTATTTGGAAATGAATTGCATTTATTAGATCTTCCATTTTTTAATTCATTTCACTCAGAACCTGGGTTCCATTTTTCTTCCATATTTAATGTTGTTTTTCTGCAATTTTTAAAGACGAAGTAACATCTAATATATGTATATAGTATTATTGTGCATATCTATTTATGATAAAACTATCTTTGGATTCTTCTTACTTTTTACTTGTGTTCATTTCCTTCCTTTTATTTTCAGTAGTTGTTTATCCATTGCGTTTTTGTCGCATTTCATATTTTAGTTTTTTTTTATTAAATTTGAACTGCAAATATAAATAATGAAAAAATATTAAGTTGTTATCTCTTTTTCATCCCAGAGTTGAAAAATAAAATGATGCATTTGCAATTTTAATTTTTTTTTAGCAGTAAGAGAAATTGTAAAAAAATATAAAAGTTTGATTTCCGCTTTATTGTATTAAACATGTTAATGTTACATTTTCCGATGCTTTTGCTGAAATGTCAAAATATTTTCTGTTTTTATACTTTAAACTTTGCATATAAAATCAACTTTATAGTTCAAGCAACATTAAAACTCATATTTTAATAATACAGTGCAACATATATAAACTTTTTTGAAAATACACGAGCTTGTCAATATAGGTTCGATTTTACTAACAAAGGGTTGTAAAACCCTATACTCAGTTTGGCGAAATTGGCAACCAATTTTTTTAATTATGGGCCTCGAAAGATTCGAAAAATCAGTGGGTTCTTAAAAAAATGTGTCATCAGTTTTCGTCTAATATCTCATTAAAACTAGGCGATAGCGCTTAACGTAGCCTAGGATTCGTTTAATAAATCCTATGTACGAGTACATGTTATGTCGAAAAAATAATTTATGCCCGAGATATGTGTATGTATGTAAGTTATGTGAATTTATGAAAAAAAATCGAAGTTGAAATCTTTACATTCAATTTGGTTAAACTTTTAAACTACTTTTATTTAAACTACAGAGGAGCGCAGTAATAGCGAACTTCGCGAGAATAAGTAAATTGGTTTATTATAGACGAAGTTCGTTAGGAGCAGAATTAATGTACGTTCTTCCTAGTTTTTTTTTTTCTTGGGAATATGAAGTATTCACTAAAAAAATTTTTATTTTATTAATTTTTTTAATTATCTGCAAATAGTTTTAAAAATGGACATCAGACATCAGTAAATATTCACACCTATTCCGCGTTTCGATTCGAATCGAAATTTTCTCCGTTTGTCAACTTTGGTATTCTGTGTTCCGTTTCATTTAATTTTTTTCGATTTTGTAAGTTGTGAGTTTGTTAACGGAAAGTTTTTCGATTTTTGTTTGTTTAGTTTAAAAGAGCGTGTAATTAAGAAATATGTATGTAAATATGTAACACAATAAATAGTTTTGTTTAACTATTAATTGCTTTTGTGCTTAAATTTGTAAGTTTTATTAAAATTCTTGGTGGAAAAAACACCACATGAGCATTATGTGCTCGCGAATTGTATGGTAACGAAAGATTTATAATTTAATGGGTGGATCCAAAAATGAAAACTTTATTTTTGTGCTTCAGTGATATACATATACAAATTTTAAATAACACCGCCGGCGCTACAGGATTCTTCACACTAGAATAGTTGTAGCACAAATACCTTTTAGTTACTGTATATTTTTTTGTTTTCTTTTCAATATTTATAAGATCCAAAAATATATACATATGTATGTAAGTTCTCCCGGAATTTCCCTTTTATTGATGCTGATTGCCGCTTAAGTATCAGTCCTTGATGACGGTATATAATTTTTTTCTAATCGATTAAAATTTTCTTTTCTGTTTTCTTGAGCAAAACTACACCTTGGGCAATTGGTACTCCAGACAATAATTTGTTTAACTCTTCGTTAAACAGTTTACAGTTAGCTAATGGCAAGGATTGATTCTGGTCTTTTTGTTGCCACGAGCAGCATTACCAGCCAATCCAAGAATTTCAGCGGCTAAATATACGAGAGCACCGGCACCAACACGTTCAACATAATTGCCTTTATGTAAAACAATTATGTAATTGCCTTTAGCAAATGTTTCGCGCACTTAATTTAACTTTTTTTAATGACAAACAGAATTGTTTATTAATATTTTTTTGTTTATTTTATTTTGTGTTCCTATTTCATTTGTTTCATAGAAAAACATTTGTTTTAAACATACTCTTCTCTTCTTCTATTTCTATCGATTCAGTTTTTGTTTGGAATACCTTTTTTCGATTCGTGCGTAACTGAATTCGGGAACGTAATCGAAATGCAGAACAGGGGTGATTGTTAAGACTGGATATCAAAACCCAATGAATAATCGGAATTATTTTTCAGTAAAAAATCCACCGGGGCGAAAACAATTTTCAACAGTTTTTCTTTAATTTTTAAACTTCTGTTATTCTTCTGTTTTTCTTTTTTTTTTATTTATTTTCATTATTTCGTAAAGATTTTTTCAAATATATTTTAAAAACCAACTCCACTGTATTTGTATTTCAGTTGTAAATAAAACGACATTTTCCGTTTGTTTTTACTAACCCAGCAAAAAATACTGCTTCGCCGTATATGAGAAGAATGAAGAGTTGTTATTGCTTACTAACCTGTAGTGCGATTCAATATTCAAGTTTAACGATTCTTGACTCGTTAAAAAAATTAACAACAAAACGAAAGACTTTGCTATTCAGAAATGCTTTTTAATAACATTTGATGTTGTTATAAATCAGCTGTTTTTCTTAACAAGTCGAGTATTGTTAATTTAACTGCAACTATTTTTGTGTCGTTTACTTTATCAAAATATCAAAAGATAAATTAGATGTATAATGTAAAATGTAAAATATTCTAACGCCATATTTATAAAAAATAAAATATACCTATTTGAAATCTAATTTAGAATTAATTTTTCATACAAAAGTTATTTTAAAAAACATTTCAAATAAGTTTTATTTTTTATAAATATGGGGGTAATTAATTAATATTTATAATTAAAACACATACATATGTATTTTAGCTACCTTATAAAAATGAATTTAAAAAATTTTTTAGAAATAAAATTAAAAAAGAACAAAAAATGAAGCACTTTTGTGGAAAGTTTTGTATATTTTGTTTATTATTTTTCATTCCTCTTTGTTCTTTTCGCTATTTTGCCATTTTGTTTAGCAGCATTGCCATTTATTTTTGTTTGTATTTTTCATTAGTTAACCATAGGTTAGTGAATCGCAAATGCGTTAGTGCAAGCAAAAAACATGTTGATATATTTAACAAGTGTTATATCGTTAAAAGTTAGTGAATTGCACATACCGTATTAGAGCTGTGCTTTTTAGTATGCACTACTGTAAGGGGAAATGTAAGAATTCGCTTGAAAACTTAACACTTTATGTAATACAAAATTTCATTTATTTAGGCAAAAGCTTAGTATTAAGAGCTTTTTTATGACAGGAAAATAGTATGCTGCTTACAAAAACTAATTTTTTTTGCTGGGAAGTAACCGAACCGAGCAAGATTTCAGTTGAATGTTTGCAAACTGTGTAGAATAGAGTACAAACATGTTTTCGTATGCAAATTGAATGCAAGTAGACTAACGTTAGAATATGGATCATAAAAAGATTTGCAAAAGATAACAATTTATTGATTGAATTCAAACTGCGTACACTATAATCATATTTCTAACGACTTTAATAGCTTTAATACAAACTCTTATCACGCCGAATAGTCAACCGTCAAGCGTCAACAATGTTGACGCTTACCTGCCTGTGTTTTTGTTTGTAAAATTATATTTAATTATTTTTGATGTTTTTTGGAATGATGCTTAAGTACCTACAGTGTACTTAATATTCTGAGTAGTTGAAGTTAACTTTATTTAAGTGAAATATTAAATAGCCAAAAGCACTTTTACTATAGTTTCACTTACAAAGCTGTGCAAATAGTTTGTCTTGTAATTTGTGTGATTTTTTTTGCAGTCTTATATCATAATATTGGCTTTTTGCCGACTTAATTAATTTTTAATTACACTATGTTTTTTTCTAGTCCAACGATTCTTTGCTTTTGTTCTAATTAGTGTTGATTTTTCTCTTTTTTAGCCGGATGAAAGAAAAAAAAGAAACCATCTGAGTGCGAAAAACCCTGAGAAAAATCAAAAAGAAGAAAAATATTTGATGGCAAAAATGTACTAAGGGGAGAAACGATAAAACTAACTATTAATTTTTATAACTTTACTGGCTCCACAAGACAGAGCTGTGTGCATAGACGTCAAGACGTCTTTCCGCTTCTTCTTTGTTTAACTTCTTTACAATAAAATTTAATGTTTCTCCTTCTGCCGTAACCGAAATATAAGAACCAGAAATGGAAGTTAAAGACTAGTTAATATAAGAGCTATTGAGCTGTGAAGCAATGAAAAATGTTCAAAATCCAAAAATGTGTCTACATATTTGAAATTGCAATTGTTTACATCACCCATTATTAAGTTTTCTGCAGTTATTCCATTTGTTGTTATTACAAAATTAATTATTAAAAAATTGTATGTCGCATGTACATACATTTAACAATATTGAATTCTATAGTTTTAATTAATTAGCTACATATATAAATTCTCATCTAAACAAGTCATAGCTGCTGACATTAGGGACTAATCCAATTTCAATATTGGAGATATTTTTAGTGTCGATATAACGACTTTAGAAATTTGAAAAATTAGCATAACGCTACAGCCATTGAATCTTTTGCTTTAATTAGTTGCAAAACAGGTTTCCATGCAAAGTAGAACTTAAAAAAGTGGTCAATAATGGAAGAGTTGGTGAAAATTGTACTTTAAAAGCAAGGACAATTAGCAAACCTACCATGATGTCAACCGACGCCATTCCATTAGTTAACAGCCTTCGAAAACAAGAAGCGAAGAAAAACAAAATATCATTTTTTTCTTTATTATTTTACTTAAGGATTACAGTTTTGTATCAATGAATCGTCATGAATATTTCATTGATATTTAAATTAGTAAAACATAATACTAATTTTAATTGGTAAATAATAAAATAAGTATATGGTTTTGCAAAAAAATTGTTTTCACATTTTATTATTATATTTTTAAAAAGCAAAATTCGTCAAACCCGAAAAACAAAAAATTTTTGGTTACATATGCTTAAACTTAAAATATTTTGTTTCAAAAATAAAATTTTATTCTGAAACATATATAAAACTCTGGTTATTGTTTGAAGTTTATGGTTGTACCAACCTTGTTGAATTTTCTGGGTGTAGTATGGATAATGATGAAATCTTAACCAAGATTTGTTTATCGTGACAAAATTAATATTAAAAACAACTTATATTACATTATTTATTTCTAAAAACGCACAATTCCTTCAAATTTAACATGATCCAGAATATATATACTTTATGGGGTCTGAAATTAATATTTTAGAAATTACACACGGAATGACAAACTTATATATACCCTTTCCACCTGTGGTAAACGATATAAAAAGTACACAAAAGTTATGAAAATCTGTAATTTCGAGCAAAAAACAAAAATAGTATTTAATTTTAATTCAAATCATTAGTGTGCAAACAAGTATATTCTCTAATGAATTGCAACTGCAATAAAAACGAAAATGTAAACCAGCGCACAGAGGGGTATTTTACCAATCTAGCCGGACATTAGGCCAAAAATTAATGTTTAGAAATGTAAAAATGTAAGTACGCAGCTTGACAGATAACAAAATTTTGCATCGTATAGTGAATTTTCAAGGCTTTTGCTTGAGATTCGTCGTTTTGGGACACTGTTAAAATCAGTAAAGTTGCGTAAATCGCATACGTTTTTATTGACTTTAAAAGATTTTGAGAGGTTTGTAATTTATTTTTTCGTGGCTAAACGAATAAAGATTTTACACTGATTTTTTTTTCTGTGAAAGGCTTTATTAGAAGCTACTTGTGTTATTTTTAAAATTTTTTTATTAATTTTTAGTGATAAAAAATTTAGTTCGAAATTAAAAAGAGGTTTTTTTTTGTAAAATTTTTTGTAAAAAAAAAGTAAAAAGCTTTTAAGAGTGATCTCCATCGCGATCCTAAAAATGTTATATATCACTATAAAACTTACGATCTCTACTTTTATACTGCATATCTGCTTATCTTGCATAGGTAAATACGAGAAAGAAATCTTTTTATATTCATAAAATGTTTTAGTTTTTAATAACTGAAGGTAGATGTTTTTTATTTAAATCATTACATCTAACACTGTTTTTACCTGTAAAAAAAAAACAATTTATTGAAGAGCATATTACACCTATCATATAAACTGACACTGAAAAAATGGCAAATAAAACCTGATGCGGACAAAGCCATTGTTAACGCGAGGAAAAAAAATATCCAAGAAAAATTTAGAAGTGAATTAGGGCTAATAGTGGGTGTACCGAAAGCTGGATTTGGAAACACCAACGATGGTAACACTAGCAGAAGATTTCTTCCAATCCTGAATTATCTGCAGAAATAACTGGAATTGAGTTTGATTTCATATACCGAATCAAGGTTATTATTGAAGTAATATCAAGTGGTCACAAAATCCAAATGCACGAGTTTGCCGATTATTGCTTAGATACTGCAAAACTTTACGTTTCCCTATATGAGTAGCATTCTATGAGGCATTGTTGCCTATTGGGCTGTTATCAGAAGAAGCGGCTTAGGCACGAAACAAACATTTCCGGCTTTACAGGCAGAATTTTGCTAGAAAGTTCATAGGCTTTTGCTATGTTCTAACTCACTAATTACTAGTATAAGACCCACTCCAAAAAAGGTCATTATATTTTACGAAAGAAGCAATTTTTTTCATGTTTCCGCCTGTATTTAACGCTGAAGAGGATTCAGATTCGAAAGAAGTCTTTGAAGATTCAGACGAAGAAGAACCATGGCACTCATCATCATCTTAGTGCAAAAGAGAAGTTGTTTTAAATAAATTAATTGTTATAATTTTAAATAAAATTTATACTTACAATCAGAAATAAGTTATTACTATGAATAAATTAAATATTTTCAGATAAATAAAATACTATAAAGTAACAAATTACAAAAATATCTTTTTAATAATATTTATGGGAGGCGGGGATTGGTTAGGCTTAAAAATGGCTAGGCTTAAAAATGAATATTTTTAGGAAATTGGCAAAAAAAATTTTTACAGGGACGTTTTGGATTGGAGGACTACCTCCCCCTGCCCATAAAAATTAACTTTTATGGTTTTAAGAAGTATGTAACCCATTTCTTTTAATAATTACAATATTTGTTCAATTAATTTTTTATTTTACCGCCCACAAAAGGGGGCGGGACTAAAATAGCATTTAAGATTCTATTGAATCCAACTTTAAGTTTTTGAACATTCTTTGACTTTAAAAGTTGTAATTGCTAAACAAAATGACGGGAAAATTAAAAAAAAACTTGCATTTTTCAAAAGTAGGATTAGTTCTTCCAGGGGGAATTTTTTTCTCCTGGTCCGATTTTCTCTATTTTATATCGTTAATAGCCTATGACCATAACAGATTTTTCTGCAATGTTTCATTAACCTAGGGGCACTCAGTACATTTTTAGAGCCAATATAAGCTAAAAAAAAGTAATGTCCGGCTAGATTGGCAAAAGCTAGTTTTTAACTGTTTGAAAGGTGGAGTTAAGACATTCCACCTAATCAGCAGTAAATATTAATCATAAAATTAATTTAAAATTTTTGAACCCTTTTTACGCTGAAAATATGTTTAAGAAAAAAAAAAAAACGAGTATGGGAACGAGACATATAGAAAGCATAATTTTGTATCGTCCTATTTATTTTCTTTGACACCTCTTGTATCCTCTTTGATAAAAAGGATACTTAATAACAGGCAATTTAGAAATGGTATTTTTAAGTAGTTTTGGAACTGAACCGTGCATCTATATTGTCGCAAAACCATTCATGTTTGGATTATAAAAACTTTAAGCGATTTAAAATTAAAAAATAAATATAAAATATTAGTGTCGGATTGCTGTAGTTTCAACAACACCAAATACTTAATAATTCTTGCAAAAAAATACCGACTTCAAAACAGACAAACTTAAAATCATGTTTCTTTAAGACGGTAACTATTGCGACACCCTGAAATTTCCGAATTCAAATTTTATACTAGTTATAGTGGTCGTAGCAATACAGGTTCATTGTAAATTTCAACCATCTGTCTGTAACGGTTTAAAAGTTTTGTCATATACATCAAATTACATAAACTATTGCGACACCCTGTAATTTATAACTTTAAATATTTATACTTATTATAACAGATATAGTAATGGACATTCTGTCTACTTGTTAAGTGTTTATCAATAACTGTTTAAAAGATATGGTCATATATATCAAATGACGTCACCTATTGGGACACCCTTTAAATTCAAATTTTAATATAAATACTTTTTAAGGAGGACTTTGTCATACCGATCCTTTTTAAATTTTAACTTTGTGTCCATATACATCAAATTACATCAACTATTGGGACACCCTTTAATTTCCAATTTTAAATATTTATACTTGTTGTTATACCAGACATAGTAGTGAACATTCTGTCTAGTTTTCAAGTGTTTGTCTATAACGGTTCCAAAGATGAGGACATAATGGTCAAATTACATCAATAATGGGGACACCCTTTAATTTATAGATCCAAATTTTATGCTTGTTGTAATAGCGGACTAAGCAATATAGGTTCTTTGTAAATTTCAACTGTCTCTCTATAACGGTTGAAAAGTTTGGCCATATATATATCAAAATAAACTAACTAATGGGACACCCTTTAATTTTTAATTTTAAATATTTATACTTATTATAAGAGACATAGTAACGAACATTCTGTGCAACTTTCAAGAGTTTTTCTATAACGGTTCAAAAGATAGGAGAATAAAGGTGAAATTAAGTCACCTATGGGGTCACCCTTTAATTTTTAATTTTATTTTTTAATTACTTTTTGTTTTTGGGAGCTACAGTGATACCCACTTTTTTTTAATTTTAAATTGGTGACCTATAAAGTTCATAATACACGTAAAAAACATGTATGTTGTATGGGGACACCCTTTAATTTTTAAACTTTTTAACTTCTTTTAAAATGGGACCAATCTGTAGCCATAACCTTTGTAGTAGTGCAAAAATTTTGAAAATCGGTTCAGAAATGACCGAGTTCTGAAGGCACAAACATACAAAAAAAAAAAAATAAAAAAAAAGCAACACACAGACGAATTGATAACCTCCTTCTTTTTTTGAAGTCGGTTAAAAACGAAGTCAATCGGATCACCCGTTTATCAATATACAACAATTTAGAAATCAATAGTTCATTTCAGCTTCTCCGAAAACCCACAGAAACTGACTCTTCCGGAAAACCTATAATCTCAACCTAAACAGGAGTTATACCACTTTAAAGAGGAGATCAATACCAAAATTTTACAACAAAAACGAAGTCAATCGGATCACCCGTTTAGGAGATAACCGGGTTTTCGCGCAACAATTTACAAATCAATAGCTTCTCCGGAAACCCAGAGAAACTGACCTTCCGGAAAACCTATAATCTCAACCTAAACAGGAGTTATACCACTTTAAAGAGGAGATCAATACCAACATTTCACAATATAATTCTTGCAAAAAAAAAACCGACTTCAAAACAGATAGAAGGGCACCAATTCTAAACTAAAAATGTAAGAAGTAGTCTGTAAGAATTAGATTTAAACCAAATAAAAGATGCGCCAAAATTAGAGAAAAAAAATAAAGACTATTGAATGTCAAGCCTCTCCCTATTACTGTTTAAAAGTTAAGTTATTTTCACCAGCATCCGTCTTGTATGGGGACACCATTCAAGCCTCTGTCTATAACGGTTTCAAAGATAGGGGCACACAGATCAAATAACATCACCTATTCGGACACCCTTTAATTTACAATGTTAAATTAAAGACCTGTTGTTATAGAGGACTTGGTCACAAAGATTCTTTGTAAATTTCAACTATCTGTCTACAACGGTTAAAAAGTTTAACCATATATATCAAATTACATGAACTATTGGGACACCCTATACATTATAATTCCAAATATTTATATTTGTTATCATACCAGAGAAAGTAGTGGACATTCTGACTAATTTTCAAGTGTTTGTGTTTAACGGTTCAAAAGATAGGGTCATATAGATCAAATTACGTAATTTATGGGGACACCCTTTAATTTCAAACTTCAAATTGTATACTTGCTATAGTGGACTTTGCAATACAGGTTCCTTGTAAATTTCAGCTGTCTGTCTCTAACAGTTCAAAAGTTTGGCCACATACATAGAATTACATTAACTATTGGGACACCCTTTAAGTTCCAAATTCAAAATTTTATACTTTTTGTTATAGCTGACTTAGCACTACAGGTTCTTTGTAAATTTCAGCGGTCTGTGTACAACTATTCAAAAGTATGGCCATATACATCAAATTAAATGAACTATTGGAGCACCCTTTAATTTAAAATTTTGAGTATTTATACATTTTATTATAACGGTCATAGTAGTCGACATTCTGTCAAATTTTCAAGGTTTAGTCTATATGGGTTCAAAAGATAGACCCAAATAGGTCATATTATGTCACCTATGGGGACACCCTTTAAATTTTAAATTTATATTTTTATTAATTTCTGCTGTTGGGAGCTATAGCGGCACGCAGTTTTTTAAAATTTTAATTTGCTGCCCTTTACGGTTCTTAATACACGTAAAAAACATGTATGTTGTATGGGGACACCCTTTAATTTTTAATATAATGAACTGTTTTTAAAATGGAACCAACCTTGAAGCATAACCTTTCAAATAAAGCAAAAAATTTTAAAATCGGTTCAGAAATGGCTGAGTTCTGCGGTTACATACATAAAGAAAAAAGCAACATTCAGACGAATAGATAACCTCCTTCTTTTTTGAAGTTGGTTAAAAACACTCATATACGTATTTGTACATTGGTACATATTTGGCAAAAAACATTTGTGCTCGATTTTATTATTTTATTTTACTTTATTTATTTTGTTGTCTTTTGTTTTATTTTTGTTGCCACTCAACACAAACCTTAATCAAAACAAAGAAAAAACCAAACTGCGCAACGTACGTCAAAAGTTGCACATTTTTGAACTTATGTACTTGCGTGTTAATAAGGCCAAATTATAACATATGACAGATTCTATGTGCCCTATCCTTTTGATGAACGGAAATTCCAGAGTGATAAGAAGAATGCTGAAAAAGTATGTAGATTTCCAGAAATTGTGTTATATTTTAATAATCTCTTAAATTAAATTTTAATATTTTTTTAAAAAGTAATCACTTAATTTGTAAAAAATATTTTTTACCACTATTGAGAAGATAAAGTTAATAAACGAACTTAAGCATTCCTCAACTATTCATTTATTTATTAATAAACAGTTCGACTACAAACATTATAATTCTTGCAAAAAAAAACCGACTTCAAAACAGATAGAAGGGCACCAATTCTAAACTAAAAATGTAAGAAGTAATCTGTAAGAATTAGATTTAAACCAAATAAAAGATGCGCCAAAATTAGAGGGAAAAAATAAAGACTATTGAATGTCAAGCCTCTCCCTATTACTGTTTAAAAGTTAAGTTATTTTCACCAGCATCCGTCTTGTATGGGGACACCATTCAAGCCTCTGTCTATAACGGTTTCAAAGATAGGGGCACACAGATCAAATAACATCACCTATTCGGATACCCTTTAATTTACAATGTTAAATTAAAGACCTGTTGTTATAGAGGACTTGGTCACAAAGATTCTTTGTAAATTTCAACTATCTGTCTATAACGGTTAAAAAGTTTAACCATATATATCAAATTACATGAACTATTGGGACACCCTTTACATTATAATTCCAAATATTTATATTTGTTATCATACCAGAGAAAGTAGTGGACATTCTGCCTAATTTTCAAGTGTTTGTGTTTAACGGTTCAAAAGATAGGGTCATATAGATCAAATTACGTAATTTATGGGGACACCCTTTAATTTCTAACTTCAAATTGTATACTTGCTATAGTGGACTTTGCAATACAGGTTCCTTGTAAATTTCAGCTGTCTGTCTCTAACACTTCAAAAGTTTGGCCACATACATAGAATTACATTAACTATTGGGACACCCTTTAAATTCCAAATTCAAAATTTTATACTTTTTGTTATAGCTGACTTAGCACTACAGGTTCTTTGTAAATTTCAGCGGTCTGTGTACAACTATTCAAAAGTATGGCCATATACATCACATTAAATGAACTATTGGAGCACCCTTTAATTTAAAATTTTGAGTATTTATACATTTTATTACAACGGTCATAGTAGTCGACATTCTGTCAAATTTTCAAGGTTTAGTCTATAACGGTTCAAAAGATAGACCCAAATAGGTCATATTATGTCACCTATGGGGACACCCTTTAAAGTTTAAATTTATTTTTTTATTAATTTCTGCTGTTGGGAGCTATAGCGGCACGCAATTTTTTAAAATTTTAATTTGCTGCCCTTTACGGTTCTTAATACACGTAAAAAACGTGTATGTTGTATGGGGACACCCTTTAATTTTTAATATAATGAACTGTTTTTAAAATGGGACCAACCTTGAAGCATAGCCTTTCAAATAAAGCAAAAAATTTTAAAATCGGTTCAGAAATGGCTGAGTTCTGCGGTTACATACATAAAAAAAAAAAGCAACATTCAGACGAATAGATAACCTCCTTCTTTTTTGAAGTCGGTTAAAAATGAAAAATATTAAAAATATACATATACAGTCATTCTTTTGTTACGTACATATGTGACACTTAAACAACATTACATAATAATATGAACAAACTTTAATGAATATATTTTTTGATCTTTTTTTTTTTAAACATAAGAAGGTTTGGCTGACCTAGGTTTAATAGTTTTTCAGTAGTAACAAATATTGTTGCTGTTGCGTATGTGACGTGAAATTACCCCGAATCTTAAATGCTCTGCACTTATTAGAAAAATCTGTTAATTTTGTTATTCAAAAATTAAAATTAAAATTGACTGCAGACCTTATTTTCTTATAAGCATAACCATGTAAAAAATTGCACTTGAAAATGTTGCAAAGGCGTATTAAAAAAATATTTTGTTGTTAAGTATGTGATAGGGAGAAAATTATGGTAAGGACTTAAATTCACTCTTAAGTATGTTGTAAGACTACAAATGTTTTTTCCGGTTTTATGTTTTTTTTACCGTTTTACCGTTTTAGAATAACAATAATAATCTGTGACCAAACAAACAAAACACAAAGACTGCAGGGATGGATCTAAGCTATATTCACAAATGGTATATATAAATGATTTTCAAGTTGTCAAATACTGTGTAACATACGTAACAGTGTTTTCTTTCAGTAATATATAAATTTAAAATAAATAAAAAATATCAATAGTTATATGATACACATGACATAACTTTTACCAAATGTTATTTATGTCAACATTTAACAAGAGATGTGACTTAAACTTTATTATGATTCTCGATACGTGTTTGACACTGGGTTGTACATAAAAATAACTATAAATTATAACCTTATTTATTAACCTATTTTGTTTGAAACTAGATGAAGTTGTAATGAAATGTACTTGCTTACTCTTCTTAACCTAAAATTTGAATAACAGTGTAGATGAATACTCGTATATGAATAATTATAAACCAGCTGTTTTCTTACTTACAAGCAATTAACAATATACTTCAACCTGAAAAAAATTAATTTATGACTTATTTTTTCCTACTGAACTCAATAATATTGGCAAACTAAGGTGTTTTACAAAACAAATATGATACTGACAATAACTTTAAAAGTAAATATTTAATTTTTTTCCATTGTGGTGACTGTTGTAAAAGAATGGCTGTATATTTATTTTTTTGTGAAATTAAACTCATTGTGTATGTTTGTAATAAATATGCATAATGGAGGAGAAAACTATATTGGTCAAAATATTGGGCATGGTACCTCACATACAAAGCAAAAAATTATTATCGCCTACCAAGAGAATTGTAATAGGTAGAGTATTGAAATCTTACACTAGTAACCCCCTATTCATAGTCCAGCGAAAAATAGATTGGATTGGAACGGTGGGCATGGTACCTTCAATACAAAGTGAACAATTATTATCGTGTGCAGGGAACTGTTATAGAGTTTTAAAATTTTGCGTAGGTAACCCCCATATTAATACTCATAGTTTAGCATGTACGTATTTGTTTGCTATGTATGTATTTGTTAACTGGGTTAAAATAACTTTGTAAACAAACTTTCTTAATTATGTAAATACTAAAATTTTAAACGAATCTAATGTACAATATTTTAAATTGGATTAAATCCCGATTAGTAACAATTAAAAGGTTAGGTTTTAATAGGATATGATATGGGAATTATAATCGAAAATTGTTTTGTGTATTAATGTGTAAGATTTTTTTAATAATATGAGTAATTTGAAATATTCAACCAATTTTATTTTTTTTGTTTATGTATTTATTTAATAAAGATTGTGAGCCCCTAGGGGCTAGGAAATTTATCCAGTTTAAATATATGGCACGTAGAAAAAAAAAGGAACTTAAAACTCTAAAAATTTATAAAAAAAAAAGATAAACAATAGCGCACAAATGTTGAAAGATATTTAACAAAAAAATACAATTCTGTCAGTGGTTTTGTTACAGCCGATTTTAAACAACCTAATTACAATAAAATTTTCCTGAACGTTGATACATTCGTTGGTCTCGTGGTAAAAAGGAATTCCATAGTCTAGAAACTGTGACGACAAACGACCTAGAGAAGAGTGACCAAAATTAATTATATTTATAAAATACTGTCTTTTCATATTTAAAAATCTTATAAAGTCAAAGTCGCACTGCAGAAGTTTAATAGTGTACGAAGTCATATGTATATGTGATCTAAATTGAAGCCCAAAGTTGTAACGAGCAATTTTGTGATATTCCCGAATAAATCTCTAAGGAAGTCACAATGACATGACAACACACCTTTTCACTTTGCTTGGTAAAAACAAATTTATATTGTGTAATTTCCTTAGAAGAAAACTAATATTCGGGATAACATGATTTACTTGAAAATCAAAGCTCAGGTTAATACCTTATAACATGATACAAATTTAATTTTTTCATTACTTAATATCAAGTTAGGTTTAAAAAAACCACATGCATCTTAGCAAATTTCAATACATTTGGATCTGGAAATAAGTTTTAGTCTAAGAAAAATCATAGAGTATCAAACAAGAAAGAAGCAAAGTAAATTAAAAAAAAATATTTTTCATGTTTTTAGGTATTAAAACATCAAAATAAATCAGTACGAGATAAACTCACACATGTAGGGTTCCGTACTATGTTTAGTACAACTTTAAAAATTCAAGTTGTTAATTTTTGATGTCTTATGAGGCAACCTTTAATTTCAAAATTAAAGTCATATTCACGAAAATTGTTTCACTATTGGAACACCCTTTAAATTTTAGCAATTGTTGTCATAGCGGCCTTGGTAATACACTTTATATCTTTTACGATTAAAAAAAACAAGTCACTATACGTGAAAAACATGTCACTGTCGGAACACCCTTTAATTTTTAGTAATCGTCATAGGGACCGTGGCAACACGTCGCATCTTCTGTGCAAATTATAAGAGTTCACCTACGGCAATAAGGCATGCAAATCGCGTCACTGTGGGAAAACCTTTAATTTTTACTGTTTTTATAGGGGTCATAGTACTACACAATTTGTGAAAATTTCAAGAGTCTATCTAATATGGTTAAAAAATTTAAATTTTTTGCTATAGCGGCCAGAGTTATACACCTTCTGTGAAAATTTCAAGAGTTTACCTATAATGGTTCAAAACTTAGGCCTTATAAATGCAAATCACGCCACTATTGGAACACCCTTTAATTTTTAAGTTTATTTTTTTTTGGATTGTTTATAAAACGAACTAAGTTTTAATTACTGCTTGCATATTTTTTGTGTATTCCTCCTACTGTTAAAAAATAAGCACATATTCGTAAACAACACCTATCTATCGGAACACCCTATACGTTTTAGTATTTGCTACTGTAGCGGCCACAGTTATACACCTTCTGTGAAAATTTCAAGCTTTTACCTATAATCGTTCAAAATTTAGGAATTATACATGCATATCCCACCACTATCGGAACACCCTTCAATTTTTAGGTTTATTTTTTATACTTGTTCATATAGCGAACTAAGTTTTAATTGCTGTTTGTAAATCTTTAGTCTATGCCTCCTACAGTTCCAGAAATAAACACAAATTCGTGAATAAAACCTCTCTATCGGAACACCCTATAAGTTTTAGTATTTGTTGCTATAGCGGCAACAGCTATACATCATCTGTGAAAAGTTTAAGAGTCTACCTATTACGGTTCTAGAGATAAAAGGCGCTGACAGACAGACATTGTGGCGAAACAAAAGTGTTTCGTTTTTACCCATTGGGTACGGAACCCTAAAAATAACGACTAGTTACTTTCCCAGCAAAAAACAAACAAAAAGCAAACAAAAATCATACCTTCAGGAAGACATGATTGTATGTTTCATGGTTACTGTAATTTGCGGGTTATCCCTCTGATGTACGGATAAGAGAAGCAGTGTCCCTCCTTCTTAGTCGAATGTAACCAGGTTCATTTAGTAAGTTACGGGCCAGTGGATTAAGATGAGTTTCAAGCTTCTTTAAATAACTTATGGCAAGTTTCGCTATTTCCGCTTTAACTGTTGGCACGTTTAGATCTTTATGGATGTTCGAGTTTTTTATATACCAAGGAGCAGATGTAATTATACGAAGAATCTTGTTTTGGCGCCTTTGAATTTGTTCTACGTTGGTAGCTGAGGCAGTGCCCCATAATTGAATGCCATAACACCATATTGGTTTTAGAATTGACTTGTATAATAAAAGTTTGCAATCTAAAGCTAGAGTAGAATTTCTGCCAATAAGCCAGTTTAGTTGGACTGCTTTCAACTTCATTTGTGTTAACTTTGTTTCTATGTGCCGTTTCCATGTAAGGCGCCGGTCAAGATGTATGCCGAGATATTTGACGTCTGAAAGCTGGGGTATCGTTTGGTCAAGATTCTCTACGCAGTGTGAAAGTTATGTGAGTACATTTTTGTTCATTCACTTTTATTCTCCATTTCTTCAACCATTTTTCTAAATTGGATATGTGGTCTTGTAAATATCGTGATGCTACTTCGGGTCTTTCGTGAATGCTCAAAAAAACTG
The DNA here is from genome assembly GCA_949628195.1 of Phasia obesa. Classification (NCBI taxonomy): domain Eukaryota; kingdom Metazoa; phylum Arthropoda; class Insecta; order Diptera; family Tachinidae; genus Phasia; species Phasia obesa. The sequence continues at coordinate 71,111,614 of OX451219.1, forward strand.
TGTCGTCAGCAAATGTCGATGTGTGAACTCGGTTACTAGTTGGCATGTCTGAAGTATACAATAAGTATAAAAAGGGCCCCAATATACTACCTTGGGGAACTCCGGCTTCGATTGGCTGGGGTGAGCTCAAAAAATCTCCTTCTTTCACAATAAATTTTCGTTCGGTTAAATAACTATCTAGCAGCTTATATAGGTTTACGGGCAAATTCAGTTTTAGCTTATATATTAGGCCTTCATGCCTTATCGAATGCTTGAAACGTAGATAAAAAGCGCAGAGCGGTATTTTCTCTCTTCAAATGTCTTCTTAACAACATTGACTAACCTGTGAGTTTGTTCGACCGTACTATGTCATGGTAACCAAGGATACCTTCCACTTTGTGGGGAAGTACTCAAGACGTAAAATCGCATTAAAAATAAAAAGAACGATCCTGCGAGCTATATGGGGCAATTCAAATAACATCTTGTTACTGTTTTATCAACGCCAGGGGCTTTTTTGGTGTTTAAATCCGTTATTGCCTTTTCAATATCACCAAATTCAAATCTTATCGGTATTGCAGCACTAGCCTCGACAATTGGCAACTCAACTATATCAGTCGATATATTCAGGGTAAAAACCCTTTTCAAATGTCCAACAAATAAATTGCCCTTTTCGGAATCACTCCTTGCCCAGCCTCCAGATGTAGTTCGCAGGGGAGGCTTACGTAAGACTGGCGTTTTAAGAGTTCTACAAGCACGCCATAATGAATAATCTGAGTGAGGAGTTGCGTCTAGGTCTCCCAAATAGGTTTTCAGGGATGCTACTCTTCTAGATTCCAGCATGTCTCTTAGCCGGTTCATGCATTCCTTAAGTCTGCTTTTGAGTTGAGCAGATCTCTGTAATTGCCATTCTCTACGAATTTTTCTTTTTTTAGCCAAGAGTCGTTCGATATCTGCAGAATAAATTATATTGTATCTAGCTAATTGTTATTGTTGAATGTTGGGCAGCTGATTTGAGGTTTTGGTCAAAATCAATAAGACTCCGCTCTACGTCTTTAGGTGTTCTTAGCGGGATGTTTTCCGAACAATGAGTACTAAGATACTTTCTATATTTCGATCAATTAATGCTTGTGCTAGTCGTTGGGGATATGATGTTTTGTTTGTCCCATATATAGACGATAGTGGGTGAATGACCTGAGGATAATTCAAGCGACGCTTCAGCTTTAATCATTTCTCTCGGAATACCCTTAAACACGCCAAAATCAATAACATCAGGTATTTTTTGTCGATCAGAAGGCCAATAGGTGGGTTGTCCACTCGATATAACGTTCAGACGCATTTTTGAAATTGTGTCAAACAAAATACGACCTTTTGGAGTTATTAGGCGTGATCCCCAAAACGTATGTTTAGAGTTTTAGTCGCCTGATGCTATGAAATAGGGACCTAGTGATTTGTAGAAGTTGCTATACTGACTTTCCGAAATTTGAAATCTAGGAGGTGAATAAATCGAAGAAATAACTAAGCTTTGATAAAATTCTTCAAGACAGATATTTGTTGCTTGAAGGTAATTCTCACAAAAATCACGCTGTGATTTTCTGACAAATATTTGTATGCCTTTCAAAAAATTAATTTATTTAAGCATTTTAGACATTTCGTTCGGAATTGAAATTATTTCATAGTTATCATATCGATCGGAATGGTTTTAGCTTCTATAGATTCCGTTCGGTTTTAGTAAATCTAAAAAATAGAAAACCACTTTTTATGTATTACATATTGAAACATAAGAACGAATGTGACAAAACAAAAAATAGATGCTTTGAGAGATAATAAAAATTCAAAAAATAAAACAGTTTGTAATCCGAAGCCTTCCCTACATTCCAATACCCCATGATAAATGCGCCGGGTTGCGACTGTAGGCACAAGAACAATTTTTCTGACCCAAGTTCCGACATTTTCTGCACAAATTAATGAAAACACAAGTTTTACACAACCAATTATTTTCTGCACATCATTGCAACTTTGCTTGTTGAAGTATTTCGACCTTCTTAATACAAATCTAAAGACAAAAAGTTTTTACCGAATCGTCTTCTTGGGTGTTGGGTCCTATAACTTTTGGCGGAGCCTGCGAATAAAAAAAACATATGCTAAATAAAAATACTTTTAAATGTTAGCTATATTTTTTACCTGATATGCCCACAGATCTGTCTGGACATTTTAACAATATACAGAGAAAGTCCATTTTGGACCTGTTCGCTGTGATAATGTTGAAATAAACCAATAATATTTTGGCTCCCGAGGTAGTCTGGTATTTACTTTCAAAGCAGCAATATAACATTCGGTTACCAAAAAAATGATTTTTGGTCCCATTCTCAAAATATGTACCACAGTACGGGGGCTAAATTTTGGCATTTTCTGACCAAATTTAAGTTGAAAACTTTTTACTAAGTATTAGTTATAATTTTTACTGAATATTTAAGACATAAAAAACCCTTTTTAGCACTGCTTATCACTTCACCAATTTCATAATAATATTCAAAAAAAATTAAAATGTATTTTAACCCTCCATTACATTTTTTCTTATCGGTCGATTTTTACATTTTATAGCAAAAATTAAATACCAAAGTATAACCTACAAAACAGAAAAAACGCGCATAAAAATTCGAATCCAATCAAAAGTTATGGATTTTAATAGTTTAAATGGCTATAAATTGCTTAAAACATCGATTCCACATAGCAAATTGAAAGTGGTTTTATTCCGAAAAATTTTTTCGTTTTACGTTTTCTATAGAAGCGAAATACGGAATCAATTCCATTTCCGAACGAAATATAGCTCCGGAACATGAGTGATTGTTTTCTACATTCATTCTTATGTTACCACATTAAAAGTGGTTTTGTATCTTTTTCGATTTAATAAAACCGAACGGAATCTATAGCAGCTAAAACCATTCCGATCGGAATGGTAACTACGGAATCATTTCAATTCCGAACGGAATTTGTGACATGCTTGATAATTTTTTTTTTAATTTCTCATGAAAGTTTTGCCGTTTCTTGCGAATGAGTAATCTGTTCATATAATAAAATAGTAACTCATATCCGTCTGTCTGTCTGCTTTTCTTTAGGTTATCATCACGTAAAAACTATTGGATGGAATTTAACAAAATTTTGTGAGGAGATACCTAAGTATCCTGTTCCCAATATAGGTTTTTTCCCCAAAAATATCTTATAAAGTGGAGAAAAAGCAGTGAAAGTACGCAGTTGAACTAACCGGATATGAATACTTTACTTTTTATAAAGTAGAAAATACGTAAACTAATATGCTGCATATCTTAAGGCGGAACTAAGTACTGCTTAGTACAGGACGGCACCTTTAATTTGTGAAAGTTGTATATTTTAAAACATAGATCGTTTTAACTACCTAATACGGCACGGCACCTTTAATTTTTGATATGTAAATACAGATGGCGTTAAAAAATATGAATTACTTACTGTCAAATAGCCAATTGAATAAAATTTGTGTTTGTTTTAAGTTGCGTACGTGTTGTATAATTTGATTATTTTGTGAAATACATACTTAGATAATTATGTGATTACATTATTTTTTTATTTAGCTTTAATTTTTAATATTTGGTAAGAATACTACAACTTGAGTGTGGCTATAAATTTCTGTTATTGTTAGTTACTTCTTAGTATTTGCATATAATAGGTGTGGAATACATTTAACGCAAAATCCAGCAAAATATTATCAGGACACCCATGACGTGGCGGGCACAGCTAGTTATTAATAAATGGTCCAAAATAAAATTTTTCGGATAATATTTGCAACATTTTTACGTGTCTTTTGAACCCTAAACGCACCATATCATATTTTAACAACCTAATAAAAAATTACCTTACAGATTAAGAGTGTCCTTATAGTTGATGTAATTCGACTTATATATCCCTCTAACTTGGAAATTACTTATTTAAAATTAGAAATTCAACAGTGTCCTCATAAGTGATGTTATTTTACGTATATGGCCTTATCCTTTCAACCGTTATAGTCAGACACTTGCTATTTACACAGCCTTCATATAAATAAAACTTCAAATAAATAAAATTAAATGGTGTCCCAATGGAAGATAATTTGACGTAAACAGAGAAAGACTTTGAAATTACATAGTATGTGTATTGCTGCGTATAACAGCAAGCATTGAAATTAAATGTTTTTCCCAAAAAATACGTGGGGTTTACTGTTTATCTCAAAAGTTATTTTATCTCCTAATCATTTCATAGATTACTTGTCAGTTAGCAAAATAATTTTAAACCTTAAAAAACATAAAATTGTGTTTATTAATATTTTTATTTATTTTAAATTATAAAGCTATGTAAATATATACATACATATTTACTTACATATATTATTTTAGTAATATAATGCTAGTATAGGTTACTATATACTAACCCAATTTATTATTTAAATATATTTTACTGTTTCATGACGCAAGTAAAGTTTTAAAAACATTTTAAGAATAGGGAAAATTATTTTATATTAAGTTTGATCAATTATATTTACTACGACAACACTGTTAGCAGCAAATTACGAATCATACAAAAGTATTATTAGATTCAAATAAAAAAGTTTTTGAAAATCAAAAAATATCAAAAAGCCATTTGTTTGGAAATATTTTGGTAATAATTTTTTTTGTGTACAAGTAAAATTTAATCAATTTTCTGATATAATTACATAAGTAAGCTTCTCTCACCCAGAAGTACAAATTATGTTGTTTTTTTTTAACAGACACTTTATAAGGTGTAATAAATAAAATGTTCTAACTTATGTATAACTTATGTATATATGCATTTATATTTTAAAACGCAGTAACTTACCGCTTGCTTCGTATGTAACTCAAAAGCACGAAATTATCAATATTGAAGTTATTGTATTTAATTAATTTATAGGAAGTGGAAAAAAATTAAGAAGATTGTGCTTTTCTGATAATATATCGATAATACATCAGTGTTTTTTTCTAAATCGGCTTATTTAATATTTAAATAAATATTAAAAATAATCAAATATCAAGGCTAAAAGCCTGTTTTATTTCCCAAAAGCACAGTTCACAAAGAAGTTGGACATCAAAATATTACACGTGGAATTGGAATTTTTCTAGAAAAATCTTAACGTCACTATAACGACACCAAAAAACGCTATTAGTTTTGCGAATCACGTTTTTATTTCAATCATCCAGATAATACTTATATTAAAACTTATATTAAAACCCTAACCCCCATATAAAATAAAACTTATTTAAATTGTATTTTAGAATAACTTTTGTTTGAAAAATTTTTTCTAAAATAGGTTTCATATATTTTATTTCATACTAGCTGTACCCGCCACGTCATGGGCTTTCTGACAATATTTTGCTCGATTTTGCTTTGAAAGTATTCCATGTCAATTGAAAGACTCTTACTTTTAGAGTGCTTCAGTTATTTGTATTTGTATTTACTTTACATAAAGCTACCCATCCCTGGATAAAAATCTAAAATTTATAAAAAATACTAAAAATTATTGTATAGCTCTGTAAAAGGGTTTTAAAATATTTTAATAAAATTGTAATTCCACAAAGTAAAAATACAAATCAAATACAAATTTTATTCAATTGGCTATTTGGCAGTAAGTAATTCATAGTTTGTGATTATTTTCAATTTTGCGTAACCATGTTTAAAATATCACGCTTTTAAATAATAATAGATGCCTTAAAGTATACAGTACCTTTAAAACGGAAAAAAAGTCGGCTTACTTTTACTGCTTTTTCTCTTTACTATCTCTTGGAAAAAATGTAATTTTGTGGAAAAAATATCCTATATTGGAATCAGGAAGCTAATGTACCTCCTCACAAATTTTTTTTAAAATCCATCCAGATACATATATTCTTGGATTAAAATTCTAAAACGTATATAAAATTCTACAAATTTTTGTAAACTTTTGTAAAAGGCGTTTAATATATAAATCACAATTACAATGTGCATTCCGCTCCTACTGGTGTCTAAAAATGAAATTTTCCCAATTTTTCTTTAATATTATCACCTAATTTGTAATTTAATTAATTCTTTCTTAGAGAGAATAAAAACGAACTCAAGCTTGACTATAAATTTCATTGTATGCCATACATAAATAGTTCGACTAATAATAATTAAAATTTTTAAAACATTACTCTATATCGCAAGCTAAATATAAAAAAAATTATTTTTTAAATCACCATTGCTGGGCCCATCAGTGAAACGAGAGAAGTGGAAACAAAACAGCGTAATATATAATTGTGAGTGAACATTAATTAAAATATTATTATTGTTTTTTCATTCATACTATATTCCTTCATATATTATAATACTATTAATATTGATTGTTAGTTAAATTAATTTTCATTTCAATTAATTATCAGTGAGGACATTTTTAACC